>JASAUF010000346.1:2632500-3132500 GCA_030180095.1 Magnolia changhungtana
TCAACGGATACTTAAAGGTTCCAAATCACATAAAATATTTCAAAAATAGCAATATTAAAAAAACATGACTTCCTAGCCAATACGACCAACAAATATCTTACAGCAGAGAATATTAACTTCTGCATTTTCTTAGAAAAAATGAGCATAGAAAAAATTGAAGAGCAAGTAGAAAATTAAATAAAATAAGAAATACATAAGAAAAAATGGTTGCCCATGACATTCTCAAAGAACAAAGAGAAACTACTTACCACAACAGAACAAACCCATGCTCAATATCAGTAACTCTAAGGATCTTTCAAAATAGGTTTGTATTATCCTGGAATATGGGTTTCTGATCAATTTGGCTGGAACTTAGCATGTACAATTTGTATCCAGTCTAAGATGAAAAAGAATGCTCCAAATGACAGATGAATCATGTTTAGAGCCCAGTGTAAATAATGTAGAGCAAAGCACCCTCAATCCCTTGATCCAAAAGCCATGGTTTGAAGGTATTGGCTAAATCTTTGACCCTGCACATACGTTGTATCTGAAAATGATCAACCACACTCAAAGCCACAATTTTAATGAACCTGCATAGCTCATGATCATAATACATCCAAATCACCTGTTGTAGATTGACTTTGGTCAGCTAACGTAGATCTTGTCTAACAAATCACCTCAATCCATTAACCCAAAATCCATTTATCTATAATCTTAGTATAAAGAGTAAAGAAGCTAACTATCCTTTATTAGGATTAATCTAGGAGCAGTTCTAAACTCGCATAGTTCCTGTAAAAGACTCTAAAAATACTAACATGGCAAACCTTCTCCAAGTGAAACATGTGCATAATATGTGGAGCTGTTTTGTTCGATATCAAGGCTCAAGTCTAGAAAAGTTCCATCCCTTGCTGTCACAGTTTCACACCGTAAAGCATCGTGTTTCGTTGGTTAGTATCCCTTGCATTTTGAGGGGAGTCAATACTCACATTCCAGAAAAGTTAACAGCAAGCACACATTTATTGGGCAGGAAAACAGCACCAAACAATTATTTTTTTATCAATAATGTAAAATTACAGAAAGCAAGTCATTACTCATTATCATGTCTAGCTAGCAATCATTTAAAAAGAACAGTTTGGGTTTGGTTAACCTGAAATTTTTGTGTACCCAGGTGACCAGTGGGTCTTTTTTACCTCCATTGGTTTGAGCAGCCTGTGGCAGACGGTGAGGGATGATATGCAGGCACTTGGAAAGTGCATAATGCATAAAATAATCAGAGATAAACTGTCCAAATTATCTTTACTAATATATACGTACTGAAAACTAAAAAACATCTTTATTTGATCATCCACTACTTATATTGGTCGACATTTATTGGATGGTTGGAATTGGACAATACCAAATGGTCCTGTTTCAACAAACAAATTTTCATGAATCTTAGACTACGGTCCGTCCAATCTGATTTGAGACTCAAACGGTGGGTTACACAACTTGTATGGCTTTTTATTTGAGCCATATCTGCAATACCACACCGACTGTGTATGAATCATCATGCACTTCCAGAGTATCAAATATGTCCCTTTATTTAATACTCTGCAACCCTTGATACACAGGTACTATAAATTGGAAACAATCCTATTTTAACTCCAATAAAATAGGCAATCCATAAAATCACTGTCATTAAGTCGCTGTCCCAAAGTCAGATTGATGGAGTAGCTCTAACCTCTGACTCGTGGACGCATGTTTGTTGAAACAGTGACACACACACACAAGTGGGATCGGCAAACCTCAATATTATAATGTTTTGAAACAGTGACACACACACACACGCACGTCAGCCAAGCTCGCCATGTCTGACATCTTGCTTCTTTGCTCAATGAATGCATGTTTTGAAGTCGAAGTTATTGGGAAGAATGTTAGTAAATTGCGGAAGATGAGCCCTCAAGATCTGACGGTCTACACGATAATTGGGACCCACACAAAGCTGAAGGTTGATGCTCCAATGGCCCGTCTATCTACTACTGGAGCAGATTAAACTATTCACACCTCTGATCCTACGGTATATAGTGGTCCCGGATAGCGATCTATGGATCAGATCGTCCCAAGGACAAGCCAAGACTGGAAGAAGCCAAAGCTCGTGGGACCCACCCACTAGTGATTGCTCACCAGTGGGCCCCACTGGCCTACGTCCAACATCTCCCACTCAATCACATTATGGGATAGGCACAAAAATTTGTCCAACTAACTTGCCTTATAACAATCAAATACCAAAACATCGCGATCAAAAGAATCAGAGGCGTGGGACCAGCTGGATCACCATAATCTTCTCATAGGTGCTTAAGTACTAAGTGACCACCTAACTAGTACTCAATAACCCAAGCTTTCTAATGCCTGTCCTAGTCCGTATGACCACACCGGATAGAGTTAACTCCCGATCTAGAATACTCGGCCAACATACGCACTTATCCAACTTATCGAGTTATTCTAAAAACTTGATTTTTCACAAACTCCGATTAAAACCAATTCAAAGCAATACTTATTTATATATATATATGCTTTTTAAGAAAAATACTGTTTGCAAAAGTCCAATCAAAACAACTCGATACTGCCGGCGGATAAGTCTTCAAGTGCGTATTTATAGTTCTAGAAACTTGGTGTAGCTGTCACGGGATATTCCCCATGCAGATGTGTAATTTGGAATTAATCAAGCCGCTTTCCTAGCGTAACCGAGTCTGGTCAATCAAGGACCTTTCGTCATTGTATACTAAAGTAGCGACACTCAATCTCATCCTCATATACACAAGAGGAGGGTAGCTAAGGACACAAGGAGTTACCTACGGGACTGGCTACTCGCACGTTGCAATGATTAGATCGAATCAAAGCAATCTGTAGGTAAAAGGTCCCAGCACGTGGCTACAACCCACGTCGTAAAGTAGACAATACTAGGTATAAGTCGGGTCTATAGTACGCAGGTTATTCTACATAAGGTACGACTCATCTCATAACCTCATAACCTGGCTTTAATTTCAGGCCATAACATTGATCGCATGTAAAAGAATGGTGCAATTATGTTATTCGACTTTATCAGTTTCATCTACAATCTTTATAAGATTGTAGGCGAATACGACTCACTCATATCCTCATCCTTTATTATTCACAATAAAGGGAAGTTTATACCTCAATGTATAAACATAGCCTCAAATGTACCTCTCTTGTACAGTCAAGGTTGGTCAACCGTGCGAGTGGGTGGACCTAGGCACAACAAAAATAGAAATCCTACATGATCTCAAGGTAAATGCTGATGATCTTCTTACCTAGTTTATATTAGTGTTCAATACTAAATAAATGGAATATATTATTCATTAATGAAAGATCAAAGGTATTACAAAACAAGTACATTAATCAAGTTTTCCTCAATCCCATCTGCCTGACGTGAACCTGAAATAGATCTCTAGCTATAGGTTTTGTCATGGGATCAGCCATCATCTCCTTGGTAGGAATGTAGCTGAAGGCGACCTTTTTATCTCTCACTTGATCACGGACGTAATGATACTTGATCTCAATGTGCTTAGATTTCTGGTGGTGTTTAGGGTCCTTTGCCAAGTCAATAGCAGAAGTATTGTCAATCTTCAGCGATATAGTCTGACGAACACTCAGTACAATACCCAGACTCAATAGAAATCTGCGAACCCATACACACTCCTGAACTATAGCACAACATGCAATGTACTCGGCCTCCATAGATGAAAGAGCTGTGGATGTCTGTTTCTTACTCAACCATGAGATAGCTCCTCCTCCGAGTAAAAATACATACCCTGAAGTAGACTTTTCCTCGTCGGCATTATTACCCCAAGCAGCATCAGAATATCATTTGAGCTTGAGGCTTGTGCCTTCATAACACAACATTAGGTCTTTTGTTCCTCTGAGATAGCGGAATATACGTTTGACGGCTTGCCAATGAGACTGTCCCGGGTTACTCTGATAACGGCTAACTATGCCAACTGCATAGCTAATATCCGGTCTGGTGCATAGCATAGCATACATTAAGCTTCCTACTGCGCTTGCATAAGGTACTGAGAACATAGCCAATTTCTCGGCTTCAGTCTGGGGACACGATTTCCTGTCTAACTTGGTAGCTTTATCCATAGGGGTTTCAACAGCTTTTGAATTTTCCATCCTGAACCGATCTAAGATCTTTTGTATATAGGTTGTTTGAGACAAGCCTAAAAATTTCTTAGGGCGATCCCTGATGATTTTTACCTAAAGGATAAAGTTGGCTTCACCGAAGTCTTTCATCTCAAAGTTCGAGAATAGCCAATCTTTAGTCAATGTCAACAATTGCATGTCATTATCAGCTAACAGGATATCGTCTACATATAGAGATAGTATCAGAAAAGATCTTCCAGACCGTTTCAGGTATACACAATGATCTTCTTCACTCATTGTGAATCCAAAAATGGTGATGGCCAAGTGGAACCTCATGTACCACTGTCTCGAAGATTGCTTCAGCCCATAGATAGATTTCAACAATTTGCAGACCTTTTTTGGATACTTCTTGTCCACATAACTCATGGGTTGTTGTATGTATATCTCTTCATCCAAGTCACCATTTAAGAATGCGGTCTTTACATCCATCTAATATAACTCGAAGTCTAAACTTGCAACAATGGACAAGATCATGCGGATTGATGAGAACTTTGCAACAGGTGAAAAGGTCTCCTCGTAATCAACGCCTTCTTGTTGTGTAAAACCTTTAGCAACTAATCATGCTTTATACTTGTCCACTGTACCATCTGCCTTTCTTTTGATCTTTAGTACCCATTTGTTACCTATTGCCTTGCGATTGGAAGGCAGATCAACAAGTTCCCAAACTTTATTCTTCTCCATGGAAGCGATCTCTTCGTCCATAGTATTTACCCAATCAGCCGAGTTAGAAGATAATAATGCATCCTGATACGAATCAGGTTCATCATCATCAACTGCAATGCAAGAGAATGTTTGCCCTTCAATATCGAAATATCTTCGGGGGATCAATCCTCTTTCGCTTCGACGTAACTCAGGAGCCTGCTGAGATGTCCTCCCACTGTCCTGACGAACTATAGGAGTATCATCGTCATGTGAAGCAGAATTCCCACTCTCCTGAGATACATCGGGTATTTCAAAAAGTTGTATTGGAACCTTTTGCTTCACTCGGCTTGGGTATCTATCTTCGATGAAGGTCACGTCCCGGGATTCTCTCTCAATCCATCGTCCATGGTCCTCATAAACTAGAACGTATCCCTTTGAATGCATAGGGTATCTTATGAATACGCATTCAATGGTCTTACTATCAAGTTTACCTCTATGCGGAGTAGGTAGCAAAACATAACCCAAAGATCCCCAAGGGCATAGGTTGGCTAGAGAAGGAATCCTCCCAGACCACATCTCATATGGAGTCTTAGGAATTGATTTAGATGAGACTCTATTTAGGACATAGACGGTTGTTAACAGTGCGTCTCCCCAGAATATGGTAGAGAGATTGGCTTGAGCCATCATCGATCTAACCATGTCCAATAATGTCCTATTCCTTCTCTCTGCAACACCATTTTGCTGTGGTGTATAAGCCACTGTGTACTGCCGAACAATGCCAACATTTTCGCAATATGATTTAAACGTTTCAGACGAATACTCGCCACCTCTATCAGATTGAAGAATTTTAATCTTTTTCTCAAGCTGATTTTCCACCTCAGCTTTATATTTAAGAAAACAATCAAAAACCTCATATTTGAGTGAGATGAGATACCATATCCATAGCGTGAGTAATCGTCAATGAAAGTGACAAAGTATTGACATCCGTTTCTGGCATGTACATTAAAGGGTCCACAGATATCTGAATGAATTATCTCTAGTGTGCCCTTTGACCTAGCTGCTTTGGGAAATGGTTTCTTCGAAGTCTTCCCGGACACACAATGTTCATAAAATGGCAAATCAACTTTGGATTAGGAGTCTAACAGATCAGAACGTACTAGTCTTGTCATACGGTCCTTTCCAATGTGACTCAACCTCATGTGTCATTTTTGAGATTCAGATACTACAGTTTCATTCGACATAGCAGACAAAGCAATAGATGCATTATCACTTTCTATGTCTAGAATAAATAAATCTGAAATTAAATTACCCCATGCAAAAATGAGGTTATTCTGTCTCAAAGAAACTCTTGTCCCGGAAAATTGAATATCAAAACCATTAGCTAATAACCTAGAAACAAAAATTAAATTCTGACGCATCCCCGGTGCATATAGAATATCACAGAGTATGATTGTTCGCCCTATGCGCGTACGTAGATGGAAAACGCCAATCCCTTATACATCTTCAACAGCATTATTGCCTATGTACAGCTTGTAACTTTCCTTGGCTACAGGCCGAAATTCCTCGAGTCCTCAATGACTACTTGTCACGTGCTTTGTTGCGCCTGAATCCAAAATCCACTCGTTAGATATAGTATCAACGGAAAGGATTTCAGAACAAATGCCTACATACAAAGTATCTAGTGACTGAGAAATTACCGTCTTTTTATGGGCGCACTGTCGAGCATAATGGCCGAAATTTCCACAGACAAAGCAGACTACATTTGTCTTTTTCTGCTTATTCTTTCCGTTCCCCTTCTTGAGATTTGAAGCAGGTGCTGTGGTCTTCTGTTCTTGGTTATTCTTCTTCACCTTCTTGCGAGCTTTAGACCGTTTATTGTTAGCTTTCTACTTATGGGTCTCTGCTACAAAGGCCCTGGCCGAACTTGGCTGAATTGCATTCATTTCAACCTCACATACCAAGTGGCCACAAAAGTCTCTGAACGTAGTGATAGAATCAGTATGGTTCAGAATTCTTTTGATTTGGGCCCAAGATTCAGGCAAGGAACGGTGCATGGCTATAATCTTCTGACTTTCAGTCAATTTACACCCAACATTCCTAAGGGCACCTATCATTTGCTCCATCTTACGGATATGATCTTTGATGAGGCAGCCGATGGGCATCCTATACTCCTAGAATTCCAATTCCATTGCCCTAACTCTTGCATCTGACTTCTACGCATAGGCATCTGTCAGTGCTTTCCAGATTCCGTTAGCGGTTTCATGCACTTCATACGTAGGTATGAGTTTTTTGTACATGGTGCTAAGAAGAACATTACGGGCTGAACGATTTTATTTTCGCCACTTATTGTAGCGAGTCATCGCAACCCTATGTTCTTGTAAATTTTCATTTTCAGTTAAGATGGGTTCCTCTTGAACTACATCGAGTGTGTGAGATATATCGTCCTCGTCCAGAAGGTATCGCACCGCGCGGGACCAGTCTTTATAGTTATTGCCGTCGAAATGTTGTGCTTTCAGCTGTTCAGCGATTAACGCTTTGGTGGCCATCTCTACATTGCATGAGTATCACTACTTAGCTAAGATCTAAGGTATTGACACTAATCATCAGCATTTCTACGTATTATACAAATTTTCATAATATAAAAGTAGTCAACACATCTTAACGAGATCTGAAAATCCACATACCCGAATGGGCGGTGTAGAACAATCAAGTTCTCAAATTAAGATGAAATTGGTACTTTTATAAAATTATAATTGTATAACATGCAACCTTCCATTATTTGGTTGCATGCATCATTTTGTGGTGGAGATTAAACTCCCACTCAGGTTATGCACAACCTTTAGTTTTAGGGATAATTCTAGCACTAAGTTTTTCTATATGTTCAAATGAAAAATAAGGAGGACTTAGATCTAAACATATCAAGCCTAATTATTTCACTCATATAAACATCATCATCAGAAGGAAAATAAAATGCTAAGATATTAATTGAGTACTATCTTCACCTATGATCATGACCATTAGTGATAAATCCGATCATTCGATCTATATCACAATCAATGATATTCATTGTAAAAAAAAAATTACACTGATTGAATGATCCAATCCATCCAAACTTGAACAACACATGTGCACAGAAGCCAACATTTGTACAGCAACTATATTTCTGAGTGCGCGACATGTCAATATGAGTATGGAGAGATTCATCACTAACAACTAAAACATAGTGGTGTAGTTCAATACAACAATTATTGGCGGTGGATATTTTGTACACGCATGGGGTACAACATGTGGGCGGTGGACCATTCCATAAACCAATAATATGGTGTGTGTATATAAGGTGCATGGAATCATAAAGGTCTACGTGATCACCTTGGTCCATCAAAATCAGGCTTACATGCACATGGCATACGTGTAAACAAAATCTAATCCACCATACACATGGATTCCAATCCAAAAAGAAAGGATGAGCCACTTACCTTTTTAGATGATAATTATAAATCGGAGATCCGCCGTATAAAGGCTCTGATACCACTGTTAGTAAATTACGGAAGATGAGCCCTCAAGATCTGACAGTCTACACGATAATTGGGACCCTCACAAAGCTGAAGATTGATGCTCCAATGGCCCGTCTATCTACTACTGGAGCAGATTGAACTATTCACACCTCTGATCCTACGGTATATAGTGGTCCCGGATAGCGATCTATGGATCAGATTGTCCCAAGGACAAGCCAAGATGGACAGACTATAGCGCACTCTATTTTCTCTCGAGCCAGATGATTCGATCGTTCCATGAGAGAAGCGCACTCCTTTTATAACAGAGGAAGTAGAGTTTGGGTGGGATTGGGATAAGGCCACATCATCCGGTCTTATCCCTATCTCCTATCATAAATCAAATTCAAAATTGAATTTGAAATATAACAGAAGACGAAAAAGACTGGAAGAAGCCAAAGCTCGTGGGACCCACCCACTAGTGATTGCTCACCAGTGGGCCCCACTGGCCTACGTCCAACAAAGAAAGCATTACAAACATGATTGAAGTTGGCAGTAGCATAGATAAATAAAGTTCCAAGAACCTGCAATTCAACTAACCTTCAAAGGGGCCATAGAAAATGCTCTTTTCATCATAGCTTGGATGAACGCAAACCAAAGCAGGGACCTTGTCAAAATCATATACTACCATAATGTCCTCAGAGAAATCCTTCGCTACAGAACACAATGCTTTCTTCTTGTACTTTTTGGCAAAATCCACGATTAATGTTTCGTTCAAGCCAAATCCAATAAATATAGGAAACTATGTACCAGCTGTTTCAATAAAGCTACTGATAGCAGAGTCCGATTGAAGGAGGGAAACATCAGGTCCAACAAACTTTTTCAGGTATTTAACAAGCAACTCAGCTTTCCTTGGACCAGAATACTCTACCAGGACACCATGCATAAAGAGCTTCAGTGTAGGATATCCACAGGACCACACAAGATGCATATTTTAATCACTAAAGCATAAAAAATGTTGGCTGGCTGTAGAGGGTGCTAACCCACATGTGTGTACAGCCAGCCCACCTATACTCCAAGCAAACACAACAAGATGGAAAATGCATTCAAGATTGAGACATACATTAGGTAGTCCCCATCATGTAGATGCCCTGGTCTAATCACCTGGTGGGCCAGCGTAAAAAACCAATGTTTGGTCTTCCATTCATTTTCTAAACCACCCTACCAGGCAAGTGAACAGATGGATTTTTTGTCCAGGACAGCTACACAAAGGGGACCACTTGATGGACAACTTGGATGTTCACCACATGATCCAGCTTCACATATGTCATGCTTGAGGGTAGAAAATGAGAAACCTTGTCTTGAAATGCATTTACAAATATCATGACCAAATCTTATCTAATACCATAGGCCACCACAAAATTTCCTAAACTTTTTTGTGAAAGTTTCACATTCAAGGGATTAAACAACGGATATTTATAATACGGAGGGGCAAGGAAACTAAAGAACGGAGAAACATACTCGACTTCATATTTGGAAGCAAGATGAGTAAACTTGTCAGCATTTACTTTTGCAATCATGATGGGTTTATCCAACACAGCAAGTAATGGGGCAGCCACATCTAACTGCAAAAGGAAATAGAAAAGAAAAGAAATCATTGCTATGGCAAGCGTCATATCATTGCTTCAATCTGTCTTGTCATGAAAAGATCTGGAATGAGACAGGAACACTGCAATTATGTCAATCTAAGAAAGGGTAACAAAGAGTAACATAAATTGTTTAAGAAACCCATCACATGAAAGTAGCATATCAGTATTGGTACTTAAGAACATCAACAGAATCAGATTCTAACGTATTAGAGATACATGTCTAAGGGATACAAATAAAAAAGAAATGAAAAGAAAAGAAACAAATCAACAAAATAAAGAAAGGCAGAAAAAAACAACAACAAAAAACTAGTGAGCTCATGATCGACTACAAGCATTAAAAAATCCACAACGAGATTGCTGTAAAAGGAAACTTACAAGTTAAGCGAATACACCAAAAGGAAAATGTACTTGGAAACAATCCTATTTTAACTCCAATAAAATAGACAATCCATAAAATCATTGTCATTAAGTCGCTGTCCCAAAGTCAGATTGATGGAGTAGCTCTATCCTCTGGGAGCTTGTAGTGTTTTGGTTTTGGAGTTCTCTTTATTACATGATTACCATTGTATTATTAAATCAAGATCTCCAATACATAATTACTGCTAACTAAAATGAGATGAACTCATTTTTGGACATCTATTGAAAAGTAAAATGGATCTGACTTGTGTTAAGTTGGTTAGTGCAAGCACCCTACAAAAGACTCAAGTCACACTGATGTACTGACTTCGATCTGCCTGAACCCATTATGTAATCCAAACCCAAAAAAAATAAGGGAAGTTCAAAGAGAAAAATGGCACATATGCAGTTTTTGAAACATGGCAATCATGCCCAAATGATAGACAGAAAAAAGAGCTCAAGTTTTTAGTTCATAACTTATGATTGATTTAACAAGGAATCAAGGCATGGTTTATCAGTCAAAATGCTGCTCATACAAAAGTGTTGCTTTTAACCTGAGATGTAGCAAGATCATAATAAGTCTGATTCATTTTGATGGGATATTCTTTGAAATCATTTCTGGAAATGATTTATTTCCTTTGAAACTAAAAGAACATGTAAATAGGCCTTAAGCTACCATGATGAAAGATAACATGTAAATAGGCCTTAAGCTACCATGATAAAAGAAACTAAGTTCAGGATTTTCATATCTAAAATATGAATTGCCATCTATTATTTGAACATGTTATTGAGAACTACCGACTTGAAAATATCTGTCTTGATGATGTAATAGGATAAAAAGAAAAAAAAAAATGTTTACTTCAAATAATAGAAAGAAAGTTAAATGTAAACAAAGATCAAGTCTTACATTGGTGCGGCAGATTCAAATCCTTTCATGAAACAAAAACTCAGCACAAAAAATAAATACATAAATAAAATCAGCTCTCACCTCATATAGAAGGTGCTTCATGCACTCACTAATGAACCATCCTTCATCTCTCAAAGCAACACTGATTGCGGGATGTAACCACCGAGCATTACTTAGCCATGTATTAATCGATGGATGACCTGCGATGACATGGCACCACCATGTAGGCCCTGCTAGCCCTTCCTAGCATGGAGCTACAAATCTTCAACAGTTAGATCATCCTCATCATCAGCGAACTCTATAGGCCGTGAAGACCAGTGAGCATCAACTTGCACTTTCTAGATGAGTTCTGAAATTCTTGCCCATCCAATTGGAATCCAATGACTTTTAAGAAAGTTATCAGCCCCTTGAAAATCTTCGTGACTAGCTATAACTATCTTTACTATTAATTTCATTAGTCTTTATAATAGATGAAGTATTTTGTAGTTCTACGAGGGATGAAGAATCCAACAAGCTGTTCTCATTCATATTTCTAACGGGAACATCATTTACTTCGGATCTCCATACCGGCTTCTTTGAAAATGAATCAAAAGAGAAATTTCTTTGGCTTAAACTAACATATTCATGCAAAAGAGAAATCATCACCAAGTCATGGATCAGGGTCAAAATGTCTCAGAAATCATTATAGCTAAAGACATTCTGCTAAAACTTTAAGGTGGTAAAATGGTGAGAAGAAATGCATAATAACTCAGAAATCAGACAACGTCATTAAAAATGGTTAAATAGAATGATAAAAACAAATTGAATGCCCAGACAAACAAAATAGATCACATTATGTTGAGGGTCAAATATTGCATATCAGACCCCAGTTATTGTTTGGATTTACGAACTTATACTATTTAATGAACCTATTTAATCGTGTTTGTGATGCAGGATGTATTTAGGAGCTTGAACTGAAAATGGGTATTATAAGCATGGTTTTAGCGCTCAGAATTCACCAGAGCAAGGGACGGACCCCAGGGGACTAAGATCAACGGAATTACACGCCAGAGATCCAAGAAAATCGAGAAACTGAAGCTCAAGTAGCCTGAAAGTCAACCAGAATGCAAAATCACAAGGTTCTCACCATCCGTGCAGCTCGAAACTTCTTATGTGGCCTGAGGACCATAAATTAACCGTACACGTCGAATTTCAGCCCTCGGATCCCTGTAGAAGCAGCCCAACGGACAGATCAGCCCACAAATCACTCATCTGGGGCCTGCCTGATATCCGGATATACTTTAATTTCGTTGTCAACGTCTTAAATTAGATGGGAAAAAGGATGGACGGTACGGATTTCTCACGAACATCGCTGTGGGACCCACTCGTACAGAACATGTACACGGTGCACAGGTGCACTGGCCGTGCACCGAACAAGGCGAAGTCGGTCAGCACAACGCTGACCGACGATTTTTCTCAAAGAAATCAGAAGACGAACAGTGCCTTCGCTGCCGACGCCGGGGATTGGTTGTGGGCCCCACTCGTCGTTTTTCTGAAAGATCGGAACCATCCATACGTCGCGTGGGGCAGCCACAACCTATGCCTAGGTGTCTTTTTGACACTAGGAAATCTATGGAAAAATCCTAGCCGTTGAACGCAGGATGGACGGCTGAACGAAAGATCAAGTGGGCCGCACCTATTTCACTTGAAAAATACCCTTTCCCGGACGATTTTTCGACGTTGATCCAATGGACGGTTTGGATTTCTTCAAAAGACATCATGTGGAGCCCACCAGCATCGTCAGCAACTCTGCTTCGCAGCGTCTGTGAAAACCGGACGCTGATTCATGTTGTGGGCCCCATACATTGTCCATATGGACAATCCAAACCGTTCATGAGATTCACGAGGTCCATATCACTCATGCATAGGTGGCAAATTTTCAAAGGGTACCGGAGATCTGTTTCTGATCATCCAAAAGCAAGATTAACGGTGAAAGGATTTGGTACAATGGGCCACGTTCAAACCGATGAAAAATGGTCATTTCCGACCGGTTTCTCAAACAGAAGCTAGTGAACGGCGTGGATGGCTTAAACATCAAAGAAATCTAGGCCTCACAGTATTTACCGCAACCTGCTTTACACAGGGACTCTGCGTCCGCGAACTCCGGACATTCTGAAGCGTTGTAACTCCTCACCGTTGATCGGTCCGTCCATCTGAACAGTCCAAATTGTTTCCATGGTGGGATCGGCCAAATCCAAGCTGACTGAATGGCTTAGATCTTGTATGAGAAACGTCCATGGGCCGAACCAGCGTCAAGACGCGTCTCCTCTTGCGTTTCTGCGTCTCCTGCTGTAACAGGGAATGAGTGACCTTACGCACTCCCACTTTTGTTTTTTTATATATAAGAGAGAGAAGAAAGGCCAGGGAACGACTCATGTGTGGAGACGTGAAGAGAGAAAGAGAGAAAAAAAAAGTTTGTTTTTTTTATTTTTTTAGCTGTTTTATTTATTTATTTTATTTTGAGAGATCTAGTCCACTCATGTGTGGCTAAACCTCTTAGCTAGGGCTAAGAGGTGAAGCTTGTAGTGTGATGGGGGACACTTTGCTTGTGTCTTTTGTTTAGACTGAATGAATTTTGATTTAATTTTATTATGGGAATATTTTTAGTACTTAATGGTCTGTTGTGACTGAAATTACAATGGGTTTACGATGGCTTTGAGTATTTCCTTCTCCCTTTTATGTTTATGATGTCAGGAAGCCCTGTTGTTCACCATCGTCTCCTGGGCATGGTCGAATAACGGTATCCTTCCTAACCTTCATGGCATATTGATTGGTTGGTAATTAGTTTAAGTCTATTGTTTGCTTTGTCTCCTCGGCATGGTTTAGTGATAGAATCCATTCTAATTCATATACCTCTCATCTCTTGAAAATTATATCAACGAAGTTCAGTTTAAATTTTCATGAATCGAGTGTAGTTCTCCCTGATCTCTACAAGTGGATCCTTGGCACCCTAGTTTCTTACCTTTAAATTTCTTCAGTTTTAGATTATTATTTCACCATTATTCCTCAAATCATAATTGGTTTAGACTTCATCTTAGCTTAGTTCTAGATCTAGTTATTTTCAGATAACGTACAGGTTTCAGTCCCTGTGGATTCGACCTCGGTCTTACCGAGTTATTACTACATCACAACCCTATACTTGGGGAGTGAACAAGTTTTTAAGCGCCGATTCTTAAGTGTTGACTGCTACGATTTTCTGAAATTAATTGGTTTTAGAGTTAGTTTAAGATTAGGATTTTACTAACTTTAGTTTTGGATTTTTTATTTGATTTTTAGAACTAACCTTTCTGTTTTGTAGGGTCGTTGATAGGTCTTATCCCCTAGATACTAACTTGGTTTGTTTTGTTTTGTAGGGTATTAACATAGGAACTTCTAAATTGGTAACATCCTTCTCACTTCTCTTCTGCTTACCTTCCATATTGCTGTAGGAATTTTATTTTATTCACCATGTATATGCACGAGTGGGAACGTCAGTATGCTGAGAAGAATAACATATATTGGGATGATGATTATGATAGAAATCCACCAATGTCTCAAAACTTTTCTGAAACTATAATCGAGAATCGACCGGAATATGAAGATCCACCAGTTAAGAAGTCCTTACGCGATCATCTACGGGAGAACAATTCCACCCCACGGACAGTACGTGAATGTTGGAGTTATCATAACTATGGGAGTGAGAATTACTATCACCCATCTGAGAAAAAGAAAACAATGCGTGATTATATTATGAGTGATAATAAGTATTACCAACCATCAGATTCTCCCACCTATGATCCGTATAACTATAATCAGTGGAAACATCAATGTTGGAAAGATGAACCAACAACCTATTATAATGATTATTCTTTTGGATCCCCTACCTTTGAGATTCAACCAAAATCGATCCAAGAGAATTCATTTCAAAGTGACACTGACTCTTCTGTAGATATGAGGAAATTACTAGAAGAGCTTGAGTCACGCCTTAATAGGTTAGAGGAAGCTCGCTCATCCCAACTACAATCCAATCCAGAAATACAATGCGAGGAAAGTGATCCTCACTCGCTTTTGAAGAAATCTGGAGTTTGGAATGAGGAGTTGGATTCCATTAATGAGCATACGGTTCAATTCCCCGATGAGTCGATCTCAATGACTGTTCAAAAGAATGGTGGAGATACTTGGGTGTCTTTCAAATACAGTGATGATGACACACTTTCCTTACATGATACACAGGATCTCAATGATGAGGTTGAGGTTAGTTTATTCGAACCTCAACCAAATTTAAAATGTGAGGAAAGCGACCCCATCCCAAGTGTGCACTGCACAGAAGTAGACAATGATGCGTATTAGGAAGATGATTATGAATGTGCAACCCAAATTCCCCTTGAATCAATCTCAAGTTTGGTCCAGGTCAATGATCAAGACGAACACGAAGTGATCGGTCATAATGAGCTACTCCCCTCACCTAACATGTCTGATTTAAAGGTGGAGGATGAGCCCCTTACAACCTACACTTCTAACTCTTGTGAAACGTGTTTGGACCACTCCTCTGAATCGAATGATGATATGATTCGGGAGATGGACGAGCTACTCGATACGACTCTTGAATTTGAAACCACCCAGTTGAGGCCACCATCTGAACTGTTGAATAATGACGATTCAATGCCTCTTCTGAGTAGTATCGATGAACAGAGTCCACACATCAATGTTGATCCTCAATCTGTTTGTGCAGGGCTGGAGCAAGAGAGCACACCTCCATTTACCTTTAAAGACGATGGATTCCTTGGACAGATCATCATGAGCTCTAATGTGGAAAATGAGTTACTCTCAGCTGAATGTCCCAACTCTTTGGATGATTGCTTGGCACACTTTGCAGATTCAAACAATCCCATGATAAGAGACATAGTGAATGCCTTGCAAGATAATATCTCGGTAGTCATCATTGACCGAGAGAACCCTTACTCTGAAGCCCTTCCTTCCACAGATCATGAATGTTTACCATTAAGGGAGGAGGAGCTAAAAATTGAACCGAAGTTTGATACTTCGAAATGTGAATCGTATATACTCTGGATACCTCAGGCGAATCAACGACAAATTTTTGATGAGGTACATAAGTTTCTCTGGAATGTCATGCTCCAGGGCGTCCAAGCCTATTGCAAAAATGGCTTTTGGATGATCCTGTTGAGAAATCTACTGAGAAACTTATCAAGATACTGGCCGGAAGAGGAACCTTGCAGCATGACTGAGTAGTTTTTCCCTGCTTTCTTAAGACTAGGGTAGTTTCCTTTATGCTGTTTTAGGATAGACGGTAAACTTAGCGCTCCTGGGAGGCAACCCAGCATTTCATTCCATTTAATTTTCCTAGTTAGTTAGTTCAATGTTTGTGGGTAACATTACTGCAAACCCTCACGAGACTACAACTCGTCCACTAGGGGCAACCTAGGGGTTTAAAGGCTTGTTGCATACGCAAAATGCAATCGAGAGCACCTGCGAAAGTGGTATAGGTAGGATTTTATTTTTGTGTTGTTATCTCTCTCGTGCTAACCAGCGTCCATGATGCGATCTCTTAGAAAGTGTCTCTCGATTCATCATCCAGGTACTATCTTCCCATCACTTCATATTTACTTTTCGTTGTCCCAAGTGCATTACATACTCATATCTTTTACATTGAGGACAATGTAGATTTTAGGTTGGGGGTGGGAGATTAGGTAACCTAATCAGTGTTTTTCTTAGTCTTGAGCAAAAATTGTGAAAATTTTTAAATTTTCTGGAGTTTCTTGTGAATTTGAAGTGATTTTTGACAACCATGTTGGTGATTTACTACTCTTGGATTCAGTTGCTCATTAGATTTCACAGTTAAGTTTGAATTATTAATCCAGGATTAGAAGTTGTAAACATTGATTGAGTCATGATTTCACATGTCACATCGCTTACACATTAAGGTTTCAGTTCCATATTGAAGGATTAACTTGGTAATCAATAAGCATAGAAGGAACCAACTTGAACAATTGCCCGTCATGATCAATTGAAAGGAACAGATACCATTGAAAAAAGTTAGGCGAAGGATCTACACCATAGGTCTGCTCCCTATAGGTGTAGATTTCATTCCCCATGGATAATATGTGAAGAAGATTTAGGTGTACAATCTTCACCATAGGTTTGCTCCCTATAGGTAAGGACTGGATTCCCCTCTTGGCATTACTTTTAATGAAAAAAAAAAAATCAAAGGCTGAAAGAAAGAAAAAAAAAAAAAAAAAAAGAATGATTCATGAGGCACATTTTAGTTTAGGCTTTGGTTACCATGAATTCTCTTATTGGTTACCAACGATATCCTGAAATATAGAATTGAATATTAATGTTGAAAGTTGGGATTACACCTTACACCTGTGGAACTCAATGTTTAGGATTATTCTAATTAAGGGACTAATACTTTGAACTTGGTTATGAAGTTTACTGTGTGCCTGAGTCTAGGAGTGAGTAAGGCCCAACATTCATAAATTGTTTAATTCTAAGTATTTGGATGGTTTTCTAAAAATCACTTGAGTTCATAGAAATTATCCTGTAATTCTCAACTTATTTTTCGCATATTTTGCTCGGGACTAGCAAAATGCTGGTTGGGGGTTGTGTTGAGGGTCAAATATTGCATATCAGACCCCAATTATTGTTTGGATTTACGAACTTATACTATTTAATGGACCTATTTAATCGTGTTTGTAATGCAGGATGTATTTAGGAGCTTGAACTGAAAATGGGTATTAGAAGCATGGTTTTAGCGCTCAGAATTCACCAGAGCAAGGGACGGACCCCAGGGGACTAAGATCAACGGAATTACATGCCAGAGATCTGAGAAAATCGAGAAACTGAAGCTCAAGTGGCCTGAAAGTCAGCCATAATGCAAAATCACAAGGTTCTCACCATCCGTGCGGCTCGAAACTTCTTATGTGGCCTGAGGACCATAAATTAACCGTACACGTCGAATTTCAGCCCTCGGATCCTTGTAGAAGCAGTCCAACGGACAGATTAGCCCACAAATCACTCATCTGGGGCCCGCCTGATATCCGGATATACTTCAATTTCGTTGTCAACGTCTTAAATTAGATGGGGAAAAGGATGGACGGTAAGGATTTCTCACGAACATCGCTGTGGGACCCACTTGTACAGAACATGTACACGGTGCACAGGTGCACCGGCCGTGCACCGAACAAGGCGAAGTCGGTCAGCGCAACGCTGACCGACGATTTTTCTCAAAAAAATCAGAAGACGAACAGCGCCTTCGCTGCCGACGCCGGGGACTTGGTTGTGGGCCCCACTCGTCGTTTTTCTGAAAGATCGGAACCATCCATACGTTGCGTGGGGCAGCCACAACCTATGCCTAGGTGTCTTTTTGACACTAGGAAATCTATGGAAAAATCTTAGCCGTTGAACGCAGGATGGACGGCGGAACGAAAGATCAAGTGGGCCGCACCTATTTCACTTGAAAAATACCCTTTCCCGGACGGTTTTTCGACGTCAATCCAATGGACGGCTTGGATTTCTTCAAAAGACATCATGTGGAGCCCACCAGCGTCGTCAGCAACTCTGCTTCGTAGCGTCCGTGAAAACCGGACGCTGATTCATGTTGTGGGCCCCATACATTGTCCATATGAACAATCCAAACCGTCCATAAGATTCACGAGGTCCATATCACTCATGCATAGGTAGCAAATTTTCAAAGGGTACCGGAGATCTGTTTCTGATCATCCAAAAGCAAGATTAACGGTGAAAGGATTTGGTACAATGGGCCACGTTCAAACCGATGAAAAACGGTCATTTCCGACTGGTTTCTCAAACAGAAGCTAGTGAACGGCGTGGATGGCTTAAACATTAAAGAAATCTGGACCTCACAGTATTTATCGCAACCTGCTTTACGCAGGGACTCTGCGTCCGCGAACTCCGGACATTCCGAAGTGTTGTAACTCCTCACCGTTGATCGGTCAGTCCATTTGAACGGTCCAAATTGTTTCCATGGTGGGACCGGCCAAATCCAAGCTGACTGAATGGCTTAGATCTTGTATGAGAAACGTCCATGGGCCGAACCAGCGTCAAGACGCGACTCCTCTTGCGTTTCTGCGTCTCCTGCTGCAACAAGGAGTGAGTGACCTTACGCACTCCCACTTTTGTTTTTTTTATATATAAGAGAGAGAAGAAAGGCCAGGGAACGACTCATGTGTGGAGACGTGAAGAGAGAAAAAAAAAAGTTTGTTTTTTTTATTTTTTTTAACTGTTTTATTTATTTATTTTATTTTGAGAGATCTAGTCCACTCATGTGTGGCTAAACCTCTTAGCTAGGGCTAAGAGGTGAAGCTTGTAGTGTGATGGGGGACACTTTGCTTGTGCCTTTTGTTTAGACTGAATGGATTTTGATTTAATTTTATTATAGGAATATTTTTAGTACTTAATGGTCTGTTGTGACTGAAATTACAATGGGTTTGCGATGGCTTTGAGTATTTCCTTCTCCCTTTTATGTTTATGACGTCAGGAAGCCTTGTTGTTCACTATCGTCTCCTGGGCATGGTCGGATGACGGTACCCTTCCTAACCTCCATGGCATGTTGATTGGTTGGTAATTAGTTTAATTCTATTGTTTGCTTTGTCTCCTCGGCATGGTTTAGTGATAGAATCCATTCTAATTCATATACCTCTCATCTCTTGAAAACTATATCAACGAAGTTCAGTTTAAATTTTCATGAATCGAGTGTAGTTCTCCCTGATCTGATCTCTACAAGTGGATCCTTGGCACCCTAGTTTCTTACCTTTAAATTTCTTCAGTTTTAGATTATTATTTCACCATTATTCCTCAAATCATAATTGGTTTAGACTTCATCTTAGCCTAGTTCTAGATCTGGTTATTTTCAGATAACGTACAGGTTTCAGTCCTTGTGGATTCGACCTCGGTCTTACCGAGTTATTACTACATCACAACCCTATACTTGGAGAGTGAACACATTACAAAATAGACTATCTAAAATGCCCACATGTATGATGCACTTATCATGTGCAACTGGAGATATCAGATGTGTGCCATAACAATCTGGTGGTTTGAACTGCTTATCAGTTGGGCCCCACTGTGGAAGGGCCAGTCTAAAGAAATCATGAATTAAACAATCCTACCCATCCCATCAATGAACTTCTACCCCTTTGCTAATTAGAAACTTCTTCCAGTTGAAAGTGGACCATCAATGGTATTCTTTCTACAGTTCATTTACAGGTCGCAGATCAAACCATTCATGATTGTTCGATTGATGAGAGTTTTGGGCCTATGAGATGAACAATACAAATCCCCCAATTGTTGCTCCAGCTCATTATTTTTATTGGAGAACACGGTAAAGAACACGATGCAGGGTGCACAAGTTAGATTTTTTCCATACAGAAGAGAACTCTAACCCAAATGTTTCAGCAACCGTTACTGGCAACCTCGGGTAGAACTTTCTCTATTTCTCCTGTGATTAATCACCACATCAATTAGGAATGCCTTAGTAAATAAAAATTCAATGGACAAAACACTCCAACAACAAATTGATTACTCCGTTCTAAAATCATAGATAACACCTGTGTCATCTAACACCTCCTACTGTACTGTCATCAAGCGTTAAAGCCATCATTGGAGCACTTTTTTTTTCAACAGCAGCAGCAAAGATTCCATTCCCCTCTCTTCAAATCCATTTATGCCATACCGTCATTCTCCATTGACTCCATCTTCACCATCATGTATGCCAGATGTGATCTCAATCTGTAGATCTAATCTCAAGTATATGATTTTCCTTAATTGTGATCTCCCTAATAGCATTTTTTTAGCACACTTGACGATTTATGGCAGTAACATATTCAGCGGGTACCTGGATTTCCAAAGCTATACCATTGTGAGAGCTTTCACCATTTTTGTTTTCTTTAGATGCTTCAAATTCTTTCCAAAATTTTAGAGACATCAGGTTTTCCTGCAAATAGAAACATAGCAGATTAAAAGGTATCAAACTTCAAAGCTGTGACTAAAGTCTAAAAGCCAAAGACAAAACAACCAAATCCAAAGATCATTCTTCTTTTCAGTCATTAAGCACTAGATGTTCATCTTATTTTAATAATTTGAAAGGTTAAAAAATGCTCTTGTGCTCTATAGCCTACAATATAACCCTTTTTTTTCCTGATCATTACCATCAATTCCTTTCATCATCATCATCATCGCCATCTAGAATTTAGTTCCTAGCAGCTGGAAACTACCGCAATAAAACGCTGTTTTGGATATAATTTAACCAATAAAATAAGAAGTTACAGCATTAGCACTCATAAAGCACCAAAACAATCTATTTTTGGGAGTTTCAAGATTCAAATATTTATTCCCACCAGTTTTGTCTTGATTTAAGTCCTGACTGTACAACTATTTATATATAGATTAACAATAATAAAAAATTATATATAATCCGTTGATATGTGATTAATCAAGGATGCTTTCATTGAAAAGGTTTGGAGACAATAGTTAAAACAGTCTTAAATATGGCAATAATGTATACTGATGACCAGCATGTTTTCTCAGTACAAACTGCAAACCATAAATAAGGAATCAACAGAAGGACTTTGTTTTCTGTTATATAATGAGTATGCCATAATTAGTACTGCGTATATGGTAACTTCTTACTGGCCAAATTCCTAAGAGAGCTCTCAGAAAAATATGAGCAACTGTCTGTACATGTGTAACCTACTTGATTTGTGGCCAAAGTCGTGTTCACTGTACAACTTACTAAATGAATGGCCTAGATCCCACACACCTGCACCTGGTGTAAAAATATATAGACAAGAAAGCTGGGTGGAACCCACAAAATGCATTTTGGCAGACGTGACAAACAGTCCTGTTCCAGCAATTTGCGGACTTACAAGCCTCGCAATCCGCATTTTCCATTACCACCAAAGAGGACGTAATCACCCTCCTAAAAGTATCATCATTACTTCTTCATTCTCCAACGCATCATTACAACCGTCAAAAATTCCAACAAGCTCCTGATTTGAGAGTTGTTTGTCCTGTGCCATCAACAGAAGATTGAGCAGTAGTTGTTATTGTTCAATGTAATCCTGGACTGATTTCTTACTAAACATACAGGAAGATTTCAAAGAAAACTGAAAGAGTGCAGAGATGAAATTCATGCAAAATGACTGACTGTAGAAACAAGTAGCAGGCAACAGTCCAATGATAGCTGAAGCATGAAAGTCCCTTGTAAATTAGACCAATGAGTATCTGAAATGGAAAAATGAAAAAATCAAAAAAAGGTAGGTGAAATTAAATAAAAGAGCGTCAATGTAAATTCCAAAATTTATGGGATTGTCAGCAACCTCACTTTTCTTTTCCTTTTTTTTTTTTTTTTTTTTGAATGATGATGAAATTTGTTAAAGCAAGCAAAAGAAACATTGTAAGAGATGCATTGACTTTCAACAGTAAGAAAGCAACAACTTGACATTGACAGCAAGGAACATCCTTCTCAGGCATTTTATCGAATGAGTAGAGGGCACATATAGAAACGGACTATTGCTACCATTGCCAAACCTGTTCCCATAGGACAAGAAAAAACAGAGATGCAATATACATTTTTTAGTAATCTGGTCCATAATACATGACACCTAAAGAATAAGAAGCAAACGACTCTAGGAATTACCTTGTTTAAAGAGAACTAACATGTTTCAATACTTTGCTCTCCAACGACCTTGATGTTGAATAGATCTGCTCCAGATCTCGTTCGTCTTTAGATGCCCTTGTGGGAGAGAGGTCGGTTGCTTCTATGAAAAAATATGAATGGACAGCCATCTCTCTACCTCATCATATGGCCAGCTTTGGCTATGATCAACGGTGTAACAACTTGTTGAGAAGTGGAGCCACATGCGTGGATTTCGTGTCGCAAGTCCTTTCACAATTGGGATGCGGAAAGGAGTTTCGCGGATTTCGTGTCACAAGTCCTTTCGCAACTGGGATATGGAAAGGAGTTTCGTGGATTTCATGTCACAAGTCCTTTCGCAACTGGGATGCGGAAAGGGAAGTTGCCAAAACTATAAATTGGGGTCCCTAGGGCTATTCTAGGGTTAAGGTGAATATTGGGAAATATTTCTAAGGTGCCGGCAAGGGATTTTCTCTGTACTTCCAAGGGAGAGGTTAGTATATTGCCTTGTAATTTTCGTTCTTCATAGTGGAAGTTTACATCCGTGGTTTTTTACCCTAGATTGGGGTTTTTCCACGTATATCTTGTCTTGTGGTTTGTTTTAGATTGCTTTGATCTGTTTCTAGTTTATATTTCTTCTTATTTATCGTTTGTGGGTGAGGCTGAGATTGGATCTAGGCTCACTGCATTGTTGGCGTCTTTCGCGCAACAAGCAGTATCGAGAAATTTATTGGTTTAGTTCTATTAGGAGCAATGGCAGAAGATGTGAAAACTAGAATTGAGAAGTTTGATGGTTCAAACTTTGCCTTCTGGAAGATGCAGATGAAAGATTATCTATATCAGAAGGACCTCTATATTCCTCTAGGAGGAAAAGAGAAGAACCTAGAAAAGATGACAGATGATGAATGGTTTTTATTGGATAGGAAGAGCGTCGCCTTCAATATATCTAAGGTAAAAACGACAAAAGAATTAATGAAAGCCCTAGCCACCATGTATGAAAAACCCTCAGCATCCAACAAGGTTCATCTTATGAAACAGCTATTCAACATGAAGATGTCAGATGGTGGGAGCGTAGCTGAACATCTAAACGAGTTCAATATAGTCACGAGCCAGTTGGAATCCGTTGGCATTATTTTTGAGGATGAGGTCAGAGCGTTATTGATCTTATCCAGTTTACTAGACAGATGGGATGGTTTGGTGATTACTGTGAGCAATTCTTCAAGGTCGACAAAGCTGAAATTTGATGATGTGGCCGGTCTAATTCTCAGCGAAGAATCTAGAAGAAAGGCATCAGGAGTTTCAGGGGATTTAGGGAATGCTCTAAACGTTGAAGAAAGAGGAAGATCACTAAACAAAGGAGACAATAAACACGGGCGTTCTAAGTCAAGGAAGAAGTCCAATGGACCGAAAGACAAAGATGAGTGTTGGCATTGCGGTAAGAAGAGGCACATGAAAGGTGATTGCAGGGCGCTTAAGAAACAAGAAGGAAGCTCTCAAGGCGGGAAAGATTCGGTGAATCTATCTGAGGAGAGTGACACAGAGGTGTTGATCTTGTCTCTTGATGCGAGGAATGAGCCTTGGGTTATAGACTCAGGTACTTCGTTTCATGCCACTTCATGTAAGGAAGTTCTGCATAACTATGTATCAAGTGACTTCGGGAGAGTCTACTTGGGTGATGATGAGTCGTGCAGTATTGTTGGAAAGGGAGACGTTCATATAATTCAGAAAGACGGAACAATGTTGAAATTGAAGGATGTCAGACATGTACCGAGTTTGAGAAGGAATCTGATCTCAGTAGGGCAATTGGCCGATACCGGTTATGTGACGACATTCACCAGTGATTCCTGGAAGATCACAAAAGGTGCCTTGGTAATATCTCGAGGCAAGAAAGAAGGTACTTTGTACGTGACTTCAAGATCGTATAGTTCACTCGCAGTCGCATCAACTGGAGTGAATGGGCAGTTATGGCATCAGAGGTTGGGACATATGAGTGAGAAAGGGATGAAAGTGCTATTGTCAAAAGGGAACTACCAGGGCTGAAGTCTATTAACTTGGAATTCTGTGAGGACTGCGTGTATGGCAAGCAGAAGAGGGTAAGTTTTAAGAAGACGGGACACACTCCAAAGATGCATCTGTTGGAGCTTGTACACACTGATGTGTGGGGACCGGCACAGGTATCATCTCTTGGTGGCTCACGTTATTTTGTTTCCTTTATTGATGATGCTAGTAGAAAACTGTGGATTTATTTCTTAAAGCACAAATCTGATGTATTTGATGTATTTAAGAAGTGGAAAGTTATGATAGAAAATGAGACAGGTAAAATAGTAAAATGTCTCAGATCTAATAATGGGGGAGAGTATTGTGACAAGACGTTTGAGGAGTATTGTGCAGCAAGTGGAATCAAACATCAAAAAATGATTCGGTATACCGCAGAGAGTGGTGTGGCGAGCGTGCGGGACCATCCTTGAGCGCGCCAGAGCATGAGGTTACATGCAGGGTTGCCCAAGACATTTTGGACGAGATCTTTGTGAATACCACCGCATATCTCATCAATAGAAGTCCCTCAGCACCATTGGATGGTGGGCTACCAGAAGAAGTGTGGACTGGGAAAGAAGTGAACCTTGCACATCTCAGAGTGTTCGGTTGCACTTCATATGTTCACATTGATGCAGAGCACAGAAACAAGCTGGATGAGAAGTTCAGGAGGTGCACGTTTATAGGCTACGGGCAGCATGATTTTGGCTATAGGTTTCGGAATGCAGAAAACAAGAAAATCATCAGAAGCAAAGACATAGTCTTCAATGAAAAAGTAATGCATAAGGACAGTGTGCAGGAAAATAAGGCCAAAGAAAAGGAATTCGTAGAGTTGGAAGAGTTATCGGACACGGGTGTTACAACGTCACAGAATGATCATGCATAGGAGTATTATGAGGCAGAGCCATATACACCGGTTGTGAGGAGGTCTACTTGGGAGAGGAGACCCACGGTCCGATATTCACCCTCATATTATCTACTGCTGACAGATAATGGTGAGCCAGAGTGTTTTGAAAAGGCATTACAGTCAGATACACGGGTTAAGTGGGAGCAGGCCATGGATAAGGAGATGGACTCTCTTGAGTCTAATTGTACATAGGAGCTAGTCACTCTACCTAAGGGTAAGAAAGCTCTTCATAGTAAGTGAGTTTACAGATTGAAGGAGGAGCACGATGGTTCGAAAAGGTACAAGGTTAGACTGGTTGTGAAAGGGTTTCAACAAAAGGCAGGATCGATTTCACTGAAATATTTTCACCTGTGGTGAAAATGTCTATGATTCGCATGGTCTTGAGTATAGTGGCTACAGAAGACTTACATCTAGAGCAGCTAGATGTTAAGACAGCCTTTCTTCATGGGGACCTTGAAGAAGAGATATATATGCATCAGCCGACAGGATACGTGGCACCAGGAAAGGAGAACAAGGTGTGCAGACTGAAAAAGAGTTTATATGGCCTAAAGCAGGCCCCGAGGAAGTGGTACAAGAAGTTCGACAGTTTCATGTCGAGAAACGGCTTTAGGAGATGTCATGCAGACCACTGTTGTTACTTGAAGAAGTTTGATACGTCATACATCATTCTTCTTCTATACAATGATGATATGCTTATGGCCGGTTCAAGCATGAAGGATATCTCAGATCTCAAAAGACAACTGTCTAGAGAATTTGCCATAAAGGATTTAGGAGCTGCAAAATAAATCCTAGGCATAAGGATAAAGCGTGACAGGGAAAACAAGAAACTAGTTGTCACAGGCAGAGTACATAGCCAAGGTACTTGACCGATTCAATATAAGAGGTGCTAAGCCGGTTAGCACTCCATTAGCCAACCACTTCAAGCTATCTAAGGAGCAAGGGGCAAAGACGCAGGAGGAATGGAACTACATGGCTAAAGTCCCATACGCGTCAACTATTGGGAGTCTCATGTATGATATGGTGAGCATGAGGCCAGACATTGCTCAAGCAGTGGGAGTTGTTAGCATGTTCATGAACAACCCCGGAAAGGAATATTGGGAAGCTGCGAAGTGGATCCTTAGATATTTGGTAAGTACTAAGGATGTAGGGTTGTGTTATGGTGGATCGAAAATCAAGCTACAAGGCTACGTGGATTCAGATTTGGCAGGAGATATTAACAGCAGGAGAAGCACTATAGGTTATGTCTTTACTCTAGGTAGTCTTTGCGAGTCGGTTGGGTCTCTCAATTCTGAGAAGATAGTATCTATAGTCTGACGAAGCGTATGAGAATATGTTTCACTACATTACTGAAGCATGCAAGGAGATAATGTGGATACAAGGTTTCATGGAAGAGTTGGGTAAGAAGAAGCAATTGCGGTGACAATGAGTGTAATTCACTTGGCCAAGAATTCAGCCTTTCATTCAAGGACCAAGCATATTGCCATCAGATATCACTTCATACGTTCGTTACTGGAAGATGGATCGATTGCTCTAGAGAAGATTCATACAAGTGAGAATCCTACGAATATGTTGATCAAGGCGGTCACACGAGAGAAGCTGAAGCTCTGTTTAGCTTTGATTGGTATTCAGGCTTGAAGACGGGGAGGTGGTGCACTCCGGATGAAGAAGATAAAGGTTTATGGTGATATGTCTCCAAGTGGGAGATTGTTGAGAAGTGGAGCCACATGCACGGATTTCATGTCGCAAGTCCTTTCGCAATTGGGATGCGAAAAGGAGTTTCACGGATTTCGCGTCGCAAGTCCTTTCGCAACTGGGATGCGGAAAGGAGTTTCACGGCTTTCATGTCGCAAGTCCTTTCGCAACTGGGATGCGGAAAGGGAAGTTGCCAAAACTATAAATTGGGGTACCTAGGGCTATTAAAGGGTTAAGGTGAATATTGGAAAATATTTATAAGGTGTGGGCAAGGGATTTTCTCTGTACTTCCAAGGGAGAGGTTAGATATTGCCTTATAATCTTCGTTCTTCATAGTGGAAGTTTGCATCCGTGGTTTTTTACCCTAGATTGGGGTTTTTCTACGTATATCTTGTCTTGTGGTTTATTTTGGATTTCTTTGATCCGTTTCTAGTTTATATTTCTTCCTATTTATCATTTGTGGGTGAGGCCTGAGATTGGATCTAGGCTCAACCTGCGAATTAGACGTCCTTAGGCAATGGACTCACGATCCTCATGGACCTTATTAACTTGGAACTAAATCACACAATCTAAAATGGAAACCCATTTCATTAAGGGGCCTTGATTCGATCTTTCAAGAAAGGGACAGACACTGTGTTAAACTAGATAAGTAGTATAACTTGGATCACTTCATAGGTAGAAAGAGAGAGGACTAAGACCACCTCAGAAAAATCTTATAGACTAAATCCTTTAGAAATGAGACAAAGTAACTAAGTGCTAAACTAGAGAGATTAGGGTTTCGGAAATCCGTTTGAATCGCTTTAAATATGATCTCGGCAAGACCCAAAACTTGTAGAATCATTGGCTAGGTTACCCTTATATTCTATTGGATCAATCTTGTGTGGGGCCCGCTCTCTTGATCACTTTTTCCTAAACTCCGTATCACCTTTTTTGGACCGCATTATAGGACCTAACCAGAATAACATTTAAGTTAAGGATTTACTGGACCCACCACTTGAAAGCTTGGTTGTGAAACTATTAAAATCACATCTTTTGAGGGTCCACAGAAGTTTTCGCTATTAAGGATGGATGTGAAAAAAAAAAAAAAAAAAAACACTTATGGGCTTAACAAAATAAATATCTTATCAATGGGTTGGATGGAAAATAAACATTACCTTGGGCCTTGAAGTTTTTAATGGTAAGCATTAAGCCCCATAGTTTCCGAATGGTCCAAATCACACCCTTGGATCGGGAGAAATTTCATGAACACATCCATGTACTGGAATCTCCGATCGAGACGTGTGACCGTTATCAAAAATCAAACGGCCCGACACGCGTGATATATATCAGAACCCAGGTGGAACAAAAACTTAATGGAACCAGATCCATAAAAGAGTTTAAGTTACAACCTTGTTTTGGCTCAAGGAGGCCCGGAGAGAAAAGTCCTTCGTTGGCTAAAAACAGTCGCTTTGGTTATAACCTAAGTATACTTTGACATCGACTTTGGTTATTTTTTTGGTAGCGTCTCCTTCATGGACCTTAAACCCTCTCTCAGGCAAAAGTGGAATTTGGAGAAAACTAGGAGAGAGAAGAGAGAGAGAGAGTGAAAGTGTGGGAGATGTGGGAGAATCTGCCATGCTATTTATAGCGCTCCAATCGAGCTCCTACAATTCTTTCTAATCGCTTGAGGTTGAAAAGGGATTGGATGGTTGAGATTTGGTGAAACCCTAACCCAAATGATTTGGGGTTTTGATGGCAAAGTTGTAAGGGTGCAAGGGAGGGGCATCGAAGCTAACCTATTTCACACATTCGGAGATCACAAAACGATATAGAGCACATGGATGGAGCTCTTAGCAAAACCTATGCCATGTGGTTACTCATTCTACGATAAAAGGTCCGACTTTGTGTAGGGGAGTTATAGTTTTAACGTTCTTCAATATAAATAATGAAAGATTTTTTATGATTGCATGCAATTTTTGCACATGCACACACACAGTGCACCATTTTTTCACACGATCAAGTTGTAGAATATGGAATTTTCACCACCTAGGTACTCGAGACCCCGTATACGTATATTTTTGAAAAATGTGTTTGACATGATTATTTGTTGTATGAATGTATGATATATGGATAAAATCCTTATTTGTAGAAAGGATTCGCCTAAGGGTGCATGTTTTGTTTATGATTTCTCACTATGATATAGAAATGCGTATTGTAGAAATACCATAGGCTCGTATATATTTTGAGATATAGGTTTGACATGACTCTTTGTTGTATAAATATATTATATATGCATAAAATACTTGCTTGGCGAAAGGACTCGCCCTAATACATGTTTGCTAACATACACTAAGTATGTTGAAATAGTGTATGCTAAGGTTTGTGAAAATGCTTGAGAGAGTAAGTGTTTAGATGATGATGTTTAGGTAGGTGACTTGAGATGGGATTCTTAACTACCTTAGAGACATGTATGATTTCTTCCATGAGGTTGTTAAAGTTTTAACCACTTACTTATGAAATATATGTGTTTGTATTCTATGGGGTGTATATAGGCTACAATAACATGCTTTATAACATAATAATAATATCATTTTGATATGCTTGATTAACATGCTCACATGAAAGTATGATTTTGGGATGAAAGATCCATGTTTAATTTTCATGTTTATGTTATATGATCACGATTCATGGGTGATGGGGAGTTAAATAGTTAGATGTCATACAAAATGTAATTATGGGCCCAAAAATCAGAACAAGTTGTGATTCAAACGGATGAATAAAATAGTTTTGACATTGGTCATCCCCTACTGCACATGATTTAATTCTTTGATCCCCACGCTTTATCTATCACGATGATTATGTAAGGAAGATTGGGGCTATGATTATAGTCGGACAATTAAAATTAGTTCACAAATTGAATTCGTGGTTCTATGATTCATTCGCATAAACGTGAGATATGTTTCATAGGTAACATGTCAAGTCGTTTTTGGCGATACATAGATTGGCCTACCTAGGGTGTAAGTTAGATTTTCATGTCGTCCAACTTATCGTGCACTCGATAGAATGTAATATAATGTAATCATCGATAAAACCCAAGTGTATTGTCTAAATATGTTCACCGTATTTGGATGTATTTTATCCACCTAGGATACCATACTTTTTAATAGAAATCCCATTAACCATGGATAAAAACCTGATCATATAAGACTCATGAAGTAGACCACACCATATGGGACACCATGGTGAATTTAACATCTACCATTGAAAAAGTCATGTTTTCGTAGAGTGACCATTAGCAACATTCACGGTGGACCCGAATGAGTGGTATGGGATCAACAATCCAATTTCCATAAAAATTTGTCGACACCTACGGCCAGAGCTCGAGACGGTGAGACCCGTATTCATCTTTGCCGACGGGCGACGAGTCCTTCGTAGTATCTTGAGTCTTATCTAAAGCCATTCATTTGGCGTATCATTTGAGCCCTGTCCTAAAATGAGGAAGATCAAGGGTCAAGTGAACTACGGTGGAGATGGGGATTAAACTCTTACCATTGAAAACTTATTGAGCCACATAAGTTTAGGAGACCTGATATTTGTATTTTCTCATCATCTAAGGTCTATTTAACTTTATGAATAGGTTGAGATGGAAATAAACATCACGATGGGTGAAAAGTTTCAACGGTGAATATCATTATCGCGATGCCTCTCGAACCATAATGATCGTAAAAAATGGATTAACGGTGTGGATAAGTCCCATAGAATCACATCATGTGGCCAATGATACAAGGGAGGTACCTTAGTTTTCCAATCGTTGTTTGAAATCCCGACTAATAAAACGTAATTATGCTCATCATCGCACCGAATGTTCCTAGTAGATGTGGAGCATCCGAGGGAGGTATGCCCTCTCGTAAGATGATCTCCCATGAGGGTGGTTTGGCAAGGGTATTCATCATGTCATTTCATACTTGCATTAATAAGAGTACTCAAAATTGTTCTGCTTCTTCTTGCTTTATCCTCTCCTCTTGCATTGAGATAAGTTGATAACAGGTTTTTAACTTCTCTTATCTCCGTGTGAAGCGTGATCGTCCTCCTCCTCTTCCTCCAAGATCGCTTTGATCACCACTCTCACGTTACGGATTAGAGCCTTGTTGTACACACCACGGGGTTGGCAAGATTCGTTGAGTTTCGGTGATGATGCGAGTGCTTGATGAGATCGTCCTCGGACTACTTACTATGATGATGAGGAGGAGTTCTCCTATTTGTATCTCTCTGGGAGGATTTTTTGTAACAGGCCGAAAATAGTATTGTATTGAGCATGGGCTACTGGTTACTTAGGATACATGACATTACACTTCCTCACATTTGGTAAATTTTAAAATTGTACTTGTGCATTTAACATGAGTAACATTATCACACTCATATCAGACTCACCATAGTTTTTATATTCTATATGTCTATGATAGACATTCCGCTTGCAATTTAAGCGTGGTGAGTCTCAGAGTGTGATATCTTGTTTTGGTTAATCTCACTCATGTTCAAAATTTACCAAATGTGAGGAAGTGTACATTCAATCATCATTCATTTACATGCATAAGTGATGTTCGGAACTCGGGAGTATAGTAGGAGAACTCGACCTCGACATTTTGGGATGTTACATTATTGTTTGTGGGTGAGGCCTGAGATTGGATTTAGGCTCACTGCGTTGTTGGCGTGCTATGCAACACAACTCACGATTTTCATGGACCAAATTTGGACCCTGAAATAGGCATCGAATGGAAGTTAGACATTAAATGGGCCTTGATTCGATCACAAGCAGTAATGATAAAGCAGTACAATCAAACAATTCTAACTACTCTTATTTAATGCAAGTATGAAATGACATGATGTATGCCCTTACCAAACCACCCTCATGCGACACCATCTTACGTTCGCGAATGCTTTCATCCCTCGGTGCTCCACATCTACCAGACACATGCATGCGATGATGAGCATGATTATCAAGTAGTTATTAGTCCATTTCAAATAGCAGATTGAAATAAGGTACTTCCCTTGTATCATTCCCAAACATGATCCATTCTAGGTCATCATCCTAGTAATCTCATATGATAATGTGTTTTCTAGGTCACCGCAGAGGGTTTGTCGGTACATTACACACAAATGTTACACCATTCCCCATCACCTCTGTAACGATTCATCACTATACAGATACAGGCCTAATTCATACTCTATATACAAAACTCTAAGGCTCACCGTGATTTCGAGTAACTTGAGGTCACTCCACTAACGCAAATTGAGAATATGCTCGAGGACCGTCACTACAAAGGGACAATGGGACCTCGGGATCCATTATGCACAAAGGTTACACCACTCCCCATCACCTTATCAATGTAGGCCGACAAAGCACGAATATAGTGTCCCATACCACCATAATCGGCTCACGAGTCCGGTTGCTCAATGGTCACTACTTGGGAGGCACGTGGCCCAACGTAGAGCCGACAACTCGACCACGGTGTCCCCATACCACCATGCCCGGCTCATGAGTCTTAGCGGATCAAGGTACCATGGTTAAAAGGGATTTCCACTGGTAAGTTTGGTACCCTAGGTTCAAGCAGTAGCGACCAAACATGGTAAACATACATTAGACACATCGGGTTACTTGACGAGCTCGACTTGCACGAGCCACAACAAGTTGAGCGACGTCATGAAGTGTATAAGCACTTCGCATGGCCAACCACTATCGCCGACAAGCAACGCATGACTCGGGTTCGTCGAACACATCTCACGTGGCGAATGAAGCCAACCATGAGCTCAAATCTATTACCGATTACCGGACTATAATCATAGTCTCAATCACATTCAATTGCGAGATAGTTAAAGCAAGTAATGGATCAAGATTCAAATCATACAATCAAAGTTTCCGATTACGTTTAGAGCTAGCGGTGGCTATTACACGCATTCGTTACACCACCCCCATCACCCATAACGGATCATACAACGTAAACATGAATTTAAATATACGTATTACATAAATAAAATCATACAATTAGTTAAGCATGTTATAAAGTACAACATAAAGCATGAGTTTGAACATATTCAATTCTAAAAGCATATTAGGAAGCATACACATAGTTACATGAGTTGAGAATCATATCTCAACACATACAATTTACTAACTATTACTCATTTAAGTGGTTCAACAAACACTTTAGACTACCCACATCAACATACATGACATATGTTGATCACATAGGTATTAGGCCAAATCCTTTCACTCTGCCCCAATTACAATACACATGCACCCACGACCGGATAAGGAACCAGTTTCATATTCATTCATCATTTCCACAAACACTCTCACACACATTTTAACATATACACTTATAGAGTATGGCTGATTTAGGGCAAACTAAGGGGTTATACCTCAATCATGTTATACACATGGCGGGCACAAATCATGAATCCATACTTAGTCATTTCAATAAACACTTAAACTACACACTTTATAACATACGCAACGTATGTTGAGAAAACATGTATTAGGGCTAATTTCACCCTAAGTTAATATATAAATCTATTCATACATATACAAAATAATCATGGCAACACACATCTCCAAAATTTATACGTATACGGTATTTTCTAGAATACACTATTTCTACATACATAGTGCATATTAGCAAATCATGTATTATGGCAAGTCCTTTCGCCAACTAAGTATTTTATCCATATATATTATATTAATACAACAAATAATCATGGAAAACACATTTCTAAAATTTATACGTATACGGTACTTTCTACAAATACCTAAAGTATATAAAATTCCATATTATTCATCTTTAATCGAAACGGAAAACAGACAGCACTTTGTACATGTGTAATTACATGCAGATCATGAATCTATCATTATCTGACATTGAAAGCGTTGAAAACCATAACCTATACACCTAAAGTCCGTGCCTTTTATCGTAGAATCGTAACGAAGCCGATAGGTTTGCCAAGCTTCCGTATATGGCAGTTTGGTAACCTATAGAATGAAATAGGTTAGTTATTTCATAACCTACAACTATTAACATCCCAAATCAGTTTAGGGTTAGGGTTTCTTACCTAGAAACGTGGAGCTGGAATCTTGGGAAAGCGATAAGAATGGTGGTGGCAGCATGGGCGAAGGAAGAAAGGCAGGAAGGATCTCCCACAACTCTCTCACTTTCTCTCTCTTCTCTCTTCTCTCTCCTAGGTTTTCTCCCAAATTCGTATGGCTGAGAGAGAGAGAGGGTTCTAAGGTCTTTATATAGCCTAAAACTTCACCGAAATAGACTCCAGGTCAAGGTATACTTAGGTTATACCCAAATCGGACCTGTTTCAGCTCAATGGAGGACTTCTGGCGGGCCTCCTTGAGCCAAAGGTCGGACTTAAGCTCATAGACTATGGATCTAGGTTCCATTAAGTTTTCGTTTCAGTAGGGTTCTCATATCACGCGTGGCGGACCAGTTTCAATTCAACGGTCAGCGGATCTCGATCGGAGATTCTGAGTACATGGATATGTGTATGAAATTTCTCCTGATTCGAGGGTATAATTTGGTCGATTCGATTCGGCGGTCTGGTTGCTTATCTTGACCCGCAAGTAACAGGTCTCAGATTACTATTTGAGATATTTATTTTGTAAAGAAAACAAGTGTTCTCACCCTCTCACGCTTTGGACTCAAGCGAATAGCCGTGGGACACTGTCTGGATTTGATTTCCGAGATAGTTGTCAAGTCCAGTGAGGCGGTCCTAAGTCCGTAACTTCGTATTATTCGGACTTCAGATGTGCAGTCCAGATCTGATACGGAGTTTCGAGATGCTCCTAAGAGCAGCCGGGTAATGAGATTGATCCTAGATTTTAGGGTAACCTAGCGCTAATGATTCTACAAGTTTTGGGTCTTGCAGATCGTATTTAAAGTAGATCAAGTAGATTTCGTAGCTAATTCAGTTTAGCACTTAGTTACTTTATCTCATTTCTAAAGGATTTAATCCTAAGTGATTTCCGGTCGAGGTGGTACTTATGCCTTTGTAGTTTGTATATAGGGTGATCCAACTTATAATACTTAACTAGTTTAAGATATTGTCTAGGGTGAAAGTACTTAGGAAAATTGAAAGAACAAGGTGGTGAAGGGTTGGATTTGTGAAGGAAATGGGTTCGAAAAGCGATTTTAGGCTGTGGGAGGCAAGTTTAAGGTGTTGAGTGTTTGAGTCTAAAGTTGGCAAAAATGCGGTACATTACATTTTTAAACCGGATGGGTAATCTATTAACCCTTTCGCTCTTGTAGGACGTGTAAGAATCCTTTCATGGTAGCCCTTTTTATTGGTTTAGGATTAATACCATTTTGGATCATCCATCACACGAGGAGAAAATGTTTTGGGCATTTTTCTTTATAGTCCATCCATTATAAGAGACTCATATGGTTCCACGTTTGAAAGATTGTTCTACCATATATTATGAAATGATTTACTCCACATCCAAAGCTCTTGATATATGGATACAACAGCATCTCGACAATGAACTCAGGATTTTTATTTTTTTTTTTAGAGCATGAACTTGAAGCAAATAGATGGCTCTTTTCCATGTTGGCTCGATGTCTTCTTGGATGAGAGTTTTTGAACAGTTTTGTCTCCACTTCCACGAGAAAATTCTCTTCCCGAGGACTCCATAGAATACCTCAAGGCCTCTTGAGATTTTTATAGTTCCTGGGGCATTCACTCACCACGAAGTGTTCATACAATGTCCTTTCTTTCCCGGGATAGAATCCAAGGTCTCGGGGCATTTACGAAGTTCATACAATGTGTTTCGGATTGTTTGGAGTCTTATTGCTCTGATTCAGTCCCATCTATTACTCTTGCCTGATGATGATTGCTGCCCATCAATTGGGGATGATTCTGAGAGTGCTCTGCCCAGCGCAACTCCTTCGCAAATTCAACATGAATGATTCTGCCCCTAAACCCATCTCGTTGAGATGATTGATAGCTCTTTGGGCTTCCCACTCCCATTTGAATCTAACAAAATAAAACCATGATGTCTGCCAGATATTTTGTCCTTTGGTAAGAAGGTATCAATCACCTCCTCAAATGGTTTGATGCATCTGGTCAATTCTTCTTTTTTGTTGTTGAAAGGAAGCTTGATAGGAAAGGGTGACCAGATCCTTCTTTGGATGCATTTCGAGTTCAAGAGCTCTCCTACAGTCCACCTTCGAGGAATTGTTCTTCTTCTGATAGAACAATGCTCGATTTGTCCAGTAGTTGACACATCTGGGCAAAAGAGTAATGGCCTTGGTGTAAGCATCGATGGTAGCTCCAAATTGATCTTTCTTGAGGGTGTCGCTGTCTTGATTCAGAAGTTCTGCTTGCTTGGCTGTGATTGGCACCACCGGTGCCATCTCCTTCCCTCCTTCCCTCTGAGATCTCAGAAAAGAAGAACAAAATCAGAGAGATTTTATTTATATTTATATTTTCCAGTCACCTTAGAAGTCTATTGATTTTCTGAAAGTCAAATCTGACACCTTCCATCTATGTTGCCCCAATAAATGCGTCATTCTCTTAGCAAAATGAAGCACTCACAATGTTTTTTTTTTTGTGCTTTTGATTGGTTTGCATTCAAGATTTATCTGTGTAGTGTTGTCCTTTTATTCAATGAGCTCATATCATAAGCAATGACAATTGCTACTGCTAATTGGAAAACTCTTAATGGAAACTAATTGTAGAGAACCAAAAACTACAAATATAAGTACGCATCTTCTTTGCATAAACCACCTTCACAACTATGCAGCCACATAGTTAATTATGAAATCTGCTAGCTGCAAGAAAATCCAGAAATTGAAATATTAGATTGTTCAAAAGCCTAACTGATTGTATAAAATGACCAACAAACTGCCGCAGGAGTACAGGGGTCTATTGACTGCAGATTCTTTTCCAATAGGCAATAGCCAACTGTAATCTCCCCGCAAATTCCAATTTTTGAGAAAAATTCCCAAAAATATCCTAAATAGCTACTGCAGCTTCTAAAAATAATATCTGGACAGACCATCTTGTTGCAAATAGGCTGTGATTATTATTGATGACTATTCTGATATACATAAATAGGAAGTTACTTTGCTGAAAGCTTCAACAAAGGTGCAAGAAAAAAAGTATGGCTAGATCTATAGCTCTCATGGATCAATTAAACTATTGGACATGCAATTTGATTGGACATCTAAGTCCCTCAGACCACTAATTTTTTCCAGGTCTGTCTTTAGACAATGGATCTGATCCAGAATTTCAATCCTGCCAATATAGACCCTTGATGTGCTCCTGATATCCAATCTAGATGGTTGGATGATCTTGATCTAATGTATGGACTATGGACCCAACTGGGCTTGATTTAAGTCAGATATTCAATATGAGGATATTTGATCCTAAATTAGTCAGCTTGTAGAGCCCATCTAGGACCCATCTAATGGCTATGTGGCCTATATGCATCTTGATAGGAGGAATCCCTGATTAGAAAGCTGGATTGTATTCATGTTTATAGGACTCCCCTTGGTGAGGACCGAAGCATCCTTGGTTTCAACCCTCTGTCAGCTTACCCCATTTCTTCTTCTTATATAGCCATGTGTCTTCCCTAATGCCTCTAGTGTCTTGTCAATGGAAGGTTATGTTTTGCACCAACATAGAAGTATTGATGTCTACTTGCTTATTGAAAAAAGAAAGAAAGGCTCTTAAAGGATTATAGGCTGTGCATGGCTTGTGGGACGGGATCATATCTGGATGATTAATTGCCTTTGTCGTAGAAATATATTGCTTGTTGGTGGTTGCTGCTTATGCTTTGTGATGCTGAATGTGTTAGGCATCTCCTCAACAATAATTGCTCCTATGTTTTTGGTCACATGAGGATGGTATTCGGGTTAGTTTAATTTGGCTTGGTTGATGCTAATATTCAACAACTTTTTGAGGCCTGGAGACTGAGAGCCCATTTGGTTGAAAATGAAATGTTTTATGGAACCTTTGCTTTGTTGCGATCCTTTAGGCTATTTGGAAGGAAAGAAACAAACACACTTTCAATAATATTATTGAATTGTCTTCCTCTGTCATTTTTAGAGTTGAAAGTCTTGTTAGCTCCTTATGGGCAAAATCTTCGGATTGCTTTTCTTCCGTTAGCTCTTGAGTTGGTCCCTTATGTAGTTTTATTGGTTGGTTCTTCTTTCTAATCCCTTCGGGCAATTCTTTTAATAATGTGTTACTTAAATTAAAAAAAAAGAAAGGAAGAAAGAAAAACAAAAAGAAGTATTGCGTCTTCTTGTTAGCTATTCCAAGTAATAGCTAATAGCTAATAACTTGTATGATCATCCGAGATCATCTTGAAAAAGTAATATATAAAATTTTGAGATGATTATTATTATTGTTTGTTACAGTGATGCAAACTATTGAGATGATTGGACCCGTTTCGTGTGATCCAAACCTTTGACATGCTTGGGCCATTTAAGTGTATCAAATCATTTTACATACTTGGTTCATTGGTCATCTATAGTTGGCTTGTTTTCAATGATCGAAACCTTTCATATTACTTGATTTGCACACTTTTAATAAAATTCTAGTTCTCTCTCTCTCTCTCTCTCTCTCTCTCTCTCACAAAAAAATAAAAGAAAGAAAGAAAGAAAGAAAAAAAGAATGCAAATTGAAATGACTCATAACCAAATTCTTTCGTTTGTTTTAAGTTTTAATTAGGCAAAAAATACAAACTGAAAACAAGAAATAAGAACATAAAAATAAAATGAAAAAGAAGAAGAAGAAAAGTAAAATAAAAATAAAAATGAAGAATGTAAACAAAAGATGGTTCTTGAGCAAGAATTCCAAAGCAGGTGACTAAATAAATAATGCCCCAAATATTTTGTTAGAATGACCTTTTATAAATCAATGAAACTCCCAATGGTGCTTGTGTTCGAGGCAAACTAATCTTCAAGCTAAGTGTCTTTTCTATTTTATGATACTTTTAATCTTAGTAAGGTTTGACAGTTTACACATGTAGCTAATTACACCCTAAGCACACAGTACCCTACTACACCAAATGATGAATATCATTCACCTCCGATATAGAGAGGATAGTCAAATCCATACGCAAGGATGAACCTACCTAGTCTTTTCTTCTCATTTTGCTTAGATTTAAGGATTTGAAAGATGTGAGGTTTCACTTCCCAAAAACACGAGTAAGGTATTAGCCATGTTGTAGAAAATTTAGAAGGGCAAGGAGTATAGAAGAGAGGGAAAAAAAAAAGACTTGAAAAAGGAACAAGAAGATTGAGCAATCTAGGGCAGGCTTATAGTCCAATGTTGTTACCATTGCTATTTTGTCTTTAGTATGAAGTGATCCTTTTGAAACCTTCGGCTATTGACCAGGGTGATAAGAAGGAAGAAAAAAAAATTTGGGAAAAAAAAAAAAAAGAGAAAAAGTTAGAGCTTGCTCGCCGTAATCTGGGGCAAGCGTATTCCCTATGTCGTTACCATCACAGTTTTATGCCTTAGTGGGAAGTGAGCCTTTTGGATCTTCCTATATTGCAAACTGTGATGGAATAAAAAAAAGGTGTGTAAAAAAAAAAAAGAAATAAAAAGAATGAAAATAAAAGTGCACTAATATTAGAAGACCTTAAGTGTTTCCGAGAAAGTTTTTTAATCCTCACATCTAGAGAATACAGAAATCGTAACCTCAATTTCATTCTCATTGACGAAGGGGATGGGGTAAGGTCCCATGGCGTGGGTTTTCGATTTCGACTACGGAGTGAGGCAGTGATGCAGAGTGCGAGTGTGTGATGGAGATTTTCCTCAGTTCTGATACCAGTGAAGTTTGGAGGGCGTTAGACAGCCGCTGGCAACGAATCTCTAGCAGGAGGATTTTTCAACCAGATGGGTAATCTCTTAACCCCTGTCTCTCTTGTATTTTTGTTGTGCGTAAGAATCCTTTCATGGCAGCCCTTTTCATTAAGTTTGGGATTATTACCATTTTGGGATCATCCATCACTGCAGTAGAAAATGTTTCGGGCATCTTTCTTTATAGTCCATCCATTACAAGAGAGACTCAGATGGTTCTTGCGTTACAGGAAGATACCATATGGCCATATGTTCCTACAGATGTTTGTGTTTTACTCTTTGTTTTGTGGTTCTTTTGATTTTGATTAGTTTGCATTCAAGGTTTATTTGTGTAGTGCTGTCCTTTTTTCGATGACCTCCTATCACAAGCAATGACAATTGCTGTTGCTAATTGGAAACCTCTTAATGGAAACTAATTGTAGAGAACCAAAAACTATAAAATAACTGCACATCTTCTTTGCATAAACCACCTTCACAATTATGCAGCTACATAGTTAATTATGGAAGCTGCCAGCTGCAAGAAATTCCAGAAATAGAAATATTGATTGCACAAAAGCCTATCTGACTGTATAAAATGACAAACAAACTGGCGCAGATGTATAAGGGTCTATTGACTGCAGATTCGTTTCAAATAGGCAATAGCCAACTATAATCTCTCCGCAAATACCAATCTTTGTGAAAAATTCCCAAGAATATCCTAAATAGCTGCTGTAGCTTTTAAAAATAATATCTGGACAGACCATCCTGTTGCAAATAGGCTGTGATTATTATTGATGACTATTCCGATATGCATAAATAGGAAGTTACCTTGCTGAAAGCTTCAACAAAGGTGCAAGTAAAAAAAAAATATGGCTAGATCTGTAGCTCTCATGGATCAATTAAACTATTGGACATGCGATTTGATTGGACCTCTAAGTCCCTCAGAACACTAATTTTTTCCAGGTCTGTCTTTAGACCGTGGATCTTATCCATATTTTCAATCCCACAAATATGGATCCTTGATGTGCTCCTGATATCCAATCTGGATGGTTGGATGATCTTGATCTAATGTGAGGATATTTGATCCCGCTGGGCTTGATTTTAGTCAGATATTCAATCTGAGGATATATGATCCTCAATTAGTTAGCTTGTAGAGCCCATCTAATGGTTGTGTGGCCTATATGCATCTTGATAGGAGGAATCCCTAATTAGAAAGCTGGATTGTATTTATGGTTATAGGACTCCCCTTGGTAAGGACCGAAGCATCCTTGGTTTCAACCCTCCGTCAACTTACCCCATTTCTTCTTCTTATATAGCCATGTGTCTTCCCTACCTCTAGTGTCTTGTCAGTGGAAGGTTATGTTTTGCACTAGCATAGAAGTATTGATGTCTTCTTGCTTATTAAAAATAAAAAGAAAGGCTCTATAAAGGATTATAGGTTTTGCATGGCTTGTGGGACGGGATCATATCTGGATGATTACTGCCTTTGTCGTAGAAATATGCTGATTGTTGGTGGTTGCTGCTTATGCTTTCTGATGCTGAATGTGTTAAGCATCTCCTCATCAATTACTCCTATGCTTTCGGTCATATCAGGTTGGTATTCCGGTTAGTTTAATGTGGCTTGGTTATGTTGATATTCAACAACTTTTTGAGGCGTGGAGACAAAGAGCCCATTTGGTTGAAAAGGAAAAGTTTTATGGAACCTTTGCTTTGTTGCGATCCTTTGGGCTATTTAGAAGGAAAGAAACAAACACACTTTCAACAATATTATTGAATTGTCTTCCTCTGTCATTTTTAGAGTTGAAAGTATTGTTAACTCTTCGTTAGCTCTTGAGTTGGTCCCTTGTGTAGTTTTATTGGTTGGTTCTTCTTTCTAATCCCTTCGGGCAGTTATTTTAATAATGCATTACTTAAATAAAAATAAGGAAGAAAGAAAAACAAAAAAGAAGTATTGCGTCTTCTTGTTAGTTGTTCCAAGTAATAGCTAATTGCTAATAACTTGTATGATCATCTTGAAAAAATAATATATAAAATTTTGAGATGATTTTTATTATTATTTTTTACAGTGATGCAAACTATTGAGATGATTCAACCCGTTTCATGTGATCCAAACCTTTGACATGCTTGGGCCATTTAAGTGGATCAAATCCTTTTACATACTTTGTTCATTGGTCATCTACAGTTGGCATGTTTTCAATGATCGAAACCTTTCATATTACTCGACATGCACACTTTTAATAAAATTTCAGCTCTCTCTCTCTCTCTCAAAATTATTTTTAAAAAAAAAAACCGAAAGAAAGAAAGAATGCAAATTGAGATGAGCCATAACCAAATTGTTTCGTTTGTTTTAAGTTTTAGGTAAAAAATACAAAATGAAAACAAGAAATAAGAAGAACATAAAAATAAAATGAAAAAGAAGAAGAAGAAAAGTAAAATAAAAATAAAAATGAAGAATGTAAACAAAAGATGGTTCTTGAGCAAGAATTCCAAAGTAGGTGACTAAATAAATAATGCCCCAAATGTTTTGTTAGAATGACCTTTTATAAATCAATGAAACTCCCAATGGTGCTTGTGTTTAAGGCAAACTAATCTTCAAGCTAAGGGTCTTTTCTATTTTATGATACTTTTGATCTTAGTAAGGTTTGACAGTTTACACATGTAGCTAATTACACCCTAAGCACATAGTGCACAGTTCACAGCTACACTAAATGTTGAATATCATTCACCACCGATATAGAGAAGATTGTCGAATCCATACGCAAGGATGAGCCTACCTAGATTTAAGGATTTGAAAGATGTGAGGTTTCACTTCCCAAAAACACGAGTAAGGTATTAGCCATGTTGTAGAAAATTTAGAAGGGCAAGGAGTATAGAAGAGAGAAAAAAAAAAGGACTTGAAAAAGGAACAAGAAGATTGAGCAATCCGGGGCAGGCTTATAGTCCAATGTCGTTACCATTGCTATTTTGTCTTTAGTATGACGTGACCCTTTTGGAACCTTCGACTTTTGACCAGGGTGATAAGGAGGAAGGAAAAAAAAAGAGAGAGAGAGAGAGAGAGAGAAATAAAAAAGAACTTGAGAAAAATAGAGAAAAAGTTGGAGTTTGCTTGCCGTAATCTGGGGCAGGGGTATTCCCTATGTCGTTACCATTGCGGTTTTATGCCTTAGTGGGAAGTGAGCCTTTTGGATCTTCCTCTATTGCAAAGTGTGATGGAATTTTTTATTTTTTTTTTTTTTAAAAAAGGGGGTGTAAAAATAAAGAAATAAAAAGAATGAAAATAAAAGTGCACTAGTATTAAAAGACCTTAAGTGTTTCCGGGAAAGTTTTTTAATCCTCACATCTAGAGAATACAGAAATCGTAACCTCAATTTCATTCTCATTGATGAAGGGGATGGGGTAAGGTCCCATGAGTGTGCAGACAACTTCCTTTCTATTGGACTATTTCTAATAGGCAAAATCACACACTACTTAACACAAGGGTAATTTAGCCGCAGAATCAAAGTTATAACTGTCTCTCCCTAATTAGGATTAAGACAAATAAGAACGGTAAGGCTCTAACTTGAAAATGAAGCTAGACTCGAATAGAAGGACACCACGTGGATCAGGAAGTTACAAAAAAAAAAAAGTTTTTCTCATCGAAAAATTTAGGGCATCAATTAAAATAGTTAAATTTTATGCATCATCTACAAAAGGATTCCGCACTAGAATCACTGGGAATTATGAAGAATTAAGAAATAAATTGGTAAGAAAATATTAGTAAAAGACGATTAATAAAATCAATATATCAAAGCCTTTGATCCTTATATTCCAATCTAAACTTCTATAATCAATATAACCATGTAAGTTTCTTAAGTTTTAAAGCATCATTGCCTTCTATAAAAAATTGCTTACTCCAATAATCATCGTAGAATGTCAAAACAAAGAAGAAAATGTTGAATGCCCAAATTTCAAAAAGAATTCATTGGATTTTCCTATATATATAAAAAAAATAAAAAAAATAAAAAAAAAACACAAACTTTAAATGCGAAAAGAATTTAAAAAGAGATGAAAAAAATGATAAAGGGATCGGTATTAAAAGAAAATTTATAATATGGGCCTAAGTTATTGAGAATGACGAAGAAAATCGGTAATATGGGCCTAAGTTATTGAGAATAACGAAGTGATTGATGAGCAAATGATTTACTCTCCCCACAAGCTAGCATATTCAAATAAGAGCATCACATTCTCTCCTTTGTCCCTCTTATTTAGTGCCCCATGTAAAAGATTCTTTTTAATCTCTTTTAGATTTGTTTAGAGCTAAAATTGTTGAAAGTAAAGGTAAACTTCTTTTGCTGGAAGGCTTATTCTTGTCAAGCTTGTTCTTGCTAGCATTTCCATTTATAATTTCATTGCCATCCGTATTTCAGCATTAATTATCCAAGCCATGAAGAAAACTGTGAGAAATCTCTTATGGCCAGCATACGAACTCAAAAGCAAAGCAAGCCTTGTGAATTGGGATATAAGGTTGGCTGCCAAAATTGGTCTAAACATGGCAAGTAGTCTTTTAGGTTTTCCTCTTTTCCTTTTCTAGTCATGCTTAGTTCCTTAGTCCAGCCTTAAATCTATTATCTTCTCTATCCTTTTTCCCCTTGTCTAACAGAGGATGTTCAAATGTTTGAAGGTTCTTCTCTAACATAATTGGTTTCCTACTATTTGTAAATCTAAGAAGGCCCAAGTTATAATGATGAAAAGTGTCATTGGAGATTATGTTGGTTGTCTATCTGGCATACATTCTTTAGATAAATGGTAGGTGCAATAAGGTGGATTCATTTAGCAGTCATGTGAGCAAATTCCTTAGCTTTTAGGTAAGCCTTATGCAACATTTGAAGAAGTATTGTTTGTTCTGCATTCTTTAGGTAAATGGTAGGTGCAATAAGGTGGATTCATTCATCAGTCTGATGAGGTGGCATTGGTGGTCGTGGTCCTTGGCAAGGATAACTGAGTGGTTGATATCCAGGGTGAGGACCATGATCATATTTATAGATACGTTCTTCCTTGGCTTGAGTGCTGACTTGAGAGAGACGCTTAGCCTTCTTCAAATCTCCTTCAACACCTGGCCATTCTCTTACACCTCCATTGATCCGCATATCAAGGGTTGTCCCTTTTACTACCATCCTTCATCACGGTTGCATGTCCATCTGATCCACTTTGAAATCTATCTTTTCCATGAATGTTGTCCTCATTATATCACTTCAACTATCACTTGCCACCTTAAGACTAAAACAATGAGCATCTAGTGAGCTTGAATTGGTAAAATATGGATTTAAGAGGGTCGTATGAAATGAATGTAATGGACAAAAATAATGGGAATACGCTTTATGGAAAACAATGAAAACAGAGAGAAGCCAAAAGGTTTTCTGTATTTGAGACAACCCTAAGGGGTTGAATATATAGATATTATAGTCATCTATACAAGGAAAATAATAAAATCAAAATCCTCTACCTATGGAAATGAACTATACAAGGTATACTAGCTATACAAGGTATACAAGGTATATGGCCTGTCTAACATCCCCCCTCAAACTAATGATGGTCATCAACAAGTAATAGTTTGCTAACTAGAAATGAGTAACGTGCAGAAGTGAGGGACTTGGTGAGAATGTCTGCAATCCGATTATGGGATGCAATATGTGGAAGAGAAATGAGCCCAAACTGAAACTTCTCACAGATGAAGTGACAGTCAACTTCAATATGCTTCGTCCGTTTATGAAAAACTGGGTTAGAGGCAATCTGAATGACACTGAGATTATCGACATGGAGTGGAGTAGGATTCTGTAGAGGAATGCCCAAGTCGGAAAGAAGTCCAGGTAACTCGACAAGCTCACTACAAGCAGCGGACATCGCCCGATACTCGGCTTCCGTGCTCGATTTGGAAACAGTGGCTTGCTTCTTACACTTCCAAGAGATGAGAAAAGTGCCGAGAAAAACACAGTAGTCACTGATAGATCTTCGTGTGAGAGGGCAACCGGCCCAATCAGCATCCGAATAAGCACGAAGGTCAAGATCGCCATGGAGGAGAAGAACAGTGATCGATCTAGAGTTCCACATAGGTACCGTAGGATGCGCAATACTACAGTCATATGAAGAGTCCGATGAGCAGAAACAAACTGACTAACGACTTAGACAACGTAGGCAATATCAGGGCGAGTCATTGTTAAGTAAACCAGACTCCCAACCAAATGGCGGTATAAGGCGGGCTGTACAAGGAGATCACAATCGTCACGGCCATATTGAACGTTAAATTCTAAGGGAGTCTGAACTGTCTTCTGATCCGTCAATGATTCCGATCCTTGGTATATTTACCCTGGCTATTCAGGATCCCACGTTGAGAACGTGAAAATTCAAGCCCAAGAAAGTATGTTAGATGGTCGAGGTCTTTCATCTTGAAGGATGATTGCAGAACTTCCTTTAAAGCCGAGATGCCAGTAGCATCGCTACTAATCAGGAAGAGGTCATCGACATAGACGAGAATAATGACAATTCCACGAGCAGTGGTGCGCAAAACTAAGGATGGGTCATGACCATTTTGAGTAAAGCCAGCACTCGTAACAATATCGTGAAAGCATTGGAACCATGCCCGAGGTGCCTGTTTGAGGCCGTACAGAGCTTTCTTTAGGCGACATATCTTATTGTTAGGGATTAAAGAGCCGGGAGAAGGTTTCAAATATACTGTTTCTTGGAGGTCTCCATAAAGAAAAGTATTTTTCACATCCATCTGAGCAAGTGGCTAAGAGCGAACAGATGATATTGCTAGAAGAGTACGAACAGTTTTCATCTTAGCCACGGAAGCGAATGTCTCATCATAATCAATTAGTATTCCTGTTTGTATCCCTGAGCGACAAGCAGAGCCTTGTATCGATCCAATGATCCATCAAACTTGAGCTTGACAGAATAAATCCATTTGCTACCAATTATTTGTTGGTCAGCGGGTCGAGTGACAATGTCCCACGTATGATTATTATCCAATGCCGCAAGTTCTTCTGCCATAGCCTTCTTCCAACAATCATGAGTGCCTGTCTAACATGATTTAGGACAGTTTAAGGCTGGATTTTGGGACAAATTGTGTAACACTGGGTGGCTGTTCATGGACTTGTTTGGGGTGGATTACAAGGTCTTGAATATGACTACTTCAGGCTTTCGGCATAATCCGTTAGGCGGATTGTGGTTTCTATGGGATAGCCATTGGGAATATGAAGTTTTAGGCAAAGGATTTGAGCTGGTTGAGAATTGGGTTGTGATTTTCTTTGGATTCGGAATTATGCTTGTACTTTGATTTCCTCTCTATGGTTACATCGCTCCATTATTAAGATAATGGTCTATTTCATTACACTTGATGAAATGAATTGAAACCTCAAATACACTAGCTAAGCATGATATTTTGTCCATGATGTTCATTAACATCCATTGACCTATTCTTTTCTTCTTCAACAATAATTCAGTAACCAGTGAATCACCCAAGGATGCTCCATTAACTCACCACAAAAATAGTTAGTCCTTTCAAGACTTGTTGAATCTCTGCTTAATTCCTAAATACTTATGGGGTTGTAAGTTGTTATTGTAAACAGAGGGATGGATTCACCTGGTGTTAATACTTTTAGAATACTTTTCTCGCACTTACTTTTAGATGCTCAAAGATGCTATGGCCGAGTTATTTTATACTGCCTTGTTTGAGAATACTTGTTTCTAATCACTTTCAATCAAGGCCTGCTTGTACCAATTTTTTGTTAACTTGAATTGCTGAGCTCTCAAGGCATGAAAGGTGCGCAATGCTCTTTTTTAAAATTACCTTTTAGGCGTCTGTTTAATGGATGAGTTCTGCTTTGGACACATTGGATCTGTCAATAGGCCTAATATAAATACACGGGCATGCAAAATTGGAAATTGACTTTTCTATTACCTTAATATTATGAATGACATGGGAAAGGCTGTGTTGTGGTACCTATACGTGTAAAATTTTAAACTAATATATGTTTTGTTATAGACTTACAGTTACTATATTTTATTTCAACTTGTGCGATTGAATCCCACTATACGCTTCCAAAGAGAGCTATAGGATCAAGCTCCCAAGCTCGTCCTCCTTGCTTTCTATGATGAAGAACATGTTCTTACTTTCTAGCAGGATACTGCCCTTTGGTCCATTCTCCTTTTTCATCTCCCTCATTATTCCCTTATTCCAATTCTTGTTGCTAAGGAGGTTGTTTTTCTTCTTTGCTGCTTATGATGAAGATCATCATGAATTTTGGTGAGTGGGGCTTGGGTTCAAATCTTAATGGCCATTATGACTTGGGCCTTCTAAATTTTCACAGACTGGGCATGAACTGATCATCCGAATGGGAGACCATGAGTGCTTCCATTACTGTTCAATTGAAGTTCGAGCCATCGATTGTAAACGGCCCAAGTAAGGCAGCACAACCAACAGGCCCAACTACGGATAATAATTGTATGATTCCCAGGTTGCATATCTTGACTATCTATATGTCTAGAGTGCATATCAGCTACATCAAGGGCAACTACATATAGTGGTTATCCAATTGTCCCAAAGGGAATATTCAGACCATCTTGTGCCTCAGAGTGCATTTATGTAATGGTCCATAATCACCGGATCGATTCTTGTCAGGTTCGGGTCTAGTTTTGTAGATGACACAAGCTTTATATATGCATGGGCTTAGCAAAGCTCTTAGAGAACGTTGTTTATGAGGATGTCAACAGGTTAGATTCAAGTCGATTCGACCCATACGTGAACATAACTAACTGGATTCTTGTAGAAATCAGATCTAGTTTTGAAGACCTGCCATATCCAATCAATTTTACGTACCCGTTAGGCCTTTGCATCCAGGGAACATGAGGGTGGATCAGTAAAAACTATTGTTTATGAGTGCACTAGGAGCTGTTGGAGCTGTCAGTGAGGGAAACTCCATTTTTGTGTAATTGGCTGGCTCAGGTCCATCCCTTCAAGAAGCTGAATATTTATCAGTTGCAACCTTTAGGTGTTTGTTGCTAATACAGATGTATTGAAGCATCCTCTTGCTAAACCATGGGAGTCAGTTTGGTTCCCATGGTTCAGCAGAGTGGCTGTTATTCGCATATTGTTGCTACATGTACTTCGTTTGGAAAGAACATACTACCAGGAGCTGCAGCTCTTCTAGATGTTTCCCCAGTTACTAATGTCATCTGAATTTCGAGACCTCAGTTGTTTGTTAAGTTCTCTTGGATGCATCTTTCTCCTTGAATGGATATATATATATATATATATATATATATATATATATATATATATATATATATATATATATATATATATAAATACTTAGTGAATGTGTTAGTTTTCTATCACTCTTGTTATGGATAGTACTGACATGTAAATGCTGGATAGAATGTTGATATTGTTGTTTATTGTTTGATGTCCATTTTCTATTAACGCAATTTTATTTTTTATTCTTTTTTCTTTTTTTTTCTTTTTTTAATTATTTGTGAATATGACTACTTCATAGGCATTGAAGCAGTGAACAGTTGCCCGGAGATCAGGATCATTGATTGGATCTGGGAAATATGTAGTGTGTTAGGAATTAATTTTATGCATATTATATGTGGTGCCAAAGAGGTTGAGTTCACTCTGATTCAAAAGCAGAATATGTAGGTATTTTCTTTGTTCCAGGCACAATGCAGTTCTATTTGCTATTTTACAAAATTTACCTTTTAACAAAAGAAAAAAGATGTTATCTGCACAATTAGGTAGAGAAAAGGCATGCAATAGAAGGATGTCATTATTAGCCCTTACATACAAGGCTTGTGGTTTTCCTGCTTCATAGTCCACTTTCAGTTGCAAGATCCTTCTAACCAGGTGACGCTCCTGCTTCGAAGCACTCTCTGGACTCATGCTTCTGCTTTTAGCTTTCTAGCTATTTTCTAACTTGCTAAAATCTTGAAAGAGACGCTTCCTGCTCTTGCACCCGAACTTGTTGTCACTTCATCCCATGCTTCGTTGATGTATGTGTTTTATCTACAATGTCCATTCATTTTGGTCAAATCATTTTAGTGTCAAATCATTTTAGTGCATGAGCCCAAAAATGAGGCAGATCCAAAACTTTTGTCGTCCCCAATAATTTTTCAATGTTAGGTGTTCAATCTCCACTGTTTTCTGTGGTGTGGTTCACTTGAACTTTGGATCTGCCTCATATTTGGGCTCATGCCCTAAAATGATCTTTAAAAAAATGAATGGACAACATGGATATAACAAATACATCATGGTGGGGCCACCTATTACGAGGTTTTTATTTTGCCCGATTTTAGAGGTGAAATTCCGACTCTATTGCAAACAGTAAGAACTTGTTATAATTATAATTTTACCACCGTTTACATGCATTTATACAAAACCAAACAGGCCCTCTGTGTGCTTTCCTGGTAAGTGGGTTGGGGGTCTGTGTTTTTGTAGTTGGTTTTATGTGTCCTGCTGAGTTTCTGGTGTAACCATGTTGTTTCTGTTTCTGTATCTTTTTTTCTTTTTCTTTTTTCTTTTTCCTTTCCCTTACCGAGTTTACCATTCATCAGAAAAGAGAGAGAGCATTCATCAGAAAAGAGAGAGAGAGAGAGAGAGAGAGAGAGAGAGAGAGAGAGTAATTACCCAAGCAATTATCATTGCAGAATTGAAAACATGGCTTCTCCTAAGCTTGTGTTTGTTTGCATCAAATGTCATGAAATTCTGCACCAAATTAGACTGATTAGTCATTGAATATAATGAGATTTCTGATTTGGTGCAACCAAACACACCTTAAACAATGGTCACTACATAATGGAAATTTTTATATCCGCCATTAAATGTTATAAAATAGAATGGACATTTCAGGCACTTCTTTCTGCTATTGTTTTAGTCTTTGAACTACTCATCATGACGGTTGTTGCTGGTACCTCTTAGTCTAGATCCTTATACGAGGCCTAGTTGACATCAACTAGTCCTCGAAATGCAATGAACATATTTTGACTTTTACATGGCTATGACATTCTAGTATTCCTTCTCTTTAGATTTCTTAATTTTATTTTTAGAAGATGTTTTCAGCTTTAAAGCTTTCAAAAGAAGAAGATGTTTTCATCTTTACATTTATGAGGTAGCTCCCGATGATGTTGATTTCTTGTGGCCACATGGAAGTCACATTTATGGGGTGTGCTCATTGTTCTTTAAATATCTATACTGAGACGACGGTTGTGGGTAGCAGGTTTGTGCTTTATTTCTCTAGTCGGTAAGCCTTTTGAATTAGATGTTTGTGTTGGGGCATGAGGAATAACATTATTGAGTATTTCATGACTCCTATTCTTTTTATGCAAACCATTTGGTTGTTTGATTTGAAGTCCAGCAAACCATTTGTTTAATTGGGGTTGGGCCCATATCTCCAATGGGCATTATTCATGTGTGACCTTGAGGTTGTGGGTTCAATTCCAACTTACCTACTTATAACAAAAAAGTCAGTATTTATGAAATACTTCTACACGTGGATTCATTGATGCACATTGCTGCAAATTAGGCCTTATTTTATTTTCTTGTAACATTATTCATCTAAGAAAGAGGTTTATAGTAAGTTCAGGTTTTCAAGTATGGTTAAGTTTTCACTTTGTACAAGTGGGATCCAAACGTATGCCTGGATACAATTTGCTATGGCCCATGCAGCAAAAACCCCCCCATATGGGAAAATCCTAACCCTTCAATATGCATCTAGCACGTGCTGTTGAGAAAATAAGTGCGGCACGTGCTTAACTTAATTCTTGGTAATGATTTCTTCTTTATATATATATATATTATATATATATATATATATATATATATATATATATATATATATGCGTTCTTATTTCAGGATGCCTTTGCTTTTGAGAGATGGAAAGAGAAAATGCTCAACTTCTCTATTGCATATGGAAAAACTCCTGTTGGGCTGGCCCATGATTGGAAGGTATACACACTATTATAAATTTTTGTAATGGGAGTAGATGAACATCTGATTGCCTGATATATATATAGTTTTTTTTAACCTGAAAATGAATGTTGGTTTGATGCAGCATAGCCACTTTTAGGTCATCAACTGTTTGTCAAAGCATTTAGTTACAATTCCTGTGGTTTTTCTTTTTCTTTTTCTTTTTATTTTCCAGTGGCGCTACCAAAGAGTCTTCACTTTTGAACTTGGGCCTAATATAGACCCATTGACAAGCTTAGATCTAATTTGTCTGTGTGTTAATAGACCTAATCTACTTTTGAGGTGGGTTCAAGCCAAACTAATTGGGTAGTGGGTTGGGTTGGAGCTAGAAAATTGTCCATTTAAATAATGGGTTAGGCTAGGTTGAACCTACCTAATGGATCGAGCCAGATGACCCTACATAGGTTACTAATGGGTTGACCAGATGACCTATCTTGACTCCCTAAAACCCAAAACAAAATAAAGATCAAAATTATGGATAAATTTATTGTCTGGACCCAAACTCAACATGATTTCTTTGGTCCAATTAACAAAACCTGATTGAATCTGAGGTCATTAAAATTGGGACAGGTCCATAGGGTGGGTTAATGGGTACCCATTAGTGAGTCAGATTTGGATAAGAGAGCCCAAAATCAACCCATTAAATTAGTGGGTATGGCTACTTATTGATTTGGACCTAACCAAGTTGATCGGTCCAATTTTAATGAGCTAGGTTTAGAAATTGGGTGTCTGTTTAAATAATGGGTTAGGCATTGGGTTGATCCCCTCACCTATGCAACAAGGTTATTAACGGGTTGAGTTAGATGAGCTAGCTTGACTCGACCCAAAACCCAAAACAAAATAAAGAAGAAAAGTATGGATAAATTTATTGTTTGGACCCAACTCAAGTTGATTTCTTGGGTCCAATTAATTGAACTTGAGCTTATTAATTGGACCCACTCATAGCAAGGTCCGCACTACTACCACTTTAGATTTGTGAACAATGGGCCCCACTTTGTACAAACCAAAATCCCACGCACTATTGTACAATCTGTTGGCCCATTCATATGAGTGTACCTTACTTGGATTTTACAAGGCATGTACCTGCCTTTGATTAGGGTTGTCAATGGGCTAGGCTCAGGCCAGACACATTTAAAAGTTTGAATAAGCCCAACCATTGGGCACAGTTGAAAATCTGGCTGAAGCCAATCCAGGCCCAGCCCATTGACAATGTTATGTTTGATCATCGATGTATTAGTGACCCCACATGAGAAAAGCCAATCTTAAATTTTCTGCTGATATATCTTTTAATTTTTTTTATTTTTTATTTTAAAAAAGACTTTACCTTACTGTGATTTTTCACATAACCTACCTTGAGGTTCCGTTAAATCCCACGTGAGGTTCCGTTAAATCCCACGTTAGGCCCAGGGACAAAAAATCAGTTTGACATGTGATACAAGTAGGCCACACCAAAGAAAACCATTGACAGAGACATCCACCCTTGATTTTTAGAGGACTAAATTCAAATGGGCCACAACAAGGGAAACGAGTTGGAGGGTGGGCGTAGTATCCCTAGCCACACCAAGGGAAACGAGGCAATGATTTGGAGAGTGGGTGTAGCCTTGCGACATTTGGACATTGTTTTCAATCATGTAGTCTACCTGAATCATAGATGGGGCTGTTTTTGGACCCTGGGCCTGAGGTGGTTAGGATGGATTTCAATATCATCACGGTGGGACCCACCCTACCTTCCAATGATAATTACTTAAATTAATTAATGGGATAGCTTATTAAAAACCTTTTTAAAAAAAAATTGTATTATTTTGTAAAATTCCCTTCCTTATTTTAAATGAAGCTCATGTGGTATATAATATGGGCCTGGCTCGCCTCTAGCCACACTTGAGCCATGATATGAGGCTCGAGGGTTGGGCTCGGGCTTAAAATGCAAGCCCAATTTTCAGTCTGGTGGGCTTGGACCGTGTATAGCCCAGCTAGAATGTGGCTGACCGGCCTATGATTGTTAGAAGGGCAATTCTGTAATACAACAACTTAGGCCCTGCTGCCAAATTGGCCAGCGATGGAAAATGTGTTGGTGCAAGGTGGCCCCCACCATGGTGTTTTTGTTAAATCTACCCTAACCACCATACGTGTCATCCTATTTTAGGTCCAGGAACCAAAATCAGCCCCATCCATTATTCAGGTAGACTATATACTATACGATGAGAAACTGTTTCTCTTGGTACGGCCCACCTAAATTACATATGAGCATGAATATTGGGCCCACATTCTAAGTTTTGGTATGGCATCTAATGGTTAGAGTGGATTATATAATCATCATGGTGAGCCCCATAAAAATCAAGGGTGGACCTTCTCTCCCAAGTCTTTCTTTCCATTGGTGTGCCCTCTTCATTAGAAGTCAGCCCAGTGTTTTGGCTCTATGTTTAACATGAGATTACACATATAATGGTGGGAGTGGATCTTACATATACATCATGGTGGGCCCTTTCAAAAATTATGGTTCCACCTCGGTAAAAAATTTTCTTTTCGATGGTGTGAGTTTAAACAGTTGGACCACAGGTTATGGTCCACCTAATGGGTAACTTCTAATTTATTAAACCAATGAGACCTCCAGGCTGTAAGCAACATTTTTCATGAAAATCATCCACATCCACTCATCAAGTGGCCACACTTTTATTTTGTTATTTATCAATGGCTATAAACTGTTTTTTATAATATAAGTCACTTGATGAGTGGATGCCCACTTTTATTTTGTTATTTATCAATAGCTATAAACTGTTTTCTATAATATGAGTCACTTGATGAGTGGATAGGATGATGTTTACACTAGGTGATCCGCATGGTTGGGCCAACCTATTTATTAGGAAGATTGGATTTCACAAGCACTTAATAGAGCCTCAAACTGTGGTCCAACCGGAAAACGATGGATGCCCCCACCCTTGATTTCTTAAGGTCCCACCATGATGTGTATGTGGGATCTGTTATACTTTTTTTTTTTTACATAAAAAAAAAAAAATCAGCTGTATACAGACCTCAGGTGGGCCATACCATAGAATCATGTGAAGACAAAAATCAGCCGTATATGGACCTTAGGTGGGCCAAACCATAGAATCATGTGAAGATAAAAATCAGCTGTATACGGACCTCAGGTGGGCCATTCCATAGAATCATGTGAAGACATCCTTAAAACATATAAAAGCACTTGGTGGGGCCCACCTGAAATTTGGATGAGTGTAAAACTTGGTCTGACCCCTCATCCAAGTGGGACACACATAGGATGGGCTGGATTTGTGAACCACGTCTCGTTGGGCCCAACAAATTATTATGATTGTTTAATGGGAGGGTAACCACTTTCAACTTTTGTATGTGGTGTGGCCCACACAAGTCATGGATTGACTTGATTTTTAAGCCCGAGGCTCACCATGGGAAGTCCCCATGAGGTCAACCACATAGAACCATTTCCCACATATATATATATATATATATATATATATATATATATATATATATATATATATATATATATCCATGAGGTCAACCACATATAACCATTTCCCAAAAATATATATATATCCATGAGGTCAACCACATAGAACCATTTCCACTTGATATATATATATATATATATATATATATATATATATATATATATATATAGAGACTGGAGTATGAGAGAGAGAGAGAGAGAGAGAGAGAGAGAGAGGGAAAAGGTACTATGCGCTGGAGCTGATGGGAACGTCCCATGAGGTACTATGCGCTCGACCTCATCGATAAGCTCCCATGAGGTTGAGCTGTGTGGGCCCCACCGTGATGTGTGTCGACCATCAACACCATGCATTTGATGGGTCCCTTTTAAATTATGGGATATCTCAAAAATCAGCCATATACGGAACTCAGGTGGGCCATACCATCTAAAATCATGTGAATACATGCCAAAAACATATAAAAGCACTTGCTGGGGCCCACCTGAGTTTTGAATGCTGTTGAAACTTGGTCTAAACCCTCATCCAAGTGGGACACACATAATGGATGGGCTGGATTTGCAAAACACATCTCGGTGGGCCCCAAAAATGATTATGAATGTTTTCATGGTGCACGGCCCCTCTCCACTTCTGTATGTTGTGTGGCCCACACAAGTCACGGATTGACTTGATTTTTGAGACCTAGACCCACGATGGAATGGTGCATCTGACTGATGGGGTAGATGTTCGAAACGCATCATGGTGGGGCCCACACAGCTAGACCTCATGGGGTGTTAAAATCAGCTCGAGTGCATTGTACCTTTTCCCGTACACACACACACTTATTACAGGATGCATTTGCTTTTGAGAGATGACAAGCGAAAATGATCAACTTCTCTATTGCACATGGGAAAACTCCTCTTGGGCTAGCCCGTGATTGGAAGGTATGCATACTGTTGTAAATTATTTTATATAGGTTTTATTGTTTTATTTATTTATTTATTTATAGTGAAAATGAAAGCTAGTTTGATGCAGCATAGCCACTTTCAAGTCATCAACTTTTTGTCCAAGCAATTAGTTACAGTTCCTGTTGTTTTTTTACTTTTCTTTTTATTTTCTAGAGGCGCCGTCAAAGAGCATGAAGGCAATTGGGGTATGAAATAAAACAAAGTTAAGGAAACCACTTCACTTTTGAACTTTGGCTGCGGGTTTGAGTCCCAACCTGAATGGGTTGGACTTAGGCCTAATATAGAACCATTTACGGGCCTAGCTCTAATTTAAAATGGGTTAGCCTTAGGCCTAGGTCAGGTTGCCCCACATGTTAACAGACCCAACCTGCTTTTGAAGTGGGTTCAAGCCAAACTAATTGGCTAGTGAGTTGGGTTCGAGTTAGAAATTTGTCCATTTAAATAATGGGTTAGGCTTGGGTTGAACCCTACCTACATAGGTTATTAATGGGTTGAGTTAGATGAGCCAACTTGATTGACCCAAAACAAAATAAAGAAGAAATGGATAATTTTTTTTTTCTGGACCCAACTAAACCTGATTTCTCGGGTCCAATTAATTGAAATTGAGCTCGTTAAAATTGGGTTGGATTCATGGGTTGGGGGTTCATCAGGTACCCACGGTCAAATTTGGATTGGAGGCCAATATCGACCCATTAAATTAGTCGGTTGACTGACTCCTTTTGATTTCAACCTAACCTAAACAGCCCGAATTTTAATGGGTCAGGGCTAGGTCCAAAATTCCAAGTGGATTCTTAAGTGGGTCTGGTATGAGGACCAAACCTCAACCCATCCCATTTGCAACCCTACCTGTTGGCCTTTTGGGCCGGGCTTAGGCTTAAAATTCAAGCCCATTTTCAATCAGGCCTAACTTGGATAATGTTACCCCAAGCCTACTATATATATATATATATATATATATATATATATATATATATATATAGAGAGAGAGAGAGAGAGAGAGAGAGAGAGAGAGAGAGAGAGAGAGAGAGAGAGAGAGAGAGAGAGAGTCTGGAGCTTTGCATCCACCAAAAACAACGGGTCCACATTACTACCACTTTAGATTTGTGAACAATGGGCTGCACTTTGTAGAAACTGAAATCCTAAGCACTATTGTACAATCTCTTAGCCCATCCATATGATTGTACCATACTTGGATTTTACAAGGCATGTGCCTGCCTTCAATTAGGGTTATCAGTGGGCTGGGCTCAGGCCAGGCACATTTAAAATTTTGAATAAGCCCAATCATTGGGCACAGTTGAAAATCTGGCTGAAGCCAATTCAGGCCCAACCCGTTGACAATGCTACGTTCGATCATCAATGTACTTGTGGACCCCACATGAGAAAAGCCCAAAGAAGGCTTCACGAGGATTAGGTGGCGTTGCCCAGCCACCCCAACAATTTCGTCAGCTCACGTTAGGATATCATCCAAAAACGAGGGAGATCCGGAAACTCAAGTGGGCCACACCACAGGAAGCAGGGGATGAAAACACCCACGGTTGAAGCTTTCCTACGCCTCACCTTGATGTTTATATCACATCCGACCCGTTCATAAGGTGGTCCTCGTAGATTTAATGGTAAGGACAAAGCATCAGTCTGATCCAATGCTTATGTGGGCCCCAAGAAGGTCATAACCGCAGGCATTCAATCTCCACTGATTCCTGTGGAGGGGTCCACTTGAGTTTTTACTCTACTTTTGAGCTGATGTACTAGCCTGTGCTGGCTTAACCGATGGACAGCGTAGATATGACAAACAAATCACGGTCGCCCATCTCTCCACAGTGACCGTCTATCATGACACGCCTTTCAGAGCGACGGTTTTAAAAGGTTAATGGCGGAAAATATAAGTGTGGGATTGAATTGTTAGATGGATGTTGGAAAGCATGGTAGGGCCCACAGCATAGACGGCCCCGATTTATACCTCACCCCGCCACGTGTCTTGCGGGGTGGAGCTGATCCACCGGCGTTGATGGTTGCAATGGCAAATTGTGTGGTGATGTGTTCTTCATTTTTGGGACCATGCCCTAAAATGAGTTGGAAAAACTGACGGACGGCATGGTTATACAACACATGCATCAAAATGGGCCCATAACGAACCACACATCACCACACCATTGCTTTGTGGCGTGGGCCATATGATTCGCATCAAAAAGGCATACAGTTTCCTTTTGAAAATTTTACAAAATGCTACCTCAATTACATCCTTGTTTTTCAGAAATGCTTTCAATAAACCGAAGTTGGGGCTACTTGTGCAAGGTGTAGGTGGACTTCACTGTGATGTTTCTGTGAAATCCATCCCAACCATCAGGTCTATCATCCCATGTTAGGTCTAGGGCCCAAAACTTAGCCCCATCCATGATTCAGGTGGACCACATGATTGGAAACAGGGGTAGTACATGGCATTGCTCATCCTCCAAACTGTTTCCTTGGTGGGAGCCATTTGAATTACGTATAGGATTTTTTGTTTTTATTTTTATTTTCTTTTTGGGTTGTAGGCCTAAAGATTGGTGTGGATTCTAATGGTTGGATTGAATTTCATATAATCATCACACTGGGCCTATAGGTGTATGTATCTTTTGCTGTTTTTTGGGAAGAGTTGTCAGAGCCAGAATTCAAGTTCGCCACTGTGATGTATGAATTTTATCCACACCGTCCATCCATTTTTACATATCATTTTAAATTATGACCCCAAAAACAGTTAAGATTCAAGTCTCAAATGAACCACACATTGGGCATTAAATTCCTACCGTTGAAAAATACATGAAGACCACCACATGAGTTTTGTATCAAGATGAAATTTGTTTTTTTTTTTTCAATTCACCTAGGTTCATATGACCATATCAACAGGTTGGATGGCAAATAAAAAACACGGTGTACCCTAAGAAGGTTTCAATGGTGTGCGTCCTTAGCACCACTGATTCCTGTGGTGTGGTCCACTTTGAGCCTTGGATCTGCCTTATCTGTCCCGAGCACCGAACAGGCGGGGGTAGTACATAATCTGTGTGCGTCAACGTGAAATCCACCTCAACAATCAGGTGTGTAACCTCAATTTTTTTTACCTAGGACACAAAAATTCTATCCCATCCCTGGTTCAGGTGGAACATAAGATTGAAAACCTTGTACATAGAAAGCACACCTTCCAAACTATTTTCCATGGTGTGGCCCACATCAATCACGTATGGGCCTACGTTTTGGGCCTCAGGCCTAACTTTTGGTGTGCAATTTAATGGTTGATATGGATTTCAAATGAAGGTCAGGTCTAGGTCCAAAACTTGAAGTGGATTCTTAAAATGGGTTGTATAGGAGGTGCTTCTAAACCAAACCCAGCCCAACCCTAACCTTTGGGCTTTTGAGCTCCTAAAACTCAAGCCCCATTTTTAAACGGGCTTGATTTAGACTAGGTACAATATCCTATAAGCTTGGCCCGGTCGATTAGTGTTTGATATATATATATATATATATATATATATATATGTGTGTGTGTGTGTGTGTGTGTGTGTGTGTGTGTGTGTGTGTGTGTGTGTCGCGCACGCAAGCGCATGCGTGATCTCATGGAAATTAGAGGATTCTACTTCTCATTCTTAAACTAAAGATATTGAAAGTTTTAGGAGTTTTTCATGCACCACTCACAATAAGGTCCACATTATCCCAAGCACTTACTGCACAATCTCTTGGCCCATCTATCATGTGCCACGAGCCTGATTTTGGTTAAGGTTATCAATGAGTCAGGCTTAGGCCATTAAAAGTTTTGAATAAGCTCGACTGTCAAGCCCCAACCCAAATAGTTGAAAATCTGGCTAAGACTAACCCAGGCCCAGCTCGCGATTATCAAACTTCTTGTGGACCCCACATGAGAAAACCCCAAAGAAGGCCTACACTAATTAGGTGGTGTTTTCCACAATGGAGCAGTGATGCGTTGGGTGTTGGGGAGGCCCACTGTGGTATCCACGCCATCCATACATTTTGTCAACTCAGTTTTAGGGCATTAATAATTTTTTTTTTTTTAAATGAAGGAAAACTGAAGATCAAATGGACCACACCACAGTAAAGGTTGGATAGTGACACCCACCATTGAAAGGTTACTAGGGCCCATTGTAATAGTATTTGCCATCCAACTTGTCGATGAGGTCACATAGACCTAGAGATGAAGGGAAAGCACAAATATCACCTTGATCCAAAACTTGTGACCCCATGTATATCCATGCCGTTCATTAGTTTTTCTAACATAGTATAGGGATTGTATAGGGATTGAATACCCAATGTTACGTGTCTTATATCCACCTTGTCCATACATTTTGAAAGCTCATTTTAAGGCATGATCCCAAAACTTACGCATATCCAAATCTTAGGTGGATTATAATATAGGAAATAGTGGTAATGGATCATTAAAAACTTGTGTGATCTCTTCTGGTCTTTGTGACGGATCAATAGGTTGGATGGCAAATAAACATTCTGATGGCCCGCATGAAGTTTTTAATGGTGGGATTTCAATCACTATTGTTTCTGTGGGGTATGTCCACCTAAGATTTGAATCCACTTCATTATTTAGTTCACGCTTTAAATTGAGCTTTCAAAATGGATTGAAGGTATGGATGCAAGGAACATACATCACAATGGGCCCCACAGTTAGAGATTCACTGATATTGAATTCACCCAAACTGTGTTTACATGTTTCTTTTTCAGAAAGGATTTCAATACCGGCTATTAGATTTGGCAAGGGAAGTTAGGGTTGGTCATGCAAGGGGTGGGTGGGTCATGAAATCCAACCCGACCATCAGGTCTCTAATCCCATGTTAGATAGATTCAGGGCTTGAAAGTCAAAACTCGGCCATATCCATGATTCAAGCACATCACATGATTAAAAACATGGTACAATACTCCCCCTTGAAACTATTTCCCTTGATGTGAGCATTTGAATCACATATAGGTTTGATTTTTGGGCCATAAATGCATCTAATAGAGTCGATTTTATATACTCATCATAGTGGGTCCTAAAGAAATCAAGGGTGCATATATCTTTTAATTGTTTTCTTTAGTGTGGCCCACCTGAATGATAGATCAGTCTAGGTACCTAATGTGGGAGTAGATTTCACATGTATATCGCAGTGATCAGTGGGCTCCTTAAAAATTAATAGTGGGCATCATCAACTAACTATTCTTAAATTTTTGGTGATATATAACCAAAAAAAAAAAAAAAACAATGCAAAATGGAATTAACGACGGTCTTGGTCCGTCTCAGCTTGTTGTTGCAAAACTGAAACGACAGAATGGAGCCGTCGCTAGTTAACGACAGTGATATATAATTTAGCGACGGGTATGGTCCGTTAAAACTCGCAGGAGAAGATTCGCGACGGTCTTGGTCCGTCGCAGTTTACTGTCGCAAAAATGGAACGATGGATTGAATCCGTCGCAATTTGGCGACGGTGAATTTTGCGACGGGTATGAGCCGTCGCAAGTCACAGGAGAATATTAGCGACTGTGCTTGTCCATCGTAGTTCGCCGTCGCAATGGATCGGATCCGTTGCTAAAATGCGACGGATGCAAATCGTCGCTAATTAACGACGGTGTTCTAAAATTTAGCAATGGGTATAGCCCGTCACTATTCATAGGAGAAGATTAGCGACGGTCTTGGTCTGTCGCATTTTTATCACAATCCATCCACATTGAATATGTAGATGACAGTATTGTAAAATTTAGCAATGGTTATGGTCCATTGCTGGTGAAAATTTCCAAAATTATTGCAAAAAAAAAAATTTATTATTGTTTTTTATTCCATTGCACCTTTTTTTTTCGTTAGCTTATTTATACACCCATTGTCAATTCACACTTCACTGTTAGCCTCCCCCCACTTAGGAATTGATACTAATACCTCAAGTGTTGAAACGAGGTATCTTTCACTTAAATCTACCACCTAATAATTATTCTTTATTTCAAATGTATTACTAATTCATTCCTATATATGACAAAATGCTATGTAAAGTCAATCTTAAAGTCTTTTTAAGTATACAATTATTATTGTAGGAGCAAACTTCTTGTTCTAAGCATTTTGATTTTATTTGTTGAAAATAAATGATATAAAAAAGTAAGAATCTTATCGACTTGCAGCAATGTAGAGCTTGAGGGAAAACACCCAATTCTTTGACTCTATCAAGGCAATTGCCAAGATAAAATAAAATGTCACAAATTTCAAGAGATACATAGGTAGTTGATATTGTATCTATTTCCTTCAGAATCGTCCGCTCCTACTTTGAACATTCAAGCACAAAAAAGAAGAAGAGAGGATATCAAGTGTGGTTGCTGAAAGAACCTTTTTTTCTCCAGTGAAAACCAAAATATTCTAATAAAAATTTCAGTTATTTTCACTCATTTTTAGCCAGTGAAACTCTGATTTTAATTTTTCCTAAAACCCATTTTAGGATTCTTTTCCTTATGCTTAGCTAATCGACTAAATTCCATGTTAATCCAATCAAAATTGCATGACACACAAACTAGAGTTGGAGAATGTAATATAGAACATAATGGAAAAAAGATCCTAAAATGTATATTTGTTGCATTTTGAAATTCTTGCACTTGATAAACAAGCAGTTCTTGTAAAGAGATTGTATAACTCATAGACTTGTCAATATTTCTGCTTACTATGATATTGTATGACTCATGGACTTGTCAGTATTTCTGCTTACTCTGATATTGTATGAACTTGTCAGTATTTATGGACTTGTATTATATACTTGACACCTGCGTTGCGCACACATACACTACCCTCTAAGCTTTCTATAAGCTTATGCACGATAGATGCATGCAGGTGATAATAGGACGTAGCCGAGCTGAGGCAAGACCGTGCGGCTGAGCTTCTGGAACTTTGATATCTATCTTGTATTTCTCCTTTTATGTATTCTACTCAAAGATTTTGATTATAGTGTATATGCGGTGATGTTGTTTATATCTGGGTTATGCTTATAGTTATGCTTCTTATGAGACAAATTCATGTTGAAAATCCTCCTTGTAGGATTCCAGGATCGGAATCTGGGGTATGGGCGCTGGGAGCCGAGAATGGAGTACTACGGAGGCTATCGACACCGGATTCGGTGATCGAGAATTTTGTGAGCCCGGTTTTCGAGTTTGGGGCATGACAAGATGTGGATAAATTTCATCATAACATAGCAATTAGTATGAATGTCTCCTTATAGTATATACCATCTTTCTGAGTGTATATTTTTATTACAAGCCTATCCTTTATATATCCATATTTTCGTCCATGTTTAACTTTCTCTTTATAAATCATTGACATTCAATTAGTCTATTTATAAAAGTCCACATGTAGTTTTCAATCAATGTCTTGCATCTACATTCATCATGGCTTCTTGATAAGAAGGCGAATTGGGCTGAAGAGTGTCCAACACCGCTATTTAAACCTCACTAAGACAAATATATAGGGTTCTTAACTTGTTTCTAGCTCTAGTGTGGTGCAGGTGTAGGTGCTAGAAGATTAGGAACATGTCTTATTAGACCAAGTATCACTGTAACAGTCGTATATATCCCATCCAAACTCATATAAAGATCAATTATATGGTTACATTGTTTTCTCACATGACATCTTCTTCCAATAAGATAACAGCTCTATTGATTAGTGTATAAGATATTCAATTAAAACATCTTGTAAAAAAAATCAAAACTAACTAATTTTTAAGTCAAATTGAATAATGTTTTATGTAATACATCATGATCAATGTATGATTAATAAGAACTATCTAATTTTATTGCGATTTGTGCATTTTTCGGCTAAGAAGTCCGCATCATAAGTTTTGTAGTATTTAGATTATTCTCATGTTAATCTATTTAGCATGGCACAACATGACTACATGATCAAGAGAATCCAACAATCAACAATATTTACCATTCAGACAAGTGGGCCACAAATGTAATCGAAGTCATACATATCATCTAATGTGGCTAGACACATGGTTCCCTCACCCATAATGACCCATGGGTAGGCGTCACACCTCCCACGTGTTGACATCTATGAGCATATACACTTTCTGATTTGGACATATACATCACATGCATAACAATTCAATAGTCATGATTGACTTAAGGATATATTGGGCTTGGGCTCACCATATATTTCTAAATTTCCTTTTCTAATATTGCTTGTGCATAAAGGAAAATATGGTAGGTAGTTCCCTAGCTTGGAAGTTGTGGTGAACTCATATTGTGATAAAGAGATTGTGATGAAGAGAACTTAAGAAAGAAGTTAAGAAAATAGGTATTCTTAAGTTAAGAAAATAGGTAGAAAGTGAGAAGGAGGGAGAGTGAGGCCAGCGCTCTCTCTCCACATATCCATATGAAGATTGACCGTATGTGTAACTTATGTGCGGGTACCCTTCCACAACCTCTGAATTCATTCTTCTCCTCTTTGATGCTTAGTTTATCTATAACGTTATTTTCTGAATCATTTCATCGAATGACTTTGAATTTTTTTCAATGGTGTGAATTGAAAACCTAAGATCTACCAACTTATATCAAAATCATGATTAATTTGGATCATCTAAGATGCTATACAAGTTGTAATCTATGTAAACTTGAAAAATTATGTAACTTTAGAATAAAAGCAGTGTTGATATTAAACAATAAATAATAAACACATAAACTTATAATTTCCAAGTTTAACTATTAAATCATCACCATCAAAGCCATCCAAACTAATGAAACACATTGCACCACATAATATAATATGCAAAAGAAAATTATATGAAACAACCCCTTGCATGTGCCCTAACTAATCATAATTAAATATGTATTTAATGTTGATTATTGACGATTTGTCAATTTGAATCAACTGGATCTCACAATCATGTGTTCATTTACACTTAAAGTTTAGATGGGCAATCCTTGTTAAGGATAAAACAATATAATCGGATGGAACAAAAATTAAATACAACCATTGACATGAAAAAAATCATAAACCGACGATTATTACAAAACATGACTGTTGCGATACCGCTTTTATTATATTTTTATATGCAGCGAAACTAAGTTTTTTTAAAAAATTATATTTATTTATTAACCTTAAGCAACCCCATTTTGATAAATTTATATTTCTAAAAGTATAAAATATATAATAAGTAGAATATGCAATGTAAAACTTAAAGTTGCATTACAGATCTTCTAAACTAGGAAGTCTCCTGATCTATCCGATTTAAGGGATAGATGTCAACTCTGGTGTTGATCCAAGGAAACGCGTGACGTCCACACGCATGGAACTCGAGCATTGCACATGTGTGATGAGAGAATGAAAGGGAGAGATGAACTCTCTCTCTCTCTCTCTCTCTCTCTCTTATCTCTATAAATTAAGGCCCAATGATGGGCATCTTAGACTCTGTGTCTAAGATCATCTCTCATTTATAAGATATGATCTCTCATTTATAAGAAGGGGTCTAAGGTTTCAGGAAAAGCACCAGTAATGGTACACTGTCACCCTACAGTTTTTTATGTCCCACATCATTAAAATTCTATATTCCTTCCTGATCCATACATGTATATTTAATTTAATCTATTCACTAACATGGTCTTTTACTAAAAATCTAATATTCATGCAAATAAAGTGCTAAACCATCAGATTTAGACAATTGAATTACAAACAAGTGTGATGAAAATATTTTTAATAGTTGAAAATATTTGTAAAGACATTTAAATTTTTTTTAGTGTTGGACCTAATAGTAAAACCACATGAGGAACATCTAATTTCTTAGATCTATGCTATAAATAAATTCTTAAAAAACTAGTGGACCCCTTATTAACCCATGCAATAATCAACGTACCCTGATAGACGTGCCCAATTATACCCACATTTATTGGCCACTTGATAACCTCGTGAGGTGGGCTAAAACAAATATAATTAAGACATTTATCACACCCCAAACTCAGTAACCGGACTCACAAGGAACCCGATAGCTGGTTATAGCCGCAACAGCCTCCGTAGTACCCCACTCTCGACTCCTGAGATAGGTTCCGATCATGGGATCTTACAAGGAGGATTTTCATAACCAGATATCCATTTCCAATATGAGCATACCCACGATTATAGTAAGTACATCTCAGAAATAACAAAGGCACACTGAAATAGCGGTGGAGACTGCTTTAGTTGAAGTAGGAATATGTCAATATGTCTTAGAGGGGGGTGAATAGGACTTATTAAAGTTTTTATGGTTTAGTTAAAATCCTATCTCACTAATCCTAACAACAAGCACGTATTAAGATTACTTAAAAGTAACTCTACTGGCTTCCGAGCCGGGTAGAGGATCTAATCATAAACTATGTAAAAAGTGAACAATATACAAACTAGTTTATGATGGATATGACTATGTATGTGTGTGAGGTGTGATCTCAGATATTCAGATATGAAAATATTAAAGTAAATCACACAAACAAAAGAATAACAATCTCAAACACAGTCATTTTTATAGTGGTTCGACTACTTGTCTACTCCACTCTCGGTAACCGCACTCAACCCTTGAGTATACCGAATTTCACTAAAGAGGTTTCACAGCGGTTCACCTCAAACTTAAGATTTTAAATCAGGTTCACCTTCAACCTTTAAAACCTACAATGAGGCTGAGTGTTTATGCTCTCACGAGCAAGGGTCAACACAACGCACCCACTTTTAAGCACACTGGCCAAGGATCTTCCATAATACCCTAACAGAGGTTTCACTCGGATCACCTCGAATCTAAGGTTTTAGACAGGCTCACCTTCAACCGAAAGTTTATGCTCTCCACAGAGCAAGGGTCAACACTACATACCCACCACGTACACTCTCGTCGGAGGCTTCCTACGAGGACTTGCAAGGGTGAGAAACACTTAAGATCTAATCCTAAAAAGGAATGATCATAAGTGTCCTCTGGACTCTAGTAATTTACAAATAAGTGGATAAGTCTCATTCAGCATGTTGATGAAGATCTCCTCCTTATTGATGAAGAATTTTTGGCTTCCTTGATCCACAACACAGATGATGTACTAATACGAGGCTTTGAGTTAGGTCAAGGTTAGGATGGAATCATACTCTATAAAATGTTTTCCTATAAGGAAGATAGAGTGATTTCGATTATGCGTTCAAGGCATCCCAGCTTAATGATTTACCATCAAGGTAGTAGCTGGAGGATCCTTCAATGCGGAAGTTCATTCTCCAATCCACTCTATTGAATATCAATGATGAGGGTGGATTGGAGTATGAACTTCCTTGAGAGAAAGGGCTTTGGGTATATGATCTAAGGTAAAACACTCAAAAGCACTCTCTTCTTTCTCTACCAGCAATAATAGACAAGTCCTCTATATATAGGCAAAAGGTTCTAACGGTATAAAACGGTCACATTTATAACAAAGTTCGATATCATTGAGCGGGTTCGATATCATCGAGCGTATACTCTCGATAACATCGATGGTCCACTCGATGACACAAACTCAAATGTCATACGCTTTTGAAACCTCTTGCCAGTTAGTCAATGGAATCGAAACAAGTGTCCATGTCATCAGATTTTGAACTCCGATTCTATCAATGCTAGTGTCAATTCATCGACATTTAAAAATAAGAGGGACTTGACATGAAATATTTCAGGTTTACAAGAATGATCGAGGGACCTTCGAGATCATCGGAATTTGAATGTCGATGATATCGATCACTGTGTCGAGGCATCGATAAATCCAACGGATTTCTCATTAAGCTTGCTGGACAGTTTCTGTCCTTGTTCGATGTCATCAAAACAATATTGATATCATCGATATTTGAATATCGATTCAATCGAATGACTCCAGATCATAGATAAACAATCCTGAAATATTTTATTGGAAGAACTTAGCGCCCATGACCGATATCATCGAGAGCCTTCCGATATCATCGAGATTTGAATTTCGATGGTATCGAGGAGGCTTCGATATATCGATGCACATATGATATTCTTAAGGAAAAATAGGGGCACCGGAGATCTGTCTATCGATATTATTGAGTCACCTTCGATTGACTCAAGATTTGAATATTAATGATATCGATAGTATATCGATGTATTGATAATTCTGTCCAGATGAGTATGCGGTTGTTAGACGTATTTTGTCCTTATATCGATGATATCATTTAGGTATCGAGGACATCGACAGTGCAGGTCGATCATATCGAGATGTGTATTGATAAAATCGATAAAGCAAGAAACCTTAGAGAATTTTCCTATTTTGGAAAAAAATTTCTTAACATAAAAAACCCTATGATGTTCTAGTTTGTTTTAAGGATTTTATATACTTGGTATTTTGGGACAAGGGATGTGAGGCTAGATTTACCTATGGCGAGCTTGCACACATTCGGTTGAGACAGACGCTTGAATTAATCTTCCTATGAGGCTCTACAGTCTGACTAACTCAACACTCACACTAATTGACAAACCAGGCCACTTTCAATCTCCCCCTTTGTCAATTACGTAACAAAATACCAAAACACCCTATAACAGTATCTAGACAAACACATCCTAAATTGTGTGTACATGCAATTTACACAATTTTATAATTTCTAATGAAGACATGTACACAACCTAGTATCTGCTCCCCCTGACTTCAAACTCCCCTTATCTTGGTGCAGCTGATCCCCCTAACACCTGCAACACTGTTCAAGCAGATATACAATTTCCGTTCGGGGTGTTTAAACTGTTCTCCCTCTTTTTGTTGGTCATTGACAAAGATATAGCGGTTGATATTGACTGAAGTTAAAGTAACGTGGGAGAACCGTCATTCTGAGGAATATGCATATAACAGATAGATGTAAAATGTGTAATAGTTAATTAACAGACATCATTTGCAATAAGTATGTATGTATAGCAGATTAGATAGAGTAGTGATATAGCAGAGAGAATAATCAGTAAAAACATCGCATGCATTCTATATCAGATAAACCAGTAGATCTGAGAAACGAATTATGGCAGTAAAGATGAGAATTCCATTCAGCCAAATACAAAAATATCTAAAAATAGATACTGCCACAGCCAGCAGTAGATTAACAGTCATCCCAACAAAACAACCAAGCCCATTTAAGAGCACCCAGAAATACTATCAGTATTTGGCCCAACCGTGGGCATATACAACTAAAAACAGAAAACAAAACGTCAGCCTTTGTAAGTTAGAGAGCTATCACATACACCCATGAGAATGTAGAACATCCAAAAAGATACTAATGTTCATACGTGGAAGTAAGAGCGAAGTGTATGTGACACCAGTGCTTATGGAGCCGAGGAAGACGGTGTCGTGTCATCGCACCAGCAAGTGAGCAGATCAACCAACTGTTTTACTTGTCTACTCTACTCCTGGTGACCGCACTCAACCCTTGAGTGTACCGGATTTTACTAAGGAGGTTTCACAGTGGTTCACCTCAAACCTAAGGTTTTAAATCAGGTTCACCTTCAACCTTTACAACCTACACTGAGGCTGACTGTTTATGCTCTCACGAGCAAGGGTCAACACAACGCACCCACTTTTAGGCACACTGGCTAAGGATCTTCTATAAGACCCTAATGGAGGTTTCACTCAGATCACCTCGAACTAAGGTTTTAGACAGGTTCACAACCTTCAACCGGAAGTTTATGCTCTCCACAGAGTAAGGGTCAACACTACGTACCCACCACGTACACTCCCGCCGAAGGCCTCCTACGATGACTTGCAAGGGTGAGAAAAACCTAAGACCCAATCCTAAAAAGGAATGATCATAAGTGTCCTCTGGACTCTAGTAACTTACAAATAAGTGGATGAGTCTCATTCAGTACGTTGACGAAGATCTCCTCCTTGTTGATGAAGAATCTTCGGCTTCCTTGATCCGCAACACAGATGATGTACCAATACGAGGCTTCTGGTTGGGTCAATGTTTAGACGGAATCCTACTCTATAAAATGTTTTCTTATAAGGAAGATAGAGTGATTCCGATTATCATTCAAGGCATCCCAGCTTAATGATTTGTCATTAAGGTAGTAGCTGGAGGATCCTTCAATGTGGAAGTTCATTCCCCAATCCACTCTATTGAATATCAATGATGAGGGTGGATTGGAGAATGAACTTCCCTGAGAGAGGGCTTTGGGTATATAATCTAAGGTAAAACGCTCAAAAGCACTCTCTTCTTTCTCTACCAGCAATAATAGACAAGTCCTCTATATAGGTAAAAGGTTCCAACGGATATAAAACAATCACATTTATGACAGAGTTCGATATCATCGAGCTGGTTCGATATCATCGAGCTGGTTCGATATCATCGAGCGTATACTCTCGACAGCATCGATGGTCCGCTTGATGATACAAACTCAAATGTCATACACTTTTGAAACCTCTTGCCAGTTGGTCGATGGAATCGAAATAGGTGTCGATGTCATCGAATTTCGAACTCCGATTCTATTGATACTAGTGTCGATTCATCGACATTTGAAAATGAGAGGGACTTGACATGAAATATTTCAGGTTTACAAGAATGATCGAGGGACCTTCGAGATCATTGGAATTTGAATGTTGATGATATCGATCACTGTGTTGAAGCATCGATAAATCCAATGGATTTCTCATTAAGCTTGCTGGATAGTTTCTGTCCTCGTTCGATGTCATTAAAATAATACCGATATCATCGATATTTGAATATCGATTCAATCGAGTAACCCCCGATCATAGATAAACAATACTGAAATATTTTGCTAGAAGAACTTTGCGCCCATGACTGATATCATCGAGAGTCTTCCAATATTATCGAGATTTGAATTTCGATGGTATCGAGAAGGCTTCGATATATCGATGCACATATGATATTCTTAAGGAAAAATAGGGGCGTTGGAGATCTGTCTGTCGATATTATCGAGTCACCTTCGATGGACTCGAGATTTGAATATCAATGATATCGATAGTATATCGATGTATCTATAATTCCGTCCAGATGTATATGCGGTTGCTGGATGTATTTTGTCCTCATATCAATGATATCGTTTAGGTATCGAGGACATCGACAGTGTAGGTCGATCATATCGAGATGTGTATTGATAAAATCGACAAAGCAAGAAAACTTAGAGAATTTTCCTATTTTGAAAAAGTTTTCTTAACTTAAAAAATCCTATGATGTTCTAGTTTGTTTTAAGGGTTTTATATACCTGGCATTTTGGGACAAGGGATGTGAGGCTAGATTTACCTGTGGTGAGCTTGCACACATCCGGTTGAGACAGATGCTTGAATTGATCTTCCTATGAGGCTCTGCAGTCTGACTGACTCAACACTCACGCTAATTGATAAACCAGACCACTTTCAAACTCCCCCTTTGTCAATTACGTGACAAAATACCAAAATACCCTAGAACAGTATCTAAACAAATATATCCTAAATTGTGTATACATGCATTTTACACAATTTTACAATTTCTAATGAAGACATGTACACAACCTATTATCTGCTCCCCCTGACTTCAAACTCCCCTTATCTTGGTGCAGCTGCTCCCCCTAACACCTGCAACGCTGTCCAAGCATATATACAATTTCCGTTCGGGGTATTTAAACTTTTCTCCTCTTTTTTGTCAGTCATTGACAAAGATATAGCAGTTGATATTGACTGAAGTTAAAGTAACGTGGGAGAACCGTCATTCAGAGGAATATGCATATAACAGATAGATGTAAAATGTGTAATAGTTAATTAATAGACATCATTTGCAATAAGTATGTATGCATAGCAGATTAGATAGAGTAGTAATTTAGCAGATAGAATAATTAGTAAAAACATCACATACATTCCATATCAGATAAACCAGGAGATCCGAGAACCAAATTATGGCAGTAAATATGAGAATTCCATTTAGCCATATACACAAATATCTAAAAATAGATACTGCCACAGACAGCAGTAGATTAACAGGCATCCCAACAAAACAACCAAGCCCATTTAAGAGCACCCAGAAATACTGTTAGTATTTGGCCCAACCGTGGGCATATACAACCAAAAATAAAAAACAAAACGTCAGCCTTTGCAAGTTAGAGAGCTGTCACATACACCCATGAGAACATAAAACATCCAAAAAGATATTAATGTTCATACGTGGAAGTAAGATCGAAGTGTATGTGATAGCATCCAGACACCAAGGCTTATGGAGCCAAGGAAGACGGTGTCGTGTCATTGCGCCGACAAGTGAGCAGATCAATCAACTGTTTTACTGTCAGCTGCACTCCTTGGACCACACGTTCCAAAACGGTAAGCCTCTCGTGCACCGAGTGGATATCCCTCTGAATTGCTCCAATCCTGTCCAGCTTGAAGCATTTGGCATACCCGGGCGTTGACGTTGACGCTGCTGGATCAGGTCCAGGGGGTTCATTGCCGGCCATTTCAGTCCCTTCCATGGAGCGCCACCAGCCCCACTTTCCCTCTCTATCGGAATGCCTACCTCAGGTGGATCCTCAAGATATTTATGAAACTTCAAATCCATCTTTCGAATGTTATTTTTGTTGAAGGTCTGGAGAGGAGGTACAGGATCACTTGTAGTTAGAAAGGCTATGGCATTGCATATTATATGTATGATCCAGGGATATGGTAAGCGGACATCTCTCGCCGTATGAAAAACATAAACTAACTGATGCACGATGAGGGTAGGTAGACAAATCTTGATCCCAGAGGCAATCAAATAAATTATCGCAGTCATGAAGCCCGTGAGATCTGCCCTGTTGGAACCCCTTAAGTAGATGTTTGAAGCAAGGATACCATGCAAGACCCGATAGCATGGTTCCATAAATCTGGCTTTTAGGGCATTCCCTTGATGCCACTGAACATTACAGTCATGACATAGGAATTTGGTGACCTTGGACTGAACCTCAATGTTTTCCATGTCTATATCTGGGAGTCCTACAAGTGATAGAGTAAGATTGAAAATTCCTGCGATAGACTCAAGAGTGATCTGCAGATCATCACCATCAATGGTCACTGTGATGGACAGAGGGTTGGACACTGGAGAATGACAGGCGTCAAAGAAATTATATATCCGTTCGAGTTGATATGGTCCCCTAAAATCGAGAACTGGTAACCAATCTATGATGGCCAATAGAGGTTCTAGATTATATGGAATCAGACAACTTCTGTCGACTTTCCTTTCGGGAATAACTTTTCTCCCAGTGAACTATGCCAAGATCGAATTGACCTGCACCGGTGGAGGTGCCTGCACCTCAGACTGGGATGCACTATATCTCGTGCGTTGCCTTGTGGGGATCCCACGTTCCGGGCCCTTGCACTTCCTTTTGAAGCTACCACTTTTTGTCAAGTGGACCTCGATGACTCACCCAGGCCGGATACTTTTCTTTTGTCTTTTCCCATGTGGACTTTGGGAAAAAAGACACAACCCAATAGAAATGACAAAAAAATTCTTGATGTTTAGAAAGGTATTACCGAATTTGTGAAATGATTGGAGCTGCCTGAAAAAGGTCTGAGCAGTCTAGTTGAGAGGAGAGAGCAGGGAAGAGAAGCGGAAACCCTAGAACAAAAATCCCTTTTTCGAATTTCACAGGCTTATATCGGGCGGCATCTGTCGATATCATCTATCCTCATATCGATTATATCTAGGTACCATGGTCAATTTCATCGATCCTGTCTTCGATATCATTCTTGTTCTCACGACTTTTCTTATTCTGAGGTGGCGTCGATGATATCGACCCTTGATCGATTAATCGAGAATGACATATCGACAGTCATATTGAAGATGAATATTTTTCCTTTTCAACATACAGACAACCCTTCAAGTATACTTTAGTATTTCTATGAATCAATAGTATACTTAGCAAAATTATGTACAATTACTGTACACATCAAAATTATAAACATTTGAATGTTTATATACAAAAGACTGAGGTGAGGAACCTCAGATATATCAATTAGAGCTCAGCAAAAATTGCATCATTTCAACAAATATCCAGACCTAGATGCATGACCTGGACATGTTCATTTCATGCTTTAATATTTTAGGGTATATGGATAGAGTTAGTTATCAAACAATTCAGTTTTTCTTATCTATTTTAACACAGAGTTTTTCATGTTTATCTCTCCCACTTGATCCAATGATTTCATTTCAGGTGGTGATGGGTGAGTGTTTCTCTTAGGTGGACTTTTGTTATTTCGTATTTTTCTGGCTGGTGTGAATTTACCCTTTTGACCAGAGTTAAGTGAAGTCCTTCTAGGAGTCAAGCATTCAAACTTATAATGACCCATATCACCACATAAATGACAAACTGGAGAAGTTCTCATATTGCTACCTGAAGCAGCAGATTTTTCAGTTGTAGGGGCTGCATTTCCAGCTTTCCTTTTAGTTTTATAATACCCTTGGCCACTCTTGTCTCTTCCTTGTCTTCTCATCCCTAACAATTTTTCGAGCTTTTCATCACTCTGGGAGAATTTATAGTTTATTTCAGCAAATTTCCTGGATTTTTCTAGGTCAAACCGGAGTGTGTGATTCTCATTCTTGAGTTGCTCATTTTCATCTTTTAATAATTCAACTTGTTTAGTAAGCTTTGATGATTTCGTTTTTAAGGACAGATTGACTCTTTCCAACTTATCATTGTCTGAATGATATTGCTGTAGATCATTAACTAGATGTAAATTGATTTCTAATGTTTTGTCAAGATCTTTTTGCAGCAGTTCCTTCTTATTCTCAGACATTCCAAGTCTTTTAAGAATGTTGATGCTATGAATATAAAGTTGATTGTAAGCATCTTGTAGCTTGTTATGTTCTTCTTCTTCCTCCTTTTCAGTTTCCTCATTATCTGACGAAAATGATTCAGTAGTTTGCTGTTCTTTCTTGTTCTCGGATTCGCTTGGAATGATTGGAGTAGTGGAGACCATAAGAATTTTCAAAGATTTCTAGTCTCCATTGCTTTCTGAGTCACTAAATTCTGAGTTTAACTCTTTTGTATCATCCCATGTGGCAGCCATTGACTTGCCCTTAGTTTTTCTGTTTGGGCAATCGGTAGACAGATGTCCATATTTCTGACAGGCATAATATTGTGGTTCTTTAGTCTTTTTACCAAATTTGCCTGTAGAAGGTTTGTTGTCCATCTTTCTTCCTCTAGTAGGACGGTCACGATTCTTCTGAAAGAATTTCCTGAATCTTTATGCCAGCAAAGCCACTTCCTCATCCTCATCATCTTTTTCACTTTCACTGTCCTCATTTGTTGTTTTCTTTGAAGTTTTTAGGACAGTTGTTTTAGATTTAGGGATTTGTTTGAAGTGTAGTTCAAAAATTTATAGGGAACCTACCAGTTCTTCTACTTTCATTTCATCAATATTCCTACACTCTTCAATGGTTGTTACTTTGGGATTAAACTGTTCCGGCAGTGATCTCAGTATTTTCCTACAGATTTTAGGAACCGGAACTTTTTCTCCTAATCCACCCATGGAGTTGCAAATAATATTCAGCTTTGTGAAAAACTCCATAAAGGTCTCATGCTCTTCCATTATGAGACTTTCGAACTATGAAGTCAGGAGTTAAAGTTTAGATCTCTTCACAGTGCTTGTGCCTTCATGGGTTGTTTCCAATAAATCCCATGCTTCTTTGGATGTCCCACACATACTTATCTGATTGAATATATCCTGGGACACGACACGGTAGATGGTGTTCATAGCTTTAGCTTCAGCAGTTTGTCTTTCTTTATCGAACGTCATCCACTTCTCTTTGTGTTTGGGTTTTATGATGGTTGTGCCACTGTCAAGTATAATTTGTTCAGTTGGTGGCACATATCCACTTTCAACTATATCCCAAACATCGTGATCCAAAGATCTCAGAAAGTAGTGCATCCTAGCTTTCTAGTATACATAATTTGATCCATCAAATACTGGAGGTCTAGTGACTGATGAGCCCTCTCCTTTGGCCATATTCCCAACTTCAGTCAAGATCACTCTCTAGGCGGTGAAGCCCTTAAAGAGAGACACTACTTTGATACCAATTGGAATAGCGGTGGAGACCGCTTTAGTTGAAGTAGGAATATGTCAATATGTCCTAGATGGGGGTGAATAGGACTTACTAAAGTTTTTATGGTTTATTTAAAATCCTATTTCACTAATCTTAAAAACAAGCACATATTAGGATTACTCAAAAGTAACTCTACTGGCTTCCAAGCCCGGTAGAGGATCCAATCACGAACTATTTAAAAAGTGAACAATAAGCAAACTAGTTTATGATGGATATGACTGTATGTGTGTGAGGTGTGATCTCAGATATTCAGATATGAAAATATTAAAATAAATCACATAAACAGAAGAATAACAATCTCAAATACAGTCATTTTTATAGTGGTTCGACTACTTGTCTACTCCACTCCTGGTAACCACACTTAACCCTTGAGTGTACCGGATTTTACTAAGGAGGTTTCACAGCGGTTCACTTCAAACCTAAGGTTTTAAATCAGGTTCACCTTTAACCTTTATAACCTACACTGAGGCTGACTGTTTATGCTCTCACGAGCAAGGGTCAACACAACACACCCACTTTTAAGCACACTAGCCAAGGATTTTCCATAAGACCCTAACGGAGGTTTCACTTGGATCACCTCGAACTTAAGGTTTTAGACAAATTCACCACCTTCAACCAGAAGTTTATGCTCTCCACAGAGCAAGGATCAACACTACGTACCCACCACATACACTCCCGCCGAAGGCCTCTTATGAGGACTTACAAGGGTGAGAAAAACCTAAGACCCAATCCTAAAAAGAAATGATCATAAGTGTCCTCTAGACTCTAGTAACTTACAAATAAGTGGATGAGTCTCATTCAGCACGTTGACGAAGATCTCCTCTTTGTTGATGAAGAATTTTCAGCTTCCTTTATCTGTAACACAGATGATGTATCAATACGAGGCTTCGGGTTGGGTCAAGGTTAAGACGGAATCCTACTCTATAAAATGTTTTCCTATAGGGAAGATATAATGATTCTGATTATGCATTCAAGGCATCCCAGCTTAATGATTTACCATTAAGGTATTAGCTGGAGGATCCTTCAATGCGGAAGTTCATTCCCCAATCTACTCTATTGAATATCAATGATGAGGGTGGATTAGAGGATGAACTTCCCTGAGAGAAAGGGCTTTAGGTATATGATCTAAGGTAAAACACTCAAAAGCACTCTCTTCTTTCTTTACTAGCAATAATAGACAAGTCCTCTATATATAGGCAAAAGGTTCCAATGCATATAAAACAGTCACATTTATGACAAAGTTCGATATCATCGAGCGGATTCGATATCATCGAGCGTATACTCTCGATAGCATCGATGGTCCGCTCGATGACACAAACTCAAATGTCATACGCTTTTGAAACCTCTTACCAGCTGGTCGATGGAATCGAAACAGGTGTTGATGTCATCGGATTTCGAACTCTGATTCTATTGATACTAGTGTCGATTCATCGACATTTGAAAAAGAGAGGGACTTGACATGAAATATTTCAGGTTTACAAGAATGATCAAGGGACCTTTGAGATCATCGGAATTTGAACGTTGATGATATCGATCACTGTGTCAAGGCATCGATAAATCCAACGGATTTCTCGTTAAGCTTGCCGGACAATTTTTGTCCTTGTTCATTGCCATCGAAACAATACCAATATCATCGATATTTGAATATCGATTCAATGGAGTGACCCCCGATCATAAATAAACAATCCTGAAATATTTTGTTGGAAGAACTTAGCACCAATGATCGATATCATCGAGAGCCTTCCGATATCGTCGAGATTTGAATTTCGATGGTATTGAGGAGGCTTTGATATATCGATGCACATATGATATTCTTAAGGAAAAACAGGGGCGCCGGAGATCTGTCTGTTGATATTATCGAGTCACCTTCGATGGACTCGAGATTTGAATATCGATGATATCGATAGTATATCGATGTATCGATAATTCCGTCCAGATGTATATGCGGTTGCTGGACGTATTTTATCCTCATGTCGATGATATCGTTTAGGTATCGAGGGCATCGACAGCGCAGGTCAATCTTATCAAGATGTGTATTGATAAAATTGATAAAGTAAGAAAACTTAGAGAAACTTCCTATTTTGAAAAAAGTTTTCTTAACTTAAAAAATCCTATGATGTTCTAGTTTGTTTTAAGGATTTTATATACCTGGTATTTTCGGACAAGGGATGTGAGGCTAGATTTACCTGTGGTGAGCTTGCACACATCTGGTTGAGACAGACGCTTGAATTGATCTTCCTATGAGGCTCTGCAGTTTGACTGACTCAACACTCACGCTAATTGACAAACCAAGGGACTTTCACACACATCGCAAAATCCATTATAAATTTGAGCTTTTCAAGTATATAGCTAAAAGGAAATACATTTGATGATAAGAGAAGAAGGAAGGAAGATCAGCAACACTAGGTCCTCGATTCAACTCCTATCCAAGCTCAGGTGCTACGACGCCGACCTAGGATCTCCTACACGCATCAATCATGCATAAGCTTATAGAAAGCTTAGAGGGTGGTGAAAGTGTGTGACAATGGTACACATGAGAATAATAGGAGATACAGGAAGGGAAACATGATCAATGTCAATATCACTAGCCTTACCAAGGCTAAGCCATGAATGTAGGAAGCTATACCAAGGCTATACAATGTAATGAGTACTGGGCGTCATACCAAGGCAATGCAATATAAGGCTTATACAGCCGATGCAAATGCAATGCGAAGTGATGTTAGTGCTCATTTCTAATCCACATATCAGTATAGTTCCATCATAAGGAATCTACCGGGGTCAAATGCACTACAGGATAACTGCCGCTCTCCATACCCTCACAGTCAAACGAGCGTAAGAGACCTTACTACCTACCCGTGGTCAGCCAATCACCAACAAGGCTCAATGGTAGCATACCCATTCACGAGTTGGTCAAACTCAGCCTAACTATTACCCTCTCTCACAGGCGGGTAAGGCCACACCCCATCCCAACTGACTACATGACAGTGGGAGTCTCGGCCTAACAGTGTAAGGCCCTCGTACGCTCATAGTTTCCACTCGATCATGGCGCTGGGGCAAATCCTTGGTACCATAAAAGTTTTGAAATTTTCACCCAAGGGCATCCTGTGCACCCCCATATACTCGGGTAATATTTTCGGTGTCCAATCATGGCCATCCACGATGTATCTGTGGGGGCAATAATACCTATGAGATACGATGCCAGATGCATAAGTCACGCATACCAATCATGCACTAGCTCCAAGCACTCAATGTGCACAAGAGGGGAACTCCATCCCTTTATCATATCAACCCAATGACCACACACAAATGCAATCCAAATACTCCATGATGCATATGGGTCATGAGGGTGCGCCATACGGTGATGCTGACTTAGAATATACTCCTCCTTCCCAAGGGAATCAAGTCTGGGTACTTAGACAATTAATCTAAGGAACAAACCTCTAGTGGGGGTCCAATACTTTGGGGTAGCCCACAAACCTAAGGAGGATACTATATAAGCCTAAGGGAATAAACAGTCCTAACGAGGGCCTATAGTGGGCCTTAAACCACCAATAGCCACCCATGGGCCTACCTTAGGGCCACCAAGGAGGACATCCAACCTCAACTGGGTCCCAAAAGGTAGCCCGCTACTACTCGAATATGAAACAAGGCCCAAGGCCTAAACAATCCATGGCCTAGTGGACTATACACCAAGCCCAACACATAGGCAATATGGTGGGCCCTCAAACAAAGTTTGGGCCCAACCATAAAGGTCATAAATCCACATATTGTGGTGAGTCTAGTAGGCAGCCCAGTAATCCAACCAGGTGAGCAATTTCTATACTTTATCCAAGTGAGTCGGGCCTCACAACTTGACCCAAGTACAAGATTATTTTGGTGGGCAACCAAGGGCCCAACTACTTGCACATTATGGCCCACAAACCCATCACAATAAGTGGTGAGATATAGGCCCAAAGATCAAGAGACCTAACTAGAAGATTACAAGATAAATGGGCCTATAAAGTCCAACCAAAAACTATGAACATAGATCCAAAATAAAATCCAATTGAGGTGGGCCTTCAAGTAAACATAAATGAAGCCCAAAGACATCTCAGAGAATGACAATCTTATGTGCATAATCCATCCTTAATCTGGTGGGCCATGCTGCCCCAAAACAGGATATTAGGGGTAGCCAGTTTGGGCCCATTGCTGAATTTCCAGCCCACCTATTTCTGGGCCTGCTGGAGCCCAACAATAAATAATATAAATTAGGTATATGTTCCCTGGTGGCCCACATTATCTCTGTGGGTCCCACCAGATGGGAGGACTGGATTACACACATAAAATAGGTAGACCATGCTGCTAGAACGAAAGTCCAGCAATGGTCCAATGGGCCTGGGCGTCCCAAGGGTAGACGGACCTATGGGCCTGGGCAATTGGTCCAAAACTCATCTAAATATGTCCCAAAAATGAATGCCACTGAGGGAGATGGCCATGACCCATATGGACCATAAATGGATGGATGGTGAGGATAATAAATACATCAATGGTGGGCCCACAAGGAGGGGTAGACGGCTAACCATGGTAGGATGCCCCAGCCTGGACATCCCAGCCTGGTGGGCCGGTCCAACCCGCACCACGATTGGCATAGGGGTCTGTTTGCCCCCAAAAATTTTCAGGTAAGTCCTACCATGGGTGGGCCACACCTCTGTAAAAATCACAATTTTAGGATTTACAGAAATATTTTAATTAATTTAAGGAATTCAAACTGTCCAGAAAATTTGCTAAGTGCAGAATTTTGATAGACCTTGTTCTGCGCCTCCAATAGGGTGGATCAATGGCCTAAAAAAATTGAAAAAAATAGGTTTTAGGTCCCCTCATATATGTACTACAAGGTGAGGTCCACGGATGTGGCCCACCAGTGGAAAATTTATTTTATAATTAAGGATTTCCACTCTAATAAGTTGTTGAAAACAGTCCAGAAATTTCAGGCTAACCACCTCACTTGGGCCACACCTTTGGGGCCTCAATCGGGGTCAGATAGGGCTGAAATTTGGGGGACATCAAGATGAGATCCCCAAATTTCAGAAAAACATGTTTGATGGGTACAAAAGGTCCCCCGATCAGTCCCAAATTCAAGCCCAAAGTTTAACAAAAATCTGCCCAGAAATTTCTGGACAGCAATACATGAATGGAATAAAATAAATGTATGGGCCTATTAAGGAAGGGATTAGCCCATAAATTGGGTGTCATAGCCCACCCTAGTGGGCCCCATAATTGTCCAGAACAAATCCCCAAATTCTCACCCTTGCATGAACATTTAAGGTGGCAAAAAGGAGCATCCAAACCATGGTGTAAGTTGAGTATAGATGTCCCTTCCTTACTAAGCTTTTCTGGGCAATCCGGGCCCACTAAGTGGACCACATATAATATCATCAGATTACAAGAGAAGGAAGAGCATCCAGCCATCAGAGGAGGGCTCCGCCACTATTGAGCCATCCCCACACAATCACAACCACAAACAACAATATTAACACATTATACAACATAGATCTTATGATGCATGGCCTAAATCTTTGAGATGAATGGTTAGGATGTCATCCCAACCATATGCAAGAGTCTAGATGACCCATCATACCTAGAGAAATAGGGAAAATCTCCATCAAAGGGCTCCATCAAGGGAAGAATCCCATGTAATGACATGTATGTACAATGTGGGCCTCATAGCCACATCTAGATGATTATGTAGGATCTCCACTATTAATTGGTGGGTCCTACACATCCAAATGAGAGAGATGAAAGAGACTACATGAGGAAGATAAAGGATCTACTTGATGAAAAAAGCACCCACCTAGATCAACCCTGAAACTTACATCACCATCATCTAGTGGCTTCAAGCAACATGGATCAATGGCTAAGATCAAGTGAGAAGGGATAGATGAGGAGGTATTTTAAGGAGAAGGGGCTGTAGAAAATGAGGGAGAGGGGATGTTTGGGTGCTTGCTAGGGAGAGAAGAGATGGAGTATAGAGAAATGAGAGGGAATGAGAGAGAGAGAGAGAGAGAGAGAGAGAGACTTTTAAGCCTTGTAATGATGAGTTCTCTCTCCTAGGCAATGATGGTAGCCTATGGTGATATAAACAAGGCTTAGGGTAATAGCCTTTCTAGAAATCTTAGCCTACGGTGAAATGATGGGCATGGGAAAATGTGTAAACTATGGTGGGGTCCACCAATCATGCAATCAATGGCCCATATCGACCGATGCTTATAACCTGAGATGTACATATCGGATTAACGCATGGGACGCGGCGTTGGAACCGTAGCACCAATATAGAGAAGATGGCATGGGTCTCGGGCTGATCCGAGTCAGGTCAATGTGACCAAACTCGAGGAAGACTGCAAACGCTAACCGAAAGTCGCAGGTCACCAGAATTCGACCGGTTGGACTGCGGGACCAAGATGAACGAAATGCATACTCACACGCACACATACACACATACGAACTCGAGTCGGGTCTTACAACATTAAACCTCATACATCAACCCTAAGGATTAATCATATTTCAACGTACCCTCAAGTTGATTGTAATCCAAGTAAATGGGCCCAAGACTGATGACTTGACCTCAATCCATTAATGTAACTGCCCAAATAGGTCGAAATCAGGTTCTTATATCTATGCACATTCACACTCTCATGTGGGGTAGGGTGAAGGTAAATTGAATAGGTGTTGTGCCTGATGGTGGATACCTTCTATTATTTTTTTTACACATGCACTCACACCCCACACACTCACACCAAAGTGAATTTTCACTATAATGAATATTCGAACCCATGACCTTGTGTTGAAACTCTTATGAGTCTACCACTGAGGCATGAGTAAGGACTCATCATAAGTGTGTATCATAATAATGACTAGAGACCTTCCATCTTAACTTACGGTAAGTCCCCTGAAACAGGATGACTATATCACTCACCATAATGATGATAATAACCACAAGTTTGTCTTATAATCTATTAGATGGTCATAGATTAAATTGGTAACGAGATTCATAGATATAACTCTCTCTTGGTTTTTAACTGTGTGTCATATATATCACAAGTTCCCGAGGACAACCACAGGAATCCGTCATCTATAACTTATCTTCATGTACATTTTAGTCATCTCCACCTATTAATTACACCATAAAAATTTGTCGATCTAAGATACTTGGTTATCATAATCTATTACTAAGATCATCAATGTCTCATCCATATAGCTAGTGGATTGAGCTTACATTGATTTTTTAGGACACATTTCCAAGATATTTATCATCTAGGACACCATATATTATTAACTGGAATTTTTAAAAACCCACATATTGCATAAAAGGTTTTCTAGCAAAGAACATTTTTAAGATGAAAGAATCATTATTTCATTTAATGATATTATCGTCCAAATGTATGTATAATCCTAAATTATTTCCCATCACTAGAAAAGAACATTTTTAAGATGAAAGCATCATTGTTTCATTTAATGATACTATCGTCCAAATGTACGTATAACTCAAATTATCGCCTATCACGTTAGCAACCAAAATTGAAGCTTTAAGACTACAACCAACCACTTTAGAGTTTTGTACCACCAATCATCAATTCAAGGATTTAAATGAAGATTTTAGTAATGGTCCTCTAAAAATAGTTAATCAAGTTATTTAATGGTCAAAATCAACTTCATTCAACTAGGTCAATCCTCTACTCAATACTCATACAAGAGAATGAAACAATCTCCTAATGCAATTTATGGTTCCTTAAGGCTTATGAAAAATGATTTCAAGCAAAGACCATGTTAAAATGACTAAGCAAGTAGGCTTGATTGCACAACAATCCTAGTTCACCTTTACTAAATTTGTCATATCTCTCTCATTATGTGTTAGAATTGAGTGATCTTGTGCTATTCAGAAATCTATTTCAATGAGCATGATACTAAGAATTAATACATTTGGCCATAATTTGATACCTAAAAAGTGGTTCACAATAGGATTTATCGCGGCAACCCATAGCCAACATTATACCATTTTGGTAAATCAGTCACATATTGGTCATTTGATATTTAAATTGTATAAACTTGGAATTTTTGAAAAGCTAATTGGATGTACTTTCAATAGGCCAATTTATACATCTTGGAATAAAATGGGAATTGCAATGCTTTATTCGTGTGACTATCCTGTTGGTTACACCCGCTAAAAGATGGTTTTTAATAGTAAACCATCAATATTGTGCAAACCATGGCCTTTACATAACTAGATTAAATAATTCTCTATAAATACTACCATTTTAAACATTAAAGGAAAACAAAAAATTAACAAAAAAAATCAATACTTTAATCGATCCCCTACTCATATATTGGGTGACCAATAAAGACTAAGAACAAACAATTTGACTAACTTGGATTTTTGCTCAAATCATTTGTAAATTTTGTAATAACAACTATAGTTTAGTTCAAGTCTATAGAACCCACTTTTTTACAAGTGGTTTTGTTTAATTTCATGTAATCTTCTCCTTCTTACCTTAATTTGTAACTTAAAACCATAATTGGAAATCATGGATTTGTTCACTCCCCAAGTATAGGTTTGTGATGTAGTAATAAACTCGGTAAGACCGAGGTCGAATCCACAGGGACTGAAACCTGTACGTAATCTGAAACTAACTAGGGCTAGAGTTAGAATAAGATGAAATCTAATCAGGTGAATATGAAGGAATAATGGTGAAAATATTTATCTAAAACTGGTGAAATTTAAAGGTAGGAAACTAGGGATTCAGAGGATCCACTTGTAAAGATCAGGGAGATCTTATGCCTGTATTAAAAATCCTGAAAATTAACTGAACTACCGTTGATATAGTTTTCAAGAGATGAAAGGTATATGAATTAGAATGGATTCCATCACCAAACCATGCCCAGGAGACAAAGCAAACAACAGAATTAAACTAATTACCAACCAATCAACATGTCATGAAGGTTAGGAAGGGTACCGACATCCGACCATGCCCAGGAGACGATGGTGAACAACAGGGCTTCCTGACGTCATAAACATAAAGAGGAAAAGAACATGCTCAAAGCCATTGCAGACCCATTGTAATTTCAGTCACAACAGACCATTAAAGACTGAAAACATTCCCTTAATAAAATTAAATCAAAATCCATTCAGTTTAAACAAAAGGCACAAGCATCAACTCATCCCGTCACGCTACAAGCTTCACCTCTTAGCCCTAGCTAAGAGGTTTAGCCACACATGAGTGGACTAGATCTCTTAAACAAAAGAAAATAAATAAAAAATAAAAATAAAAATAAAAGAAAAAGAAAAGAAACAATCTACTCCCTGTCTCTCTCTCTGCTCTGATGTTCCCAGCCAACTAATTGAATCCCCCCACTCTCTCTCTTTTCTTCTCTTTTATAGAAGATTTTTGCCTGTGGAGTAGAGTTCTCTCGCAGCTCGTCCACAACAAAACCGGACTCTAGGATACGCAAAGTCCTACGTAAGGAGATAGTCTCTTTATATGCAGCAACGACAGAACAGAGATTTGGGACTCCTGTCCGGAATCTGATCCAGACAGACATCTTAAGAGTGGTCGGCCATGCTGTGGAAGATTTTTGGACGGTCCCGATGGGCGGACCGATCCTCGCCACGCTTCTCAAACGGACCACAGCGTCCGGACGTTAAAAACAGAGGTCTTCCTCTCTTCGCTGTAATGTCAGTGGGACCCATAAAGGGGATATTTTGAGCAATCCAATCTGTCCATTGTCTTCAGGACACAAACCCAGTCGATAATGGTCAGTTTATATTGAGTTCGGTGTGGTCCACAGAGTTTTGTATTACACCGTCCATCCTTCGTTTAATCAGCCGAAACCTGATCTCTGTTGTTTTCTCCAATTCAGACAGCTATGCATTGGTGAGAGGGCCCGTGGGCTCCTGATGGATGGTCCAGATTAGACCTAGGATGCTTGATGGTGGCCCACAACCTGCTTCCACAAGCTCTGTTGCGAAACAGATCTTACGGCTGCTGCTGCGATAATCGGTGGGCCCCAAGACAACGTTGGATAGGAAATCCATTCCGACCATTAGATTGGTCTCGCAAAACCAGTTGGGATTGGTGCTGTTCGGATCGCATTTGGTGAGTCCCTCAAGAATGCCGTTCTACCGTCTAAACGGCGTTTGATCTGTATTCTTCTGCGTGAGTATGCACGTGTTTGAAAACAACCCTTTTGTACGGTCGGTTCTACCTTCTGGAACTAATGGATGGCCTAGATCATCCATATAATGGACGGTGTGGGCCCACTTCGTGGTTCAGCGGACGCACGTCATTCTCTCTGGCGGAAAACGGAATTTCCGTTTTGGTTTTTAGAAAGTATCGGGTCAGCACAGTGGTTGACCGGGTCTTGGTCCGGTGCACAACCGGTAAAAGTGTATTATGTACACGCATATGTACATGTGGGGTCCACTCTGATCTTTTTACATAATCCTCTCCGTCCATTCATTTTTTCATCTCATTTTAACCATGGAGACCAAATCAGAAGCGTATCCGGACAGCAGGTGGGCCCAGAATCATGATTCTGAGGGACTATCTATCGATTAGGCCACTTCCACCAGGATCCAACGACCGAAATTCTACATGTACGGTTAATTTATGTTCTTCAGGCCGTGTATGAAATTTCGGGACAAACGGATGGTGGGAAACCTGTGATCTTGCATTCTGACTGACTTTCAGGCTACTTGAGCTTCAGTTTCTCAATTTTCTCGGGTCTCTGGCGTGTAATTCCATTGATCTCAGTCCCCTGGGGTCCGTCCCTTGCTCTGGTGAATTCTGAGCGTCAAATCCACACTTTTAGTGCTCTTTTACAATCAAAGCTCCTAATTTCAACCTGCAGCATAAACACGTTTAAGTCGGCCTTTAAACAATATTATGTTCGTAAATCCAAGCAGTAACTAGGGTCTGATATGCAATATTTGACCCTCAACAAGATTCCAAGTCAAATAGATGGAAAGAAAAAGGATTCATTTGATATTATGATTTGTATTGTTTTAAAAACAAAGAAAATAATAGTTTCCACAGAGAAATTATTATACTTTTATATCATTTTAATTTTTGGCACAAGAAACTAGGTGAGTATTATGAGATGAATATGTGATTTTCCCTTACAACCTAGATAAGAACTCAAAATGGAAATTTATGTTTTAATAGTTCTTATGGAAATCCAAACATGCCCTAAAGGTATAAAAAACCTCAACAGTTCTCATTTAAAAAAATGTGCATTCTATAAGAAGAAACAAGACTCTACAGGTTTTTTATCGATAAATCAAAACAAGTAATCATTTACATATAATTATTGTACTAACACTCAAGGTAAGCGAGTTTCTTTGAATGATACCATATTTTGTATGTAAGCTTCTATTATGTTGATCAGTCGTATGTGTTCCATTGTCCTCCTCCGATTGTCCTTAATTATGATTGGAAGCTCAAGTAAAGATCGGGCCTTTCCTTAGTGTCTAGTGCTAAAATATAATTAATAAAAATATGAGTTCTTTCACAATAAGAAAGCCTTTATAAATCCTATTTCAAAGTGCATATGTTTACACCCATTTTCGGTGCCCTGACGTGCATTAATGAAAAGTCGTTACATGTTAACACTATGGGTTTGGTACTCATGAAGATCTTACTCACACCCAAAGAGATACTCATTTGATCTTCCTTTGGTGATGCACATATTCTATTATTAATGCGGTGTCGTAGACCCTTACGCATGCCTTTAAGGGAGTGAACCATCGCATACAACATGGTCACGATTAATGAGTCAATTAATGAGGCAACATGCCTGCATGTCTATAAAGACCCACTGAGAGATATAACCCTATAATAAACCTGGTTACGATACACTTGGAAAGGACATCTTTCACAATCCTTATAAAATGATAGATTTTCCTAGAGACGTTTGAAGAGTCTGCAAAGACTATGAAGATCCCGAATATCCGAAGATCGGACTACTATTCAAACAAATTCAGTTGTGGTTCAAACCCAAATAAGGAGAGAGTGAATATCAGGCAAATCGAATCATGATCCTTACAATAGCTAGAATTGAGAGAATGAGAGAGCTGAACGAAAGATCTAATCCAACCTATTCGATAATAGATCAAGATCAGGTGGATCCAATCCATCAACCCCTCCAAAGCCCCAATCAGAAGGGAGTGAGAGTTTAAGATAAGTTCAGGAGGTGATTTGATTGGGGCATTAAGATGCATAATCATGATCGATTTCAAGTCTAAGATCAGTTGTAGAGGTTTCTCCTTATTGATCCCAAATCTAAATGTAGTTGTTTCATAAAAAAGGATCAACTATGAGAAGAAGATTAAAAAAGCCAGTAGTTTTGGATCTATCTGAATATCTTCCTATTCGAAATGCATGCCATAAAATTGAAGGATCACTGATGAAGAAGGAAACCCAATGAGGTTTTTGCCACCACAATCGAAGAAGAACTCGATGCCCCATGCCAAACACGAATTGCCTATCTTTTAGTTATATCTTTACTTTTACTATTCTAGCATAAATCACTACTATCCAATTCCATCACTATAGTACTATAAGATTAGATTAAATGTTCAAAACTCTAAGTTGTTGGATCCCGACCAATTGAGTTCTTACTTAGGTGATTCTCTTTATGGTCGCATCCTACTAACCATCAGCCTTGATAATCTGTTCTTATAGACCAATCATGTATTTATCCCTTGTTTATTTCTCTAGATTATTTATTCTGGTATTTTATCGATTGTAACGGGTTATTCAATTATTAATAAAATTGGCATTGGTTACCTTTCTTTTTATTTACTTGTATATCTTTGTTCTTTTAAGAAATATAAAATTTCAATTATAGGCGAAAGAAAAATTCTAAAGTTGCGAGGCTTCAAAAAAAAAATTCATTAAGAAGAACTAACCTATAGCCTTTCGCAAATTGCCTAACCATTGATGACAACTAGTGGTTGAGAGGATAACTAATCAATCTGGCCTAACGCGAGGGACACCAACGTTCAAGAAAACATTGAGCTGAGCAAGTCTCTATCACATCTGCACATCATAATTGCACACAAAATTTAAATACAAACCATTGATCATATATGTGGCCTTGTTTGATTAAATTTAGCCAACAATATGCAACACTGATCCTAAAATTTGATAAATGAGTTTCCATTTTTTATTGCATTGGAAGTTCACAATGACAATATTGGTATTGCAATACAATATCCTATATCATCACGGTGGCCTCTACATTACAAGCTAAGAAGTCTTTAACATTTTTTAAAAAATTCTTCACAGTTAACAGTGTCACGCCCCAAACTCAAAAATTGGGCTCACAAAATTTCAAATCGCCAAATTCGGCGCCGACAACCTCCATAGTACCCCATTCTTGGCTCCCGACACCCATATACCAAGTTCCGATCCTGGGATCCTAAAAGGAGGATTTTCAATATAAATTTGTTTCATAATAAGCATAACCATAATGTAAGACCCGTATCCTAGTCCGTACTGTTCCGTCGACCTCTGCGATCCTTCCCATCGAATTCCAGCAACCTACGACGTGTAATCAACATTTGCGTCGACCCTAAGTCGTATCCTGTAGAATCGAGTCGGCTTAATCCGAGACTTATATCATTGCGACCGCACCGTCGCTGCGGTTCCGACGCCGCGTCTTACTGTAACAGCCTGAATTTTTCCCAACCTGGAATTAGACGTCCTTAGGCGATGGGTCAATCCTAACACCGGTTTAACTTCTCAAACACTCAATTAAAGCCTCAATTCCCTTTTCAAACCATTTTCTTCACAAATCTCACCTTTCACTACCTCGTTCTTTAAATCCTTCTAAGTACTTTCACCTTAGACACTATCTTAAACTAGCTAAGTATTATAGCTTGGATCACCTTATGTACAAACTACAAAGGCCTAGGTACTACCTCAGACAAAAATCTTACAGGACTAAATCCTTTAGAAATGAGACAAAGTAACTAAGTGCTAAATTAGATTAGCTATGAAATCCGCTTGATCCACTTTAAATACGATCTGCAAGATCCAAAACTTGTAGAATCATTGACGCTAGGTTACCCTAAAATCTAGGATCAATCTCATTACCCGGCTGCTCTCGGGAGCATCCTGAAACTCCGTATCAGATCTGGACCACACGTCGGAAGACTGATTAACACAAAGTTAAGAAATTAGGACCGCCTCGCTGGGCTTGATAACCATCTCGGAAATCAAATCCAGCCAGTGTCCCACGGCTGTTCTCTTGAGTCCGGAGCGAGGAGAGTGAAAACCCTTGTTTTTCTTTACAAATAAACATTTCAAATAGTAATCTGAGACTTGTCGCTTGCAGGTCAGTATTAAGCAACCTGACCGTCGGAATCAGGCCAAATTACACCCTCGGATTAGGAAAATTTTCATAAACATATCCATGTACTCGGAATCTCCGATCGAGATCCACTGACCGTTGAACTGAAACTGGTCTGCCACGCGTGATCTAGAAATCCGACTGAAACAAAAACTTAATTCCACCTTGATCCGGTGTCTGTGAGCTTAAGTCCGACCTTTGGCTCAAGGGGGGCCGCCAGAAGTCCTCCGTTGAGCTGAAACAGCCTCGCTTTGGCTATAACCTAAGTATACCTTGACCTGAAGTCTATTTCAGTAACTTTTTAGGTTATATAAGGACCTTAGAACCCTCTCTCTCACAGCCATACGAATTTGGAATTGAGAGAGAAAAGAGAGAGAAAGTGAGAGAGATGTGGGAGAGTTTTCCTGCCCTTCTCCCCTGCTACTATCCATGCTCCACCACTCCGTTCTAATCGCTTTCCCGGCGATTCCAGCTCCATTTCTAGGTAAGAAACCCTAACCCTAATCTGATTTGGGGTGTTGATAGTTGTAGGTTATGAAATAGCTAACCTATTTCGTTCTATAAGTTGCTAAACTGCCGAATACGGAAGCTTAGCAAACCTATCGACTCCGTTACGATTCTACGACAAAAGGTGAAGACTTTAGGTGTATAGGTTACGGTTTTCAATGCTTTCAATGTCAAATAATGATAGATTCATGATCTATATGCAATTGCATATGTACAAAGTGCTGTTTGTTTTCCATTTCGATTAAAGATGTAGAATATGAAATTTTACATATTCTAGGTATTCGTAGAAAATACCGTATACGTATAAATTTTGAAAATGTGTTTGCCATGATTATTTGTTGTATGAATATATGATACATGGATAAAATACTTATTTGGCGAAAGGATTCGCCCTAATACATGTTTTGCTAATATACACTATGTATGTAGAAATAGTGTATTGTAGAAAGTACCGTATATGTATATATTTTGGACATGTGTTTGCCATGATTATTCACTGTATAAATATATTATATATGCGTAAAATACTTGTTTGGCGAAAGGACTCGCCCTAATACATGTTTTTGCTAATATACACTATGTATGTTAAAATAGTGTATTCTAAGTGTTTGTGAAAATGACCGAATGAGTATAGAATTCTCATTCGTGCTCACCATGACTAATTGTCATGGATATATGATTGTTGTGTTGGCGATACCCCTTTGACGCAAGGATTTGCCCTAAATCACGCCACGGCCAATATACACTATATATACTAAAACGTGTAGCCCAAGTATTTGTGGAAATAACTGAATGAACATGGAACTTGGATTCCTGCTTGCCATGACTATCCGTCGTGGGTGCTCACGTGTTATCCATGGGGTAGCTCCCTAGTGAAAGGATTTGGCCTAATACCTGTGTGATCAACATACGTTAGGTATGTTGATGTATGTAATCTAAAATATTTGTTGGAATGTCTGTATGAGTAGTAGTTAGTAAATTGTAATGTATAAGGGTGTTGAGATAGGATTCTCAACTACCTTAGTAATGTGTATAATTTCCTCCATGTTGTTTGTTTAGTTTAACCACTTACTTATGAAACGTATGTGTTTGAATTTCCTGTTTGCATTGTGTTTTATAACATGCTTGTTAACATGTTTGAATTACTTGTTTATGTAATTCTGCTCTGATTACTTCACATGTTTAAGTTGTATTCCATAAAAATCCGTGAAGGGTGATGGGGGAGCGGTGCAACGAGTGCGTGCAACAGCCCTGGCAGCCCTAAGCGGATAATATCAGACTTTGATTGTATGATTTGAATCTTGATCCATTACTGCTTAAACTATCTGTAATTGAATGTGATTGGGGCTATGTTTATAGTCTAGACAATCGATACCGGACTTGAGATCGTGGTTGAGATTCATTTCACCACGTAGGATGTGTTTGACGAACCCGAGTCGTACTTCGGTTGGCGGCAGTGGTTAGGCCACACGAAGTGCTTATGCACTTCATGTCGTTCAACTGATTGTGCGCTCGAGCTAGTCAGGCTCGTCAAGTAACCCAATATGTCTAATGTATGTTCACCATGTTTGGTCGCTACTGCTTGAACCTAGGGTACCAAACTTACCAGTGGAATCCCGTTAACCATGGTACCTCGATCCGCTAAGACTCATGAGCCGGGCATGGTGGTATGGGACACCGTGGTCGAGCTATCGGCCTACGCTGGGGCCACATGCCTCCCCGTAGTAACCAGTGAGCAACCAGACTCGTGAGCCGATTATGGTAGTATGGGACACTATATTCGAGCTGTCAGCCTACACTGGCGTAGCCTGACTGTGGTCCTCAGTCGGGTTGCATCCGGGTCTCATTGTCAATAAGTGGACTGGTTGGGCTTCGAAAATAGACTGCCAGTTGGTAGGACGTTAGTAGAGTGACCTCGAGGATACTCTGAAATCGCGGTGAGCCTTAGAGTTTTACCGCGGTATATGGAGTATGAACTAGGCCTGTTTCTGTATAGTGATGAATCGTTAAAGAGGTGATGGGGGAGTGGTGTAACCTTTATGTGTAACAGCCCTGGCAGCCTTTGCAGTGACCTAGAAACACACCATCGTATGAGATTAACTAGGACTGACGACCCTAGAATGGATCATATTTGGGAATGATACAAGGGAGGTACCTTAGTTTTCCAATCCTGCTGTTTGAAATGGACTAATAACAACTCGGTAATCATGCTCATCATGCATTGCATATGCCTGGAAGATGTGGAGCACTGAGGGATGAAAGCATGCCGCGAACGTAAGATGGTGTCGCACGAGGGAGGGTGTGGTGAGGGCATACATCATGTCATTTCATACTTGCATTAAATAAGAGTAGTTAGAATTGTTTGATTGTACTGCTTTATCATTACTGCTTGACTGAATTGATAACATGTTAACCTATGCTTTATTATTCCACTGAGTTGGCCACTCATTCCCACGTTACGGGACGGTGTTTTAAAATACCCACCAGACCCTGTATCAGATGCAGGTATCACTGGAGCACAGGAGACTGAGCCCGACTTTTATGACGATCAGGAGGAGTTCTCCTACATGCAGTTCGCTAGAGGCTTCGCATAGGCTGTCCAGTGCTACGGGGCTACAGGGTTGATAATTTCAGTTGTACTATTTTGACATTTTAATTCAGAACCAACATATATATATACGGTGACTCAGTTAGTGTTCATACTCTGCAGATCGAGAATGTTTTATTTTATATGTATCTATATATACCTTTCAGTCTTCCGCTTACGCTTTATACATAGATCTGGAGTATGAATTACTGTTTTGGTAGAATCTCACTCATGTTTATTGTACTAACACAGACAACATTTAATCATTATTACCTATGTTGCATAAGTGATATTCTGGAACTCGGGAGTTGAGTTACTACTCGACCCTCGATTTTTCAGGATGTTACACTTACGCACCGATCCGATACCATGACCAGAAGATGCGGACCGGCGTTTATTTTGAAGAAAACGCCGCGTGTTGCAATCCCAAGAGAATCTCTACAACATGTCCCATCAATCAATCAATCAATCCATCAATCAATCACTTCATATCAAGTACACATTACCTTTCACCCCATCCCCAAGCAACCACCAAGTCAACTCTTTCTCACCCTCTCTCTCACACAACCATACATGTAAAGTACACATCACACATCACTCACCCTTTCATCGATCACACCCATCCCTCACTTCTCTTACAACCCTCTCTATCTCATTTCCCAACACAATTCCAAGCAACAAAAAAAACCACATCCAAGAATTTCATGTGAGAGAGAAAAGTGAGTGTGTGGCCCACCTTCCTCTCCCAAAAATCCTCAATCCTAGCCATTCATTTCTCATCTTCCACCATCAAAGTGAAACACAAGGAGACCGATGTTCCAACGGACCGAGAAGATCGAACGGTGGGTGTTTTCATAGGCTAGATTTCATTATTTTGATGATGGGCCAAGTGAGGCCTACCAATTGATGGTATGGATCTCACTTTAGACCCTAGATGTGGCCGATGACCCACTTTAATTTTCATGATCATTCCATGATGGAGCCATCCTCCATGGACCCCATCATGATGTTTATTTTCCTTGCATAAATAGGGTCATCTAGACCTTTCATTTTGGTAGAGAAGTGATCTCCACAATTGATCTTTGATTCGGGTGGGCCCACCTGTATTGGGACCCACTGATGTATGTTTTAAATTATGCAAGGGAGGGCCCATAGTGTCGGGGTCCCTCCATGCAAGTGTGTCCCTCGATCTCTCTCTCTCTCCCCCTCTTTTTCATGGTTTGTGTGATGATATGGTCGTGTGGCCCACCGGATGGACCCCACCATAAGGCATGTTTCTTTTATCCAAGTCCTATGGGTGGGGCCCACTTTATGTGTGTTGTACCCACACAACAAACCATTTGGTGGCCCACCTAAACAGGGCCCACCTCAATGCATGGGTTATACCCAAAACTTCCAGACGCTGGACGTTATATAAAAAAAAAATACAAACATTAGCTTGGTTTACCAAGCTTTGGAGTGTGATGCTCATGTAGGCCCCACCTTGACTTATGAATTTAATCCAAGCCGTCCACCCTTTTTCTCATATCATTTTAGGCGTTGAGCTGAAAAATGAGGTTGATCCGAGTATCTAGTGGGCCATAGCGTTGAAAACAGTACGTCTACCGTTTAAATCCACCTCGATGTTTCGATACGCCAAAATATATTCAATATTGGGCTTGTTTGGCTTGTCTTGAGCTATGGGGACCAATGGCAGGGTTAGATTCAGCTGATGCGGGCCCCACGTACAAAAATCTTGAGGAAATCAATTTTTCAAAGGAAATAAAAAAGATTGGCAGCGCCTGCTACTGCTGACGCGGCGGTAGAACGCTGCTGCGTTTTAGTGGACGGATGAGCAGGGACCCACGGCTGGGGCCGTGGGCCCCACCATGATGTATGTTGTATATCCACTCTACCCATTCTGTGGACCCCTTAGGGCTGTGGGCCCCCGCCAAAAATCAACCACATCCAACGCTCAGGTGGCCCACATCAGAGGAAACAGTGGAATTGAACGTCTGCCCTTGAAACCTTTTTCTGGGCCACAGAAGTTTTGGATCAAGATGAAATTTGTTTTTCCTATTCAACCGGGTCCGGGTGACCTTATCAACGAATTGGATGGCATATAAACCTTATGGTGGGCCCCACGTGGGACCCACAATGATGTATGTGTTTTATTCTCACCGTCCACGGCAGTGGTCGGTGGGACCCACCATGCATGTGTTTTATAAATGCCGTCCAGGCGCTTGCTGGACGGCCAGTAGGCCCCACCACGTGGGTTACATCCACACTGTCTGCCCTTTTAGAAGGGACCCACCTGATGCGTGGGAGGCATCCACGTCATCCGCTCATCTGGGCCAGCAGCCTGCTGTACCCACGTCAGCAGTTTTGTGGGCCACCTATGATGTATGTGTTCTTCCAACCGTCCAGACATAGGACCACCTTGATGCATGAATTTGTCCCACTATCCAGATTGTCTGGACGTGGGCCCACCATGTTGCACTAGTTATATCCACGCTGTCCAGTACATTGGACGTGGGCCCACCATGTTGTAAGTGTTTCATCCTAACCATCCAGCTGGATGTGGACCCTAAGATGTATTTGTTCTTCCAGCAGTCCATCACCTGTGGACCCACCTGGGAGCTAATTGGCTGGTACCTCACACAGCTAAAAAGCTGTTGTATCGACGTCAGCAAGCCATGGGGCCCACATGAGTTATGTGTTATGTCTAAACCATCCATCTGAGGGCCCCACCAGTTATATTATTATTGTAGTTGACGTCAGCGAGTTCCGTGGGGACCACCAGATGTATGTGTTATATACCCACGCCATTCGTCCAGATTTGTGGAAACCCACCTTGAGATTTGTGGAAACCCACCTTGATGTGTTGTATATCCTCATCGTCCATATGTATGGGACAGTGGGGCCTGACGAATGTGGGGCCCTCCTTGATATATGTGTTGTATATGCACACCGTCCGTCTGGATGGTGCTGCATGGGCCACTCCATGATGTATACGTTTCATCCATGTCGACCGTTCATTTGTTGGGGTGGGGCCCACTTTGAGGATGCGTTGAATATTCGCACCGTCCATCACGTGATTGACGTGTGGCCCCACCATGATATATATATCCACCCATCAACTTTTTTTGGTCTAGGAGATGTGGTCCAATGTGATGTATTTTGTGGCCCATTCGGAAGATGCAGGACCCACCTTAATGTAATGTAATTGAGGCCCACTGTGATGTATCGGGACCCATGGGTTGAGGCCCATTGTGATGTATTAGGGCCCATAGGTTGAGGCCCACTGTGATGTATCGGGGCCCTTGGGTTAAGGCCCATTGTGATATATTAGGGCCCATAGGTTGAGGCCCATTGTGATGTATTAGGGCCCATGGGTTGAGGCCCATTGTGATGTATCGAGGCCCATGGGTTGAGGCCCATTGTGATGTATTTGGGGCCCATGGGTTGAAGCCCATTGTGATGTGTTTCTGGCTCATATGTTGTGGCCCATTGCGATTAGGGTTGTACACCAACAGAGAAAACTCGGGTACTCGCTCGGCTCGACTCGCTTTTACTCGACTCGACTCGACTCGTCAGTTGTTAGAGCCGAGTACGAGTACAATTTTGGTACTCGTTATTATTTCGAGTAGAGTACGAGTTGGGTAGTACTCGACTCGGTACTCGACTCGTATACTCGAATGGGTACTCGACTCGGTACTCGAGACTCGTACTCGACCAGGGACTGGGTAGCCCTAAAACTAAAATCGCCCCTCCCTGTCACTTTCATCCTTTCATCTACCCGCCTAAAATAAAACAAAAAACCCTCCCTCCCTCCCTCCCGGCGACAGTGCCCGGCCTCTCTCTCTCTCTCTCTCTCTCTCTCTCTCTCTCTCTCTCTCTCACTCCGTCGACCCGTGGCCCGTCCCCCTTCTTCCCTCTCTCTCTCTCTCTCTCTCTCTCTCTCTCTCTCTCTCTCTCTCTCTCTCTCTCTCTCTCTCTCTCCCTCTCCCTGCCGCTCGTCCCTGCGGCCTGCCCGGTCCCCTTACTCGGTGCCCCTGTTCAGTTGTTTTGAGTCTTTCAACGTTCTCCCTAAAAAAATCCTCTCTCTCTCTTTAAAAAACCCTAACCCGCACGGCCGCAGCGACCATCCGGCGGTCCCTGCCTTGCCCGGTCGCCATTTCCCTTACTCAGCTACCCTTCTTCTTCCCTCTCTCTCTCTCAGGGCACTCACATTTCCCCTGTCCGTGGCTTGTCATGACTCATCTTGCCTTGCCTTGCCCCTGTCATGACTCGTTCGCCGCCCCGGTGCCCCCCTGTCCTCTTTGTAGGCTGCCGCACTCGTCCTTGCCTGCCCGATGCCCCTATCCGCAGGTCGTCCCACCTCTGCCCGGTGCCCGTCCGTCCATCAGGTAAGAATTATTTTTTTAATTATTATTTTAATTGTATATAAAATAATTATTAGTTGATTTTTGTATTTTCATTTCATCCTACCTAGTGATAGACTGATAGTAGATTAGTAGCGATTTGTTAATGGGTATGATATGATCATATGAGTGTAGCATACTTATGGGAGTTTAAATGTAATTACTAAATTAATATTAATAATTTTAATTAGTAGACATATGTAATGTAATGTTTGATATACTGATTGAAATTTCATTTTTTGAATTGACCACAGCATAGGATCACAATTGAACCACTATTTTTTTTTAATCATTGATTTATAGCGCTAGTTGACGGACTGCTCAAATCATTCCATTGATGTAATTTTAGTTATGTAGTCGATAATGGATTAATACTTTAATAGTTTAGTGACAACTATATATATTACACATTCTATTCTCTTTCTTTCAAAAATAAACAAAAAAAAAAATTATTGATAATCTCACTAAAAAGAGAGGTCTCAAAATTACTATATGAGAATATTTACAATTCCTTTAATTCTAATTGCATACCATCCATACTTCTAAATGACTTTTGGATTCTGAAAACCCTTCAATGCGTCGAGTCCTCCCAATCCATGCTTAATTGGATTTGACATTTGGGTTGAGGAATGCTTAGTTAGTGCACTCAAGTTATTACACTTAGCATTCATCTTTCATATTGCACTTTTAATTCATTTATTGTTTGATTGTCATCTTTTATTATTATTTGTATTGTTCTAGTTGTAGTATAGGATAATCAATTGCCCATTTGAGGATTTCTATATTGCCAAACATAGATTCAGTGTGTTCTTGGATGCATAGAAATTGCTAAAATTGTCCCTTTTTGAACAGTTCAGGGTTAGATATATTGTAATGCCTTCATTTATTTCAATTTAAATGCATATGCCTGTTCTGGTTTCGTCTCTCTTTTTTCTCTCTGGATATATTTCATGTATTTATTTCCGACGTCAAATGTCCACACTTTGTGTTGATGATTGACATGGGAATCAAATACAAGATTAATATATTCTGGAGAGATAAGGGGAGATGCTGCCGGAATTTCGGCGTAGCATTTAAATTGGAAAATGAAGCATTACAATCCATTTAACTTTGAATGGGTGACTGATTTAGACAGTTAAGTAATTATGCCCGTCTAGCGGTCTAGCCATCTAGGACCCTTCCCCTAGGTATAGCTATATAACATATCGAAAACTTTATTTTATAGATGGCTAGTCAAGACGAAATCCCAAATACCCCTGGAATGGGTGCATCGGCCACATCTCCTCTAATAGTAGAGGGAGACACAAACACGTCAACCGCATGCAAAGGGAAAAAGAAGAGATCAGCAGTGTGGGATGATTTCGAAGATGTGAATGATTAACGGTGTCTGAGAAGATAAAGTGTAATAAGCTAAAGGGTTATTCAAAGAAGATTCTAGGAGGATCTACGACACATTTAATTAGACATTTGAAGACGTGTCCTAAGAAAGCAAGACTCCCTCCTCTCGCTAACGATTGCCATTTGTCATTTCTGAAGTCGAGAAGGGACAACTCCCAAATTTGTCACTCACTCATAAGTTTGACAAGGAGAACCGAATGAGTGGTTTGCTAGATTAGTGATTTTGGAAGAAAAATCTTTCAGAATGATTGAAAGTAAAGGGTTTAGGGCTTTCTGTCAATTCCTTAACCCTCGGGCCGAGAATGTCTCCCGCGTCATAGTGCAGAGAGAAAGCATGAAAATGTACGCAAATGAGAAGATGGCGAAAGAAGTTTTAGCTTCAGTGACGAAATAGCTTTGACTTGATTTATGGATTGCGTCAATCAAAGAAAATGATACATTTCATTAACCGCTCACTATGTCGATAAGGATTGGAAACTATGCAAGAGAATTTTGAACTTCAAACACCTTCCTCCTCCACATCTTGGTTTACTTATTTGATTGCATCTACAGTTGTCTAGAAAAGTTGGGGCATTGAGAAGAAAATTTCAGTAATAACTTTAGACAATGCTTCAGCAAAAGACAGTGTCATTTCATGCTTACGTAACCAGTTCGGAGCTACAGAAAATTTATTTTTTGAAGGAAAAATATTCCAGGTTAGATGTTGTGCCCATATTGTAAATTTAATTGTACAAGAAGGGCTGAAAGTAATCGACGACACTATAGAGAACATAAGAGAAAGTGTGAAATATATAAGGGGGTCGCCATCGAGACTGAGTGTATGGAATGATATCATCCAACGTTTGAATGTGTCATCTAAAAAAACGTTGAAGTTGGATGTCTGTACACGTTGGAACTCGACCTATGAAATGTTAGATGCAGCAATGGAATTACAGCTTGCATTTCTGAATCTGCGCGTACGTGAGAATATATTCTTGGTTGCCGAACATGATGATTGGGCCAAAGTACAACAAGTTCACACATTTCTCCAAGTTTTCTACGAGTGCACGAAGATTTTTCGGGAATCGGTATCCAACGCTTAATCTGTTTCTTCCATCTCTTTGGAAGATTAAGGATGCTCTGTGAGAAAAATGCCGGTCTGCGGGTCCAGATTTCATACGCGGATGACGGTTGGTATGAAGACGAAGTTCGATAAATACTTGGGATGAATGTCATCTGTTGATGTCCTTGCCAGTTGTTCTTGATCCCCGTTGTAATATGGGATTGGTTAGCTTTATTTTTATGAAGCTTTATTCTACTGAAAGAGCGGCAGTAGAGACGTCTAAGGTTTGTGAAGCCCTTGAAGATCTGTATAAATCGTATGTTAATACTTTACCCGCAGCGGGTGTTGAAAAAAGTAGAGATGCAGATATTTCTGTACCTGGTAATCCGGATGTGCTAAATGAATATATATCATATTTGGCACAAGCACGAATGGGAGTTGATACTAAGGAATCAGAGTAAGAAATGTACCTCAAGGAGCCAATCGTAGTGCGAGCTGAATTTGATGTGTTAGAATGGTGGAAGATGAGGGTTAGTGAATCAAAATACCCTACATTAGCTGTGATGGCACGCGACATATTATCAATACCAATTTCAACAGTGGCATCAGAATCCGCATTCAGCACAGGGAGCAGGGTTGTGAGCAAGTATCGAAGCTCACTTTCGCCAAACACAGTTAAAGCGTTGATTTGTATGCAAGATTGGTTGCGCCCGATATGGGGAGGAGATATGAATGATGATGATGATGATGAGGAGATTGAGATTCATGACGAGTCTCTACCTACAGATCAGTAATTATTTTCGATGTTTCAATTTTTTTTTGGCTGAATGTTGAATGATCTGTGATATTATTTCACTGCAACTGCAAACACAAAAGTATTGGTCCTTTTGGAATGTGGCTTGGAAGACTTTGAATCAGTGATATTTATTTACATATGCCTGTTCATTTGCTTTTATTTTTGAATTTTGATACATTTATATTGCTTTCTTTTGTTGTTATATCAAGTTCAATTTATTTATCAATATTCTGATTTTTTTATTAAAAATTGAATGTAAAAATGTCGTCATCTGAGCTATCGACAAACATTTGGGACTATGCTTCCCTAGTTGAATCACCGCCACGGTTTGGAAAAACAAAAATTAAGTGTGGTTTGTGTGGTGCAAAGTTTGTAAACAAGACTAATCGCTTTCGCCTACACTTGTCATGTCGAGGTGGTGATGCAAAACCATGCGCCATTGCGCCTAAGGATGTCCAAATTTTTTTTCAAGCCCTATTAGATTCGAATAGAAAGCCTTCCACTCCATCCAAACCTTCTGCTTCTGGATCTGGTACATAAACGATATCCACAAAAGATGCAGAGGAGGAAGCCAGATTAAAAGCTTTGGAGGAAGAACAATTCCAAATCGCCATAAAACGCAGTATGGAAGATGCTTCTAGACTTCAGCGATATTTGAGTCAAAGACAACACGATGTTGAAGCAGGGTCGAGTCACTCGTCGAGTACGACAAACAAGAAAAAGAAAAAGAGTAACAAATTGAAATTCCTGACTCGTCTCAGTGAATTTTATAGGGCATTGGGTACTACATACAATTCTTCATATAAAGCAAGTTTGAAAAATCTAGTTGAAAGTGTAGAAGAGCACGAAGGAAAAATCTCTTCGCCTTCTGACTCAGAGGAAGTGAATCAATTTGTATATGAAAAAATAGATAGCAGTTCCGATGGATCAGATGACAATAAAGGAACAGGAAGGCACTCATCTTATAGAGGTTATTAGTTATAAATTGTCATTTTGAACACTGTAATGTAATTATATAAATACGTTAATGTAATTATGTAACAATATAATGTAATTATGTGCAATTTATATATTTTATTGTTTCGTTACTCGAAAACCCTACTCGAATTGGGCTCAAATTCAGACTCGGACTCGAACTCGCCTCGAAAACTCGCACTCGGTACTCAACTCGTGTGCTCGTACTCGGACTCGACTCTACTCATTTACTACTCGTACTCGGCTCATACTCGGGCGAGTAGAGTAAGAGCAGGAGGTCCCTGCTCGTTGGCCGAGTAGAGTCGAGTACGAGCAGCACTCGGGCATTAAGAGCCGAATATGAGTAGGGCGATACTCGACTCGACTCGACTCGTGTACAACTCTAATTACGATATATTCTCAACCCATGTGATGAGGCCCATCTTGATGTATTTGTGGCCCGCATGGTTAGGCCTGATGTGGGGTATATGTGGCTCAATGCGAGGAATGTGCACCCAATGTAATGTGTGATTTCACTATAACGCAGGTAATGATGTTATGGCGGGCCATGCCTTAGGAGAAATGTTGGTTTGACGTCCACATTGTAAGAATAATGTTGGTTAAATATCTGCATTATAACTCTCCCTAGGGCCCATTGATAGGCCCAAACTTGTTGTGTATAGGCCATCAATGCCCATCTTCGTTGTGAGGATGGTTCATCACCATATAACATGCTTAGTATAACTCCATGATTCATGCCCATACGCATCATATGTATGCCTGATATGACGAATATTTGATCATAGCATACACCATTAGGCAGACCATTTACAGTACTCCTTATGAGATGGAGTGCCCCACAGTATCGCGCAGTACGCACAGGATTGCTGCATGACTGGATAGTGTGACTCATGCATCTCGCATATTTGTGACTTGATCATTGTACACCCTAGCGACATCAGGGTCGTGGCCTCCACAGGTACATCGTGGATGGCTAGATGGGACACCGAAAATATTTGGTTCTAGCACTGTGGGCACTTAGGATGTCCTTGGATGAAAATCTTAGAACCTCCGAGGCCAGGAGAAGCCCTAACGTCTAGACCGAGTGAAATATGAGCGCCCAAGTGCCGAATACCAGTAGATCGCGTCTCTCACTGTGTCGTGGTCGGTTGGGAGGGGGCGTAGCCTTATCCGCCCAAGTGAGGGGGCTATAAGCTAGGTTGAATATGACCAGCTCGTAAATGGGTCCACTATCGATGAGTCGAGTAGGTATTGGCAGACTGCTGGCTAGGCGGATAGTGAGGTCTCTTCCACTCGCGGGACTGTGTAGCTAGGGAGGAGGCAATTGGTGTGAAGTATAATAGACCCCGTTGATTTTCCCAGAGAGCAACCGTACTGATATGTGGAATTATTAAGCAGGAATTGTATAGCCATTCATTCATTCACTATCCACTCGAGCTGGTGGTGCGTAACTATTTATCACGTATACCATCGCATGGTCACAATTTCGGTTGGGCGCGCGACTAACCTGAGATCAAGAGTTTACCACATTATGTCTGACTATCCAAATTTAGGTATGAGACTGGTTTGGATAAAAGTCCCTTATGATGGACCCCATGGCCTGTGATACTTCGTACTATCATCCCGACTTCACATTTCAGCAGGTCATTTCATTCGCACCACATATCACATTGCATCCGCAGTACTTAACATTTTGAGTTACTATGTTTTTGCACTTATATGGCCTAGATGAGGTTGATGGTATTCGTGGCTTGTCAGGATTTGCATATTGCATTGTATCCTCAGCATCTGTTATTGTCTTATTATGTTTTGCATCGCATAGCCTTGGTACGGCTGATAGCACTCGTGGACTTACCAGTATATTTCCGCTTACTCTAATATTGTATGATTCATGATCTTATTAGTATTTTCGTTTATTCCTATGATGTACGATTTATGGGCTTTATGATATACTTGGCACTTATCTTGTGCACACACACTCTCACCACCCTCTAAGCTTTTGTAAGCTTATGCAAGATAGATGTGTGCGGGTGGCGTTAGGTCACAGCAGCTTTGAGCTTGGAGCGTGCAACTATCCTCTGGAGCTTTGATTTCGATATATGTATTTCCCTTTCAGCATTATATTCAAATGATTATATTAGTGGATATGTGATGATGATGTTGCCTTTATGATTTGGGTATGCTTATGGTTATGTTCCATTACAAAAAAAAAATAAAAATCATACTGAAAATCCTCCTTGTAGGATCCTAAGATCGGAATCTAGCGTATGGGCGCTGGGAGCCAAGAATCGGGTACTACGGAGGCTGTCGCCGCCGAATTCGGCGATCGAGAATTTTGTAAGCCCGGTTTCCGAGTTTGGGGCGTGACACATAAGCATAACCCACAAATAATAATCAAAATATCACCACATATCCACTATGAATGAAAACTTGAGTACAAAACAAAAAAGGAAATACAATGATAATAATAACAAAAACTTCAGAAGCTTTGCGGCACGCTTTGCTCCTGCTCAGCTATGTCCTAGCGTCACTTGCAAGCAACAATTGTGCATAAGCTTTTAAAAAGTTTAGAGGGTGGAGAAAGTGCGTGCGCAAGGTAGCAATGCATGTATGCAATATCAGAGTAATGCGGAAACATGCTAGTAAGTCCATGAATGGTATTAGCCGTACCAAGGCTATGCGATGTAAGGCCTACATAGTCAATGTCAAATGCAAGATGTAGCTCAAACATACCAATCCTCATCTGAATCCACATAGCAATCCAATTCATCTCTAGAGCATCATATATCAGTACAATTCTCTCTTGATAATCACCAGGGTCTAGTACACTATACACCATATTGTCACCCCACACTGGACGCACAACCATGCAAGCGGAAGAGACCTCACTACTCGCCTGACTAGTAGTCTGCCAATATCTACCCGGCATCCATTTACGAGCTGGTCAGACTCAGCCTAACATTGCCTCCTACCATTGGGCGGGTAAGGCCACACCCCTTTACAATCGACCACGACACAGTGGAAGACACGACCTAATGGTATTTGGCACTCATGTGCTCTTATATTCACTTGGTCTCGACGTTGGAGCATCCTCTTGGTACCATAAGGGTTTGGAGACTTTCACCTTGGGACATCTATAGCGCCCCCGTGCTTTAACAAGTATTTCCGGTATCCAATCATGTCATCCACGCTATACTTGCGGAGGATACAACCCTGATGTTACTAGGGCGCACAGTAATCATAACACACAATGCAAGATGCATGAGTCACACAATCCAGTCATGCATCAATCCTGCGCGTACCGTGGGCTCATGTGGGACAACTTCGCCTATCAAGGAGTCTCATAAACATCATGCCCAATGGCATAATGCTATGATTAGCCACTGCTCGTAACAAGCATGCAGATGATGCATATGAGCATGTATCATGATGTTACGCTATCACATACTCATAATCGGTATCGATAATTGGCCTATATACAAGGCGGGGTCCATAGATGGTCAGTCCTCAACTGTGGATATACCAAATCTGATAGTATGGATCCCTCCGTCTAAGGTGATGATGTACTCTCCTCATATCAAGGTTGGGCCTAGGTGGCCTACCTATATTCCTAAGGATCCAGAACAGGCTGCCTTCTCCATACTATCATATAGCCCGCTATATTCCCTAGGAGGCCCAAATAAGTCTTAGATGGACTCCAAGATTAAAATAATCATACTAGCAACCAATGAGGGCTCAACATTTTGGGTTAGCCCAATGTGAATAGATGGATCATGCAAATATCAATGGGGCCCAATGATTGAGTTAACCCACTTAGAGAATGATGAGAATGGGCCTCACAAAGGGCCTAAGGGAAGGTCACAATGTGGACATGTAACCAACATTGCTCCCAAGGAGTGGCCCACATAGAGCCAAACATATAGTGGGGCCCATAGCCTCACACAAGGGCCTCATATACATCATAATGGGCCTCACACAAGGGCCTAATATACATCACAATGGGCCTCGCACAAGGGCCTAATATACATCACGATGGGCCTCACATAAGGGCGTAATGAAACAGCCCATAGCCCTCATGATGGCTGAAAAATAAATGTACTTCACTCATATCATCTCATATATCAATATTGGGCCTCTTGGGTCAGCCCATAGTCTACATACATCAAGATGGGCCACATGGGGTAGCCCAAAGCCTAGAAAAATGCTGAGGTAGGCTATGTCTAGTAAATCCAACATGGTGGGCCTCTTTGGGTAGCCCATAAGCTCCAAAAATATAACTGGGTCAAGTGTACAATATACTCAACATAGTGGTTTACAAATTAGCCCATGTAGTCCACCATAATGGATGGATAGCACCTTACTATAGGAATTTTAAGGCTGGATATTCAGCCCATCTGGCCCATTAAACATCCAGAAAATATGAGCAATCTAGCTCTTATACAATCAGATGAAAGGTGGGCCTAACAAGGCATCAAAGGGGCCCAAATTCTGTTCAACATGGTGGTGTATATCATACAGGGAAGTGGGCATGCTGCTGGACTTTTGGGTCAGCAGTAGTTTAGTCAATCTAGACGTTCAAGGGCTGGATGGCTGAGGATAAAACATGCATCAAATGGGTCCCACGTCCAAGGGTTGGACGGCGTAGACAACACATCAAGGTGGGCCTCACGTCCAAGGGATGAACGACGAGAATGTAAAGTGCATACATTATGAAGGGGTCCCCCACCGTCCCAACCTGATGGATAGTGTGGATATACAATACATCAATGTGGGCCCCACCCCCACATGTGCATCACGTGTGGGGTGGGTCCCATGTCCTACAATGGAGGACAACGTGGTGAAACACATACAATAAGGTGGGTTCCCAGCATCCAGCAAGCTGGACGATGTGGATAAGACCCATACATCATGGCTGGGCTCCACACGTGTAGATGCAAAGTATCCACCAAGGTGGGTGCCACGCACAGGTGGCCTACCTGGTTTGGATCAAACTGATAATTGCGATTTCCCTGCCTAAAACCGACCGTCCAGGCGGGATAGCCCTGCTGGATGGTCAGCATGGTTGGGCCCACAGATGGACAACCAGGATATAAAATACATAGATCAGGGGGGGCCCGGTGCTGATGATCCTCAAGGTGGGGTCCACATGCATCATCCCAATATATAAATTCAAAGTAAAACCCCTCTACAAACATCAAATGGGCCTAAAAAAAAATCTGGACAACAACATGTTGCTGTCCAATTCCAGGCCAAAAGCTTGCTGGAAAAAAAAAATAACACTATATACATCAAGATTGGACCACCTAGATGGGCCCCACACACTCAGACCAAGGCCTACATGCATCAGACCTTTGCATGTAAGACAGGGCAGCAAGGTGGACTAGCCTGCGTCCAGAAAATTGGACAGCAGGGGCTTGCCACCCTGTTGGACTGTCTAGATGTGCTGAGCACATCGGATGGGCTATGATCATCAGGAAAAAAAATAGGAGATGTAGGGAGAGGGAGAGAGGGAGAGAGAGAGAGAGAAGAAAAAAAAAAAAAGAATCGGCCAATAGAGGAGGGACTCCAACACTATGAGTCCCTCACATGATCTACACCATACAATCACATATGGGTCACATGCATGCATGGGCCCAACATAACATTAAAATAATAATAATAATAATAATAATAATAATATCTAAGGTGAGGATACCATCCCCACCCTGCAAATCAGGGGTCTAGATGACCCTTAAAAGGTATGGATTGAAGTAAAAACCATCATGGTGGGGTCCATGGAGAATGGTCCCACCATGGCTCATACATGCAACAAGATGAGCCAAAGGCCACATCTAGGGGATCATGGAGGATCTCCACCATGGATTGGTGGGTCCTTCAAGTCCTCATGCAAAGAAAAGAAAGGGATCAACTGAGTAAGATCTAACTATAGAGAGCACCCACCTTTAAATCTTAAGCTCCTTCTTCCACCAATGGGATCCTAGTGGGCCAAGGAAGATGTTTCAATGGTTGAGATTGTCTTTGAATGGTTGGATGAGGGAGGATAAGAGCATACAAGGGGCTGGTTTTGGGATAGCTTGGGACGTCCAAGCACTTGCAACAATGGAGGAATGGGAGAATGAAAGAGGGAAAGTGAGAGATGAAGGGGAGAGAGAGAGAGAGAGAGAGAGAGAGAGAGAGAGAGAGTTAGTGGGGTAAGGGAGTTGGGTAGCTAGCCTCTCTCTCCTAGCTAGGTAGGATAGGGTGTAAGAGAAGCATGGGGCTAGCACTCATAGGGGTGTAAGAGGCATGGGGTCTATGGGGGTAGGATGATGTCATCTTAGGCTATCTAGGGTGACATCACCCACATGATTGCCTAGGAAAATGGGCGTGGACACCATGGGTCCTACAATGTATGATCAATGGTTGGGATTGTAAGGCCCGTATCCTAGTCCGTACTGTTCCGTCAACTCCCGCGATCCTTCCCGACGAATTCTAGCAACCCGCGACCTATAATCGACGTTTGCGCGCGACCTTAAGTCGTATCCCGTAGATCTGAGTCGGCTTAATCCGAGACTTGTATCATTGCGACCGAGCCGTCGCCGCAGTTCCGACGCCGCGTATTGCGTGCTAAGGCGGTACCCAGGCCAGGAGATGTGGGCCTGCGTTCGGTTCGAGGAAAACGTCGTACGTTACAAAACTCAAGAGAATCTCTACAACATGTCACCTCAATCCATCAATCAATCCCATCAAGGGTCAAGTACACATCACCTCACAGCCATCCCCAAGCAACCCCATAAGTCAACAATCTCTTACACCACTCATATCCTTCTTACACAACCTACCTCTAAAGTCAACAATCTCTTACACACCCATCCATCACTCCATCCCATCTCCTCTCTCTCTCTTATTTCTCCCTTCCTTTCCAAGCAACCCAAAAACACCAAAATTTCCAACGTCCAAGCTTCTCCAATCTCCATGAGAAAGCTTGTTGTGGCCCACCTTCCTACCACCCAATCCCACCATCCAAAGTCCATCTCGACCGTTAAAAACGTTCCCTTGGAGCTCCAGGGGCTATAGGCGGAAGAAGGAAGAGGGAATCTTGAGGTGGGTGATTTACCATTAGATATGTGATTTAAGGGCCCACATATGTGGGATCCATCTTGATGTATGTGTTGTATCAGAGGGACCCATAGTGGCGGGGTCCCTCCGCTACTTCAATCTCCATATCTCTCTCTCTCTCTCTCTCTCTCTTTGTGATGGCCTATGGCCCACCTGATATTTGATCCAGACCATCTACCCGTGGATCCCACGTTGCTGGTGTCCAGTGGTTGGTTGGATGGTCCAGCACTGCTGGTACCATCCAGCAGCCCTGGACGATAGGAAAACACAAATTTGCAGCTTGATCCAACGTGGGGCCCACCATCTTGACGTGCTGCATCAGCAAGTGGAACCCACCAGCCTGGAAGTGGATTCGCTAGTGCACCGTACGCAGCTGAATCTGCTGACGCTGTTACGCCAGCAAGGTTTGTGGAGCCCACCTATGTATGTTTTGTCCACACGTGGATAGTGTGGCCCTCACGATCCAACCGTCCAACAAGCTGGACGTGGCCCCACCTATCGTACGCATGTATATCTACCACCGTCCATCTATATGGGACCCATATGACGTCAGCAAATTTAAGAAGGGGTCTGATCATTCTGTGTGAGTTAAATCCAAAACGTTCCATCTGCTGGTGGGCCATCATCCCAGACAGATGGTTATTGTATTGAAGACATCAGATTCTGTGGACCCCACTGTGTTGCACGTATCTTGCGTCCACACGGTCCAGTCCAATGGACAGTAGTCACTGGACGTGGGCAAGCTGCAGACGTTGTTAATATATATATATATATATATATATATATATATATATCATATGTGGGGGCTCACATGGAACCCACCTGATGAGGGCCACCATGGTACGTGTTTAATCCCACCGTCCATCTGGACGGTGGGGAGGCCGTTCATCTGGTGCGAGGCCACCATGATGTATGGTTTTAACCCACGCCGTCCATCCGTTTAGCAATCTCCACCGTCCAGAAGACTGGACGGTGGGCCATACATGGTATATGTGTTATATCCCTGCCGCATAGCAGCCGTATCGTGTGGGTTTGATGCACACCGCCCATTGATGTGGGGCCACCTTTGCTGTGTGTTTATATACACCGTCCATCTGGGACCCACGTGCAGCATAGCTGCTTTCCCACGTCAGCAAGATCCGTGGGTCCCAAGTGATATATGTGTTGTACTCCACCGTCCAGTACGTGGACGGTGGGGTCCTGATGTAAATGTTTTATCTACACTATCCATGGACAGTGGGCCATGATGTATGTGTTATATCCAAACCGTCCATCCAATTAGCAAGCTTGTCTTAAGGCTTGAGAAGAAAAAAAATGAGGCAGATCTATCAGGTGGGCCACCCTACAGAAGACAGTGGAGATTGAACTTCCACCATTGAAAACTTTTTGGGATTACAGAGGCTTTAGATTAATATGAAATTTGTTTTCCCTCTTAATTCAGCTCTTTGTTACCTCATGACAAGATAGGATTTGTTTTCCCTCTTAATTCAGCTCTTTGTTACCTCGTGACCAGATAGGATGGAGAATATGGTGGGCCCTACCTTGATGTATATTGGCCCATCGGTGCGGCCCGTTGAGCGGCCCATCGTGTTGAATATGAAGCCCATGTACCGAGGCCCATGTGATGCATGTATGACCTATGGGATGTGGTCCACTTTTACATGAGGCCTAGGTATGAGGCTCACTTGATTGTATTAGGCCCATATGATAAGGCCTACCTGCTTGAATCTTAGGCCCATAGGCAAGGCCCATTGTGATGTATTTGTGGCTCATAAGCAAGGCTCATTCGACGTGTTTGTGGCCTATAGGCAAGGCCCAATGTGATGTATATGAAGCTCATGTGACGCGACCCATTGCGATGTATATTAGGCCTTTGTGTGAGGCCACGGGCCCACTTTACGTTAGGCTTTATGTGGGCCACTGCTTGGGAGCGATGTTGGTTGAATGTCCACATTGATGGGCAATGATGGTTGGATGTCCACATTGTGACATTTCCTTAGGCCTTATTAGGCCCATTCTCATCGATTCCGATTGACCAATTATCGTGGCTAATTGCCAATTTTGATTATCGTGGCCGATTGACCGATTATCGATCGAGTCCGATTGTCGTAATCAATCGTCGATTTCGATTGACTTGATCGATTTACCGATTTTGATAATCGATCGATTCTGATTGTCGTGATCGATCGCTGATTTCGATTGACGTGACCGATTTACCGATTCTGATTATCGATTGATTCCGATTGTCGTGATTGATCGCCGATTTCGATTGACGTGACCGATTTACCGATTCTGATTATTGATCGATTCCGATTGTCGTGATCAATTACTAATTTCAATTGACTTGACCGATTTACTGATTTTGATTATCGATCGATTCTGATTGTCGTGATCGATCGCCGATTTCGATTAATGTGACCGATTTACCGATTCTGATTATCGATCAATTCCTATTGTCGTGATCGATCGCCGATTTCGATTGACGTGACCGATTTACCGATTCTGATTATCGATCGATTCTGATTGTCGTGATCGATTACTGATTCCGATTGACGTGACCGATTTACCGATTCTGATTATCGATCGATTCTGATTGTCGTGATCGATTACCGATTCCGATTGAGTTGACCGATTTACCGATTCTGATTACCTATCGATTCCGATTGTCGTGATCGATCGTCGATTTCGATTGACGTGACCGATTTACCGATTCTGATTATTGATCGATTCCGATTGTCGTGATCGATTACCGATTCCGATTGACTTGACCGATTTACCGATTCTGATTACCGATCGATTCCGATTGTCGTAATCGATCGCCGATTTCGATTGACGTGTCCGATTTACCGATTCTGATTATCGATTAATTTCTGATTGTTGTGGCCGATGGCCAATTAGAGATCGAGGCCGTTTATCATGATCAATCGTCGATTCAAATTGTCGTGACCGATTTGCCGATTCCGATTATTGACCGATTCCAATTGTCGTAGCCGATTGCCGATCAGCAATCGAGGCCGATTATCGTGACTGATTGCCGATTTTTTATTTGTCGTGACCAATTTGCCGATTTCGATTATCGATCGATTCCGACTGACATGACCGATTCGTCGATTCCGATTATCGATCGATTCCGGTTGCTGTGACTGCCGACTCCGATTGTCGAGGCTCATTGTGATGTATTCGAGGCCCATGGGACGTGGCCCGTTGTGATATATTTTCGACCCATATGGTGAGGCCTGACTTAATGTATATTAGGCCCGTGGGAGCGGCCCATTGCAATGTATATTAGACCCGTGAGATGCAACCCACTTGATGTATATGTGGCCCATGAGTGAGGCCCATCGCGATGTGTATTAAGCTCTTGAGTGAGGCCCATTGTGTTGTATATTTGGCTCTGGTATGAGGCCATGAGTCCAATGTATGTTAGGCTCTATATAGGTCATTCTTTGGGTGCAATGTTGGTTAAATGTCCACATTGTCGAGGTTGATTGTCGATGTCGATTATTGATACCGATTATGAGTGGTTGATTGTCGATGTCGGTTATTGATACCGATTATGAGTATGTGATTGCATAACATCATGATACATGCCCATACGCATCATCTGCATGTTTGTTATGAGATGTAGTTGACCATTGCATATGTCATTGGGCATGTTGTTATGAGACTCCCTGATAGGCGGAGGTTATCTCACATGAGCGCACGATATGCGCAGGATTGGTGCATGAGTGGATTGTATGACTCATGCATCTTGCATTGTGTGTTGTGATTGTTATACGCCCTAGTAACATCAGAGCCGTAGCCTCCACAGGCATATCGTGGATGGTCAGATGTGACACCGAAAATGTTTGGTTCGAGCATCGGGCTGCCTTAGATGGCCCTAGGTGAAAATCCCTAAAACCCTCTTGGTACCAGAGGACGCTCCAATGTCGAGACCGAGTGGATACATGAGCGCCCAAGTGCCGAATACCAGGAGACCGCGTCTCTCACTGTGTCATGGTCGGTTGGGAGGGGGTGTGACCTTACCAGCCCGAGTGTAGGGGGCATTGCTAGGCTGAGTCTGACTAGCTCGAGGAATGGGTCCGCTATTAACGCGCCGAATAGGTATTGACAGACTATTGGCCAGGCGGGTAGTGAGGTTTCTTACACTCACTTGGACTGTACAGCTAGGAGAGCGGCAGTGCTATTTGGAGTGTACTAAACCCCGGTGATGATTCCAGAGATGAACCGTATTGATATGTGGACTTATTGAGTAAGAGTTGCATACTCATTCATTCATTTATTCATTATTCACTCGGACCAGTGGTGCGCAACTATTTGTTATGTGAACTTTTGCAATGGCCAGGATTTCGGTTGGGGCGCGCGACTAATCTGAAATCAGGAGTTTACCACATTGAGTCTGACTATCCAAATTTAGGTATGGGACTGGTTTGGATAGAAGTCCCTTGTGATGGACTCCATAGCTTATGATACTACGTACTATCATCCCGACTTCACACTCTAGCATAGTCATTCCATTTGCACCGCATATTGCATTGCATCTACAATACTTAGCATTTTGGGTTACATGTGTCTCTACATTTGTATGGTTTAGATACGACATCTGATATTTGAATCTTTATGACTCCGCATTTGTGTAGTTGATCTATATCGCGTATTCTGATATTGCTTGACTTATGGACTTGCCAGTATTTTCGCTTATTCTGATAACATATGATTCATGACCTTGCGCTTATTTCGACATTTTATGATTATGACATTGCATTGAATACTTGACACTTACCTTATGCACACACTTACACCACCCTCTAAGCTTTCTATAAGCTTATGCACGATAGATGCGTGCAGGTGATATTAGGTTGCGGCAGTGTTGAGTTTGGAGCGTGCAGCGGTCTTCTAGAGCCCGATTTTCGATTTATGTATTTCTCTTTCAGCATTGTACTCAAATGATTATATTAACGGATATGTGATGATGATGTTGCTTTTGTGAATTAGGTAATCTTGTGGTTATGCTTATTATGAGTTAAATGTACATTGAAAAATCCTCCTTATAAGATCCTAGGATCGGAATCTGGCGTATGCACGCTAGGAGCAGAGAATGGGGTACTACGAAGGCTGTCGACACTAGATTCGGCGATCGGGATTCCAGTGAATCCGATTTCCGGATTTGAGGCGTGACAGAGATAATGCGAGGGCCTGATCTCACTATCTAAACGTCAGTTTGACGCACAAGACGTGACATTGGAACTGCGGCGATGACGCGGTTGCAATGGCACAGGTCTCAGGTTTACAAGTTGTGACTTAAGGTCGCGCGCAAATGCTATCTACGGGTCGCAGGTTGCCGGAATTTGACGGGGTGGATCGCAGGATCATAAGAAATGAAATGATCACTAGGACATAAGCCCGACAAACAGTACCACAAGAGGAAGTATAGGAAGCTCCAAGCCAATTCTTAGCCTCAATCATCCATTTATGTCTTCTCTTAAACTTAATATGATCCTTTAAACAATTTAATTATTTGTTTGTTTTTTTCCCAGCTTTGTAGTCTCCGTTTTGTGGCTTCTCCTAACCTGATTTTTTTAAGTCATGTGCTTTTCAATATCTATGATATAGTTTAGAATTCAGTTATTGTATTGGTATTATAATCTTTTCTACTTAACTAAATAGAATGACCCTAGAGACCATTCCCTACTGTGAATCATGTATGATGCTGACAATATGCTTTTGAAACCTTAAATGGGTCGGGTTAATGGGCTCTTAGATGTAGTCGGAACTCAGCATAATTAATAAACAGGCTTAAATTTTAGGCCTAAGTCCGGCCTATAGAGGCTCGATATTTCAGCCCAAGCCCAGCGGGAACCAGACCAAGCCCGAAAGGAAGACGGACGCGGAAACGGATTGGCTACTCCCCCTGCCACCAGCTCCGTGGCTAGTGGTCAGTTCTCTGTGGGCCCCACCATGATGTATGTGTTTCATCCATTCCGTTCATCCATTTTTATAGATCATTTTATGGCTTGATCCCAGAAATTAGAGGGATATAAATCTCAGATGGACCACACCACATGAAAATAATAGTGATTGGATTTCCACCATTAAAATCCTCCCAAGGCCCACTATAATGTTTATTTGACATCCAATCTGTTGATTAGGTCATACAGGCCCAGATGAAGAGAAAAAACGAAGATCAGCTTAATCCATGACTTTTATGGCCCCCAAAATGTTTTTAATGGTCGACCCTCATTCAACACTATTTCCTGTAATGTGGTACACTTGAGATTTGGATATAACTCATTTTTGGACTCATACCGTAAAATGATTTCTAAAAATAGATGGATGGCATGGATGAAACACATACATCATGGTGGGGCCCATATAGCACTGACCACCAGCCATTGGCTGGTGTCAGAGGGAGTAGCCAATCCGTTTTCGACGGACGCAGATTCACTGCGGGAATTCCTGCGCCGGAAACCTATATGAGGCCCACCATGATGTTCGTGAGAAATGTCATGCCCCAAACTCGGAAACCGGGCTCACAAAATTCCCGATCGCCGAATCTGGCACCGACAGCCTCCATAGTACCCCATTCTCGGCTCCCGACACCCATACACCAGGTTTTGATCCTGGGATTCTACAAGGAGGATTTCAAACATGATTTTGATTCGTATTAAGTATAACCCACAAACAACAACCAACAACATCATCATAATCACAAATCTACTATGATAAAAAACTTTTAAGATACAATAGGTATAGTGTGCAAAAGAAAATACAATATCAAAAATAAAAAAGCTCCTGAAGTCTACTGCACGCTCCGATCTCAACGCTGCTGTGGCGTTCTAGCGTCATCTGCATGCATCAATCGTGCATAAGCTTATGGAAAGCTTAGAGGGCAGTGTAAGTGTGTGCGCAACATAGGCGTGTTCAGAATGCAATGTCAGAGTAATGTGAAATTATGCTGATTAGTACATAAATGCAATAAGTCGTACCAAGGCTATGCGATGTAAGACATGAATGCTATTGGTCTTATTGAAATCATGCGATGTGAGATGCAACTCAAGCATGCCAATCCACATATCAATGCAGCTCATCACTAGAGAATCAAATATCAGTACGGTTCTTATTTTAGATAATCATCGGGGTTTAGTACACTCCAAATGACACTGCCCCTTTCCCAAGCGCACAGTTCAAGCGAGCGTAAGAAACCTCACTATCCGCCTGACCAATAGTCTGTCAATACCTATTCGACACGTCAATAGCAGACTCATTTACGAGCTGGTCAAACTCAACCTAGCAATGCCCCCTGCCCTCGGGCGGGTAAGGCTACACCCATTTCCAATCGACCACGACACAGTGAGAGATGCGGCCTCCTGGTATTCGGCCCCCATACGCTCATGTATCCACTCGATCTCGATGTTGGAGTCATCCTTTGGTACCATCGGGTTTAAAAATTTTCACCCAGGAACATCTATGGTGCCCCGATGCTAGAAACAGTATTTTCGGTATCCAATCCGGTCATCCACGATGTGTCTGTGGAGGCTATGGCCCTAATGTCGCTAGGGCATACAGTAATTACAATCACACAAAATGCAAAGTGCATGAATCACGCAGTCCAATCATGCATCAATCCTACGCATACCACGCGCTCATGTGGGATAACTCCGCCTATCAGGGAGTCCCATAAACCACCTGCACTATGGCATATGTAATGGCCAATCACATCTCAAAACAAACATACAGATGGTGCGTATGGGCATATATCATAATGTTATTCTGTCACATACTCATAATCGGCAACGGTAGCCGGTATCGGCAATCGGCACCGATAATAAAACTCGACGCAAGGCGGTGTCCATAGATGGATAGCCGATGATGAATAAATTAAAATCAATGGGGCCCAAGCATTTGGGTTAACCCACTAAAGAATGATGAGAATGGGCCTAACAAGGCCTAAGGGAAGGTCACAATGTGAACATTCAACCATCATTGCCCATCAATGTGGACCTTTAACCAACATTACTCCCAAGGAATGACGCTCATAGGGCCAATCGTATAATGGGCCCCCGGCCTCATATAAGGGCCTAATATACATCATCATGGGTCTCGCTTATGGAGCATATATGCATCACATTGGGCTTCACTCATGGGCCAATATAACATCAAGCCGTATCAAATGGGTTGAATCAAATGGACCGAAACAAATGGGCTGAATCAAACGGGCTGATTCAAATGGGCCGAATCAAATGGGCCGAGTCAAACGGGCCGATTCAAATGAGTCGAATTGATGGGCTGAATTAATGGGCCGAGTCAAATGAGCTGAGTTAAATGGCCAAATTAAATGGGTCGAATCAAATGGGCCGAATCAATGGGCCGAATCAAATGGGCCGAGTTAAATAGGCCGATTCAAATGGGCCGATGACAACACAATTCATCTATCTTTTTAGAGATCAACATAAAGTGTTATATATAAAAAAATGAATCATATCAAAAGATCAACTGGACCATACCACATCTAACAGTGGTGATAATGATTTCTAACGTTAAATTCCAATGGGCCGCACCATAGTATTTATTTCCCATCCAGTCTATTCATAAGGTCATAAAGACCTGGATTTAGAAGAAAAACATATATTATATTGATTCAGAACTTCTGTAACCCAAAGGGGTCTCATTGGTAGACGTTCAACTCCACTGTTTTCTGTAGTGTGGTCCATTGGATACTAAACTTGTCTTATTTTCAGTCTCAAGCCTTGAGACAAACTCGCCAATTAGATGGATGGTTAGGGTGCAACATATGCATCAGATTGTGGGGCCCACCATCCAACCATCTGGACGGTGCAGCTAAGACCCAAACATCACGGTGGCACCACAGAAATGGATGGACGGTAGGGATACAACACGTGCATCATGGTGGGGTTGTGCTTGGCACGCCAGATAGGTGGACAGTTTGGATGGGATGCGCCCATCAGCAGTGGGTCCCACCGTCTTACTGTGTGGACGGTGTGGATCCACCTCACACCAGTAGCTGACGTTAATGCAGCTGGCATGTGGCGGTAGTAGGTACGGTGGATCCCACATAGGAGTGGCCCACCATATCCTTTATTAAATATAATATATTATATTATATACTAATATATATATCTTATAGATATATTTATACGTGTGTGTGGGAGGGTGGGAGTGTCAGTGCCCAGCGTCCAGAGATGCTGGACGAAAGGCCTGATGGTAGGCTCCACATGAATGGACGGTCTGGATGTATTACACATCCATCATGGTAGGCCCCACACGCTGCTGTGGTAGGGTCCACGTCCATTCAATGGATGGCTAGGATGTTCACATACATCATGGGGTCTCCAATCAGTACCGTCCAGATGGATGATGCTGGTGAATTACATACAACAAGGTGAGCCCCACCATGATAGTGTGGGTACAACTCATTCATCAGGTGGACCAAAAAATCATAGAGAGAGAGAGAGACGTGAAGGGGAAGGACCCTGCCACTATTGGGCCCTCCCAAATACAATGCATATATCAAGTGGGTCCCACAATAAGTGGGCGCTTGGACATCGAAATCAACGGTGGATCACCCACCTATTGGCCTTCTTCCTTAGCTCATTGAACTCCTACACTCCTTGCCTTCAATTTTAATGGAGGTTGATGATGAATGAATGGTTGAGATGAGAGATGAGAGAATAGGAAAATGGGCCACACTTTTGGATTTGGGAGAGTGCTTGAATGTTGGGTGTTTGCTCTTAGGAGTTAGAGAATTGTTAGAGAATGGGAGAGAGAAAGGAATGATAGATTGATAAGGAATGGTGGGATGGGTGTTGTAAGGAATGAGGATGGGAAGGTATGAGTTTAGTTGAAAATTGTGTAAAAAGAGGAATGGGTGGGGAGAGAGAGAGAGTTGACTTGGAGAAAAGAGGGAATGGATGCTTGTACTTGGGATAGGGTGAGATGGCATTGAGGTATGGAGGGTGTACTTGACTTGATTGATGAGACATATTGTACAGATTCTCTTAAAATTCGCGACGAGCGGCATTTCTTCGGAATGGACGCGGGCCTACATCTCCTGGCCCGGGTATCGGATCGATGTGCGAGTCACAACGTTAGAACTACGGCGACGGCGCGGTCGCTAGGGTACAAGTTTCGAGTCGAGTTGACTCCGATATGCAGGACCTGACTTAGAATCGCGCACAAACGTCGATACAGGTAGAGGGTTGCCGGAATTCGACCGGAAGGACTGCAGAAGCCTATGGAATGATATGAACTATGATACGAGCCTTATAAGAAATCTACCCTGTTTATCCATTTCGTGAGCTCATTTTAGTTTTTGACACTAAAATTGAGAAGGATCTAAAATCAAAGTAGGCCGCACTAAAGGAAAATGTGGGTAGGAAAATTCTTGCCATTGAAACCTCCCTAGGGTCGATAGCGATGTTTACTCATCCATACCATTCATAACATCATTCCTACTGAGATGAACTGAAAACCAAATTATTATCCTGATTCAAAACTTCCATTATTCAATTCTCATGTTTCCGGCCCACTTGTGTATTAGATCCGGCTCATTTTGGTTTGTGTCCTAAAATGATCTCCAAGAGCGGATGGACAGGGTGGATTTATTAAAAACATCACGGTGGGGCCCACTTAAGTTTCCAAGGCAGGAAATCCGCATCCAAAGCAGACGGGCCAGCCGGTTATTGACTCCCGGTTTCTGTCGGCCAAGAGGAAAAACAAAAGCAACTGCAGGTCATTTCTGTAATTATGAACAAACCTAAGGGCACTGTTAATATATGTCCATGGATCTTTCTGATGGAACTGGACCCGCTTCTCTCTCTTTCAATCCATCGAGAAAAATGTACAGAAGAAGATGATGCAGGTAGAGCCACATGAAATAAAATTAAGGTAAGGCTGTCTTTACACAGTAACCCGGCCTGGTACGGGTAAATCGGAACTGTCCACCTGATGGGCCAAATCATACCAGGTCAACATACCGAAAATCACATCAATAAGACAATTCATCATTCATTTTTCTTTATCATCCAATCTTTACTATCAAGTAATTTTGTCTATACCGTTTATTATGAGGACAGCAAAGAGATTTGTAAAATAATCAAACCAATGCCTATTTTTGAATCTATTTTCCATCTAAAGTAGGACCCACCATTTGGAAGGTTCTGATCGATAAATGGACTTACCAAATATTGTCTATAGAGATGGCTATATCATGTTCCGGTTCTCCTGGTTCCACTGTTACCAAAAATCAAAGGGATACTCTTGCGGGCAGTACCTAAACGGGCTAAATTTCTCTAACATGGTGAAACCAGTTAACTTACATAAAATCCACTCCGTCCGTAAGGTAGACCACCCTTTGTTTAGCTTGATCTTAGAAAATAAGGCTAATTCAAAACTTACACAGTTTAAAGTTATTTACAAAAATCACTAAATTCTCGTGGCATGGCCTACGTGAGCTTTCGAATACTGGAAATTTCAGCTAATCCTTTCAATTTGATGAGGCACACCAGATTAATGTATTGGATGGAATATAACATCACAGTGGGCCTTACACCAAACTAATGGTGGACGTCTCATCCCAACTGTTTCCTATGGTGTGGTGTCCATGAGTTTTGGATGATCTTGACTTTTTGTTCAGAGGGTTTGCATTAGGCAACGTACCTGATGAACGGAAACGGATTGGCTACTCCCCCTGCCGCCAGCCAATGGCTGATGGTCGGTGCTCTGTGGTCCCTACATGATGTATGCGTTTCATCCCTGCCGTCTATCTATTTTTTCATATCATTTTATGACATGAGACCAAAAAGTGTGTATATCTCAATCTCAAGTGAATACGTTATAGGAAACAGTGTTGAATTAGCGTCGATCATTAAAAACTTTTTAAGGGCCGTGGAAGTTTTGGATCAAGCTTATCTTTGTATTTTTCCATCATCTGGGCTGTATGACATAATCAATAGATTAGATGTCAAATCGACAGTGGGCCTTAAGAGGATTTTAATCGTGGATATCCAATCACTAATTTTTTTCCTTCTATATGGTCTACTTGAGACTTTTACCCCTCACATTTTTTGTATCGTAACCTAAAATAATATGTTAAAAAGGATGAAACACATACATCATGGTGGGGCCCACCGAGCACCGACCATCAGTCACGGGGCTGGTGGCAGGGGGAGTAGCCAACCCGTTTACCTGATGAACGGGATGGATCCGATGAAAGTTTTATCCACGTGGTGCTCGATTAGCGGTAGCTACCTGGAGAGGTTACAATTAGGTACATACACGATGTACGATACAGCCGTGCGGTTGGAACGTAAAAGAAGGCTGGTCCACTTAATATTCACATGCGTGTAAGATCCGGGCCATCCACCAGGTGGGGCCGATGCAAATGCGCCTTCTTCAAAACCTTGCTGGTCCACTCATCAAATACACCTCGCAAATACGTTGAATATATGCCGTTGCTAATTTTCGTTCAAACCGTTAACTTTCTTAAAGGGAGTGTGGCCCGTGATCGTTGGAATCGCCTCATATAAGCGTGAGAGCGTACTAGAGGTAGGCCTGAGCGGATGATTAGCCCTGATCTCACACAAGTCTCCCATATGGGCACGTGTACCTCGATTCACCTCTTTAACTTCTCTCCACGCGAGTGGCCTGGAGATTACTTAAAAGACTAGCTTTGGAGCATCGAGACGGCAGGTACAGAACTGTTCACATACATAGGGAGTTACGCTAATTTTCCATCCAGCCACAAATATCCAGATAAATTGATATTGAGAAGGAAATCTATTCCATGGAAACGATAAAAACAACAATCAAGATTTTATTTGGTAAAAGTAATTTGATCTTACGGTCAGATATGACACACCACTAAAATGAATTGAAAGCCGACCGTCTAAAACAACTTACATGCACACAAAAGGTAATGAATGTACCAGTCATTGTTTTTTTTTTTGGTTCTTCATGGGATATATGCTTTAAGAAACACCTATTAACACATTAACAGTAAGGATGTTTTGAAAAAGTGATATATTGATGAGAAACGTATGGCTGGATTACAAGGTAAGGTACTTCCGGCTGTATGCGTACAGTACTCCTTTCCCTGGGAGATTTGGGAGTTTGTTGCTTTGCTACGGTAAAGGCAGGTCCGACTTCTCTTTCATACACTTTTTTGTTTCTACTTTGGCAAAAGAAATTCGAGAGTGATCTTCGCGCTTACAGACTGAACCGGGAAGCGCTATGTACGTGGTAAAATTACACACGTGTACGATATCCTGGCCGTGCAAAAGATACAACTCAACGCCTAGATATTCTTTATAGAATCAAAGATATTCTAACAATCCGATGGATTAGAAATTTACAGTAGATAACCGCTTTCCTGTTTCTTCTGAAGCCCATCAAGCGTTCGATTGTCTTTATCCACCGTAGACAGTATTTTAACAGAGCTTCCTACCTTATTGTAGGTACTGATTCTATACACGTGAGATAATTTGTCACGTGTTCCGAGATTCACTCTTTACATATGCACTCGCGCGAAGCATCAAAGAATTTCTAGCGCATAAATGCAGAAGGAAGGTCGGACAGAATCTAGAAAATGGCATCCCTATCCTTTTCCTCGAATACCCATAAATCCCCCACCAAAATAAAATAATAAAAAATAAAAGTTTATTGACATAAGCCCCCTTGGTTTTATCGCATGACAAATAACAGCTCCAATTTGAAGTAGTACTCAATAATTCTTCCCTAAAGTGCTCTAAGGGATAACTTCTATCTGATTCAACTGTTAAATGAAATAATGCTTTCACTCATAACTTTATAAAAATGGAAATTTTTAAAAAAATCATTTTATCACTATTTAAATAATAAAATTTTAAATAATTTTATATGAGATTTCATTACTTATAATGTGGGTCCAAACATAATGTAATGATTTAAACCATTTAATGGTAGGCCATTCATGGTATGTGAATTAAATTGTTGATTATTTTGTGTTTTATAAGATTTTAAAAAAATGATATTTTTAACCTTCTACGTAATTAGGGGTGAGAATATCATTTCACATGGCTAATGATTTACTTTTTTTCATAATCAATTTTGATGGAAGGATTGCATCTTGGCCCAACTTGGATCCAGGAGGAGGCTTTGTGAGGCCTATTGTGATGTTTATGTTTTATCTAAGTTCACGAGAAGTAATTGAGTGTATTGTATGTGTCAATTGACATTTAGCTAATTAGCCCGTTAATATTGAGATGTTAACATCCCACACGCTATGCTTCTTGATATTGGATTTGAAGCAGCTGTTAGAGTTCCTTATGATATTCAATTGAAATAAGTTATTGCTAATGGAAAAAATGAGGCTTTGAATTTGGGGGGCTGTTCTCTATTTTATTATAGGGATTTGAATTAGCTTGCCCAATCGTATTTCTCCCTATATGAAAGAAAAGATAGGTAATCTATCTTTTCAAAGTTATCACCTCACTAAAAAAAATATTATTAGTTCATCCATTTTTATATATTATTATAAGATATACTTTAAAAAGTAAGGTAAATTTAAGGCTCAAGCATACTGCAAAATGAGGATTAAGTACTTATAATTCAAAAAAAAAATTTGAAAGCTATCATAGTTTTGCATCAATATAAAATTTTTGTTTTTTCTTCATCTAAAATTTTATGACCTTATAAATAAATTAAATGACAAATATACATCATGATAGGCTTTAGCGAGGTTTCAATAGTAGGTGTCATTGTTACAGCTACTTCCTATAGCGTGGTCCACTTGAGCCTTGGATTTGCCTCATTTTTTAGATCAATACCTTAAGATAATTTAAAAAATTGGATGAATGGTGTGGATAAAAATATACATTATGATGGTGGCCCATAGAGGACCTGCCTGGACTGATTTCTATAAGGTATTGTATGATTATTAGGGAAAAATAGAGGAGTTATTTGGAAATACTGAAAAGTAAGGGGTTATCATATGACAAAAAGTGAGGGCTGTAGATATCTAAAGCTCAATAAAAAATTCTGAAGACTCAAAAGAAGAGAGAGGAATGGAGAGGACCCGATGTTGACAAATTCCATGTCACCGTTCTTGGAAGCCCGTTTGTTTTCGTCGGGGAGAGAGATTCTTATCTGGGATCTCTATATCTCATCTTCCAGAGAGATGGCCCAGCAGATCGAAATTCCTGCCGTCCATTCTTCAACCTGATTACCATCTGAGCTTTTTCAATGGCATTTCAGAGAAACCCAGTTGTCTCCTCCTGCTCTCTGTCTTCTTCCCATTTGTCGACGTCGCGTTATTTTGACGGGTTGTTTACTTCATGCATGTCTCTGTGGTTGCCATCGTGGGAGGGAGTCGAGGGCTGCTGTGAATTTTTCTAATGATGGAGGATTTGAGGGATGATTGAGAACGTCGCGAGGGTTTAAAGGTAATTTCTCCATTTTTATGTTTTTTTTTTTTCCTTTTTGTTTTTTGTTTTTTTTTTTTTTTTTTTGGTTTGATGGGATTTTGTATGGGGTGATTTTGTAAAGTTTCCTCTTTTTTAATGAGTTTTCTGTTTTGGGTTTGATGGGATTTTGCATTTTTTAATTTGGGTTTTAATGTTTTGGTGTTAGATGAGGGTTTTTTTTTTTTTGGGGGGGGGGGGGGAGGGTGGGCTTTTGGATTTAATTTAGGGGTCGTTTGGATGCTGTAAAATCTGCAAGTGGTAAATCAATTGCAGGTAAATGGATTACAGGGCCTGTTTGGATGCTGAAATTTCCTGTAAATGCAGGCTGTAATTGATTTACAGCTTTTACCTGCATTTGAAAATCTGTCATTGGTGAGCCCACATCTGTGCTGGTCTGATGATCGAAACCATCTATGTTTTGGGTCCTGTGTTATAAGTGAAACTGTAAGCAGTTTACACCGAATGCATGATCCTTACCATCACTATGTGTAGATGAATTTAGTAGATTGAAATTTCCAGCAGCTCATGCTTGACTCCAGAAATCAAAGGTCACGAGCATCACTGAAATGTGATTATGAGACCATAGCTTATTCATGGTACTTCAAAGAATATGGACAGTTCAAATTGTCGGACTACCTCAGCATGTCGGCTGTGAAGAGTTTGTTTTGGTTATGTTGTAACTCTTGATGGAGTTCTTCCTTTTTTATATTAGTGTTTTTTTCTTTATTTATTTTTAGAATTGGAACATTATGGGAGAATTTCTCCTCTGGTATTGTTTTCGATATTTGTTCTATTTATTTATTTTCGATACAATGTTTTGGAAAATCAGTGAATATCCTATCCTATGCATTGGTTTTCTGTTGTATGGTGAGAACGTCGAGTCCATTGCACTAATTGGATGAGTATAGGAGTACACTCAAAGAATGTGGGCTTCATGTGAGTTTTTTTTAAAAAATTATTCAAGCTTGATTTTTAATGCCACTTCTGTTTGAGCTTGTAATAGCACCAATAGGTTGGGCATGGAATTTATTATGATTATGGTTTTTAAGCTGTTTGAAGATCGTTGTATTGAGATTCATGCCTATTGTGGTTCGTGATTCATCCCATTAAAGTGAAGTTGGGGCCCATTTGGGTGTACACCATCAGACGTTTCCTTTCTCACACTTTTCATCCATGAATCTATATCTCCTGTCTCGCTTTAGATTTGGTGGAAGCTCATTCCAACCGCCACCAACAGACAGAATATCCAAATGCACCTTTAGCTATATAATAAATGGATATGGTGGTTCATCAGTAAATCGGTTGGGGTTTTATGGTGGATGGTGGACCAGTGGTTTCGTGATGACAATTGAATGGTGCAATAGTCAGACAGTTGGAACTCGAGCTGACAAACTTTGAGATGGTTTTGCTGTAAATGCATGCATTATTTAGCCCATTGTTTGCAGTATCATCTGATATAACTTGACATCATCTGAGTTGTTTCGGTTTCAGTCCGAAATAAAACAAGTCACCATATTGATACAGGACTGAACCTACTGATGTGGACCATTACGGGGCTAGTCATATGGTTTCAATACTGTGGAGAGTTGCACTCGGAGTCCGCTACTTAAATCCATGATTTAGATTACAAGCTTCTACATGAGTTCAGGACTTTGAGCCAAATCACAATTCCTGAAACTGTAAATAGTAGGGTTTTGAATGCACTGCTTTAAAGACTCCACTTAGTTAATGTAGACTGTATATGGCTAGAGCTTGGACTCTGCACTAAGGTTTCTTTTTAGTGTCAGGCTGGATCTTCTTTAATTTTTGTTTTTTGCTTTCCTTCACATGGTAGACGATAAGTACCTGTTTCAGTGACATTTGAAAATGAGTTCATCCCATTTTAGTTAATCATAATTATGTTTTAGAGATCATTATTGTTGGTTGTCCACAATTATTTTTAATCCTTAATGTAAAGAAGATGATCTGTAATACATAATTATGATTGACTGTAACGAGTTCAAATGACATGAACTCATTTTTAGGCATATACCAAACAGGCGCTAACCGATCTCACCCCGTTTAGTGGATCCCATTTATGTGCATGTATTTGTCATTTGAGGTATCATGTAATGCTTTGGCAGGGAGTTTTTATTTTCAGTATGCTTGAACTTTTTAGTTTGATATAGTGGGGCCCGTGGCTTGGTTTTCCAAACTGTTGATATGATGTGCCTCACCCTTGATGGCCCATGGACCAAAAATCCCCAATATGGGAAGATCTTAGCTACAAATTATTTGGCCTTTTACTGATTCAATTGAACTATTGCTGTATTTTATTTGTCAACCATCTATTTGTTGGGCCAAGGGTTGGGATTTTGGTGCATCTTAATAGTTGCACAAAGCATGAACAAATTTGAGTGCGGGAGCAGGGTAGTGTCTGTTTCAAAATGTAAACAAGTATAAATAGGTAGAAAGCCGGAGTGAGAGTCTGAAGCTGGGATTCAAAGTGGGAGCGACATCTAGTTACAAGGATCCTGCGGCTAAGCATCAGACATCCAAAATGTGGGCCATTATATCAATGCATGGATTTGTAGGCTCCAGTTTTACAAACAGAAAATCTATATGGTACTGTACAAAATTTCCGACCTAGCATTGTATTCTACCTCTTAATATATTTTCTAAAGGAACCATACATATCGTCATTAATACTTGCATTCATAACAGCATACTCTGCTTCTTCACTTAAATCTTCTTGTTATAGGTAGTTTTTAGGTCTTTTACCCTAAATATAATTTTGTTATTTCTAAAGTTTCTGTTATCCATCTGCTTCTATTTTTGTGTATTCAGAATCCTTTGAAAGAATGTGTTTTAATAATTTTGTTGTTGATTTTCCAGAGTTTGCAGGAATGGGAACAAAAGTACAGTGCAAGACCTACTTGCCTGGATATTACCCCATGAGGGATCTTAATTTGAACGCTAACAATGGTAGCTGGTCTCTGTCTTACGAAGAGAAAATATTGAAGAGTGGCCAATACTATAACTATTTCTCATCAATGCCTATGGATGGATCAGAGTATGATAAGGAAGCGCTAAAGAAGACAATGCTCAAGCATGAAGATACATTCAGGAATCAGGTTTGCTTAGTTCCACTTTTTAGTTTGAGTGATATATTCAATCTTTAATACTTGTGAGGAATGACCTTTTTACTCTGACCCATCAATTCTACAACATGGTATGGTCCAATTCATATCGGTCCAGTCCCACATGAAATGAGTCAGCAGATCAGTGTGGAAATAAAATTGGACCAATACCAACCCATTCAGGACTATTATGGATGATTCAAGGTGAGTCATACCCGTTTTGATCCCCATGCAACTCATACTTTGAAACCTCTATTTCAATCCTTGTGCTGCAAGTGGTACCTGCCCACTGATGACCTGTGGCATTGATTTGGTGGGACCTAGGGCTGTCAATGGGCCAAGCTAGCCCTTCAGACCTTCAGGTTTGGCTCACTTTTTCCCTGGCTAGCATGTAATGCCCTAGTGCTGTCTGGGCCTAAAGTTCAGGCCATTTATTTGTTGGACTGGGCTCATGCTGTCTAGAAGCCCACCTGGCCTGTACCCATCCCATGTAGAGTTTTGCAAGGGCATTCTCATAATATATCACAAACACATGTATTGCACACCACATGATTCATTCCTTCATAAATGCATAGCCCAACTAACCATAATCAAAACTTAGTCGACGGTTTAGGTTCTGGATCTAGGATTGTGAAACATGTCTGTAAGCAAGTTTATCAAGTAGAAACCCCAATATCATAGATCTAATGTGTACCTATGATTCAATGACACGCACGGCAACACTTAAGGATGAGCGGTCCTGAGGATAAGTGGTCTTTATTGATGGCCCTCACCTTAGATGGTGCGAATTGCCTTTCTTGGCTCACAATCTCCCCAAAACTCTCTCAATGTGTGTGCAACGGATGGAAAGCCTTATGCAATGTTGAGCTTGGTGGAGAGGGCCAAGGTCTTCCGTAATTTGTGGGCCTTGGTTTTCTTCCCATCATAAAAGCCAAGCCATAATGCTCCCTTCTTTAAGTGTTAGCCCATTAAGTATGTGGAAGTTAGATTTAGTTTAAGCCCATGTTTATAAATGAGGAAAAGCAGAAAAAAAAAAAAAAAACACGTGCTTGCGTGTGGGCCACACCATTGTGATGGATGGTTTGAACATTCTCCCACTTCGCTTGCAGGCTAAACACTGTATTTTTTTAAACATATAGTTCAAAACAACTTGAATTTCAAAAAGACTCATCATGGGCTTGATACTTAAGAATCTTTTATATGTGATCACAATTTTGAAAACATCCTAATCAAAATCCTAAACGGCTAATCTACAATAATACCTCATTAAATGAAACTACTAGTCCGTATTATGACAGTTATACATCAATTTTGACATACACCCTTCAATGCATTACAACACTATTAACCTCACTTAACGCAGTCTCTAACCAGGGAAGCCATAGGCCAATCACATTAATGCCTATTACACATAATACCCTCTGAAATGTCTTTGACCAAAGGCTTTTCTTGTTAAATAAATTATCCATACCCATACATATGCCACATATGGAAACAAGAAAGAAATAGAATAATCCATTAATGATGTATTGGAAGCATTTAAAGATAATGTAGTGCACATTTAACATTGGCCAAATTAGATGTTTAGGATAATCTGGTGGGGGAGATTGACAATATAGGTCACCACAAGGTGAAGGGGAGCCCCATATGTATAGTTTGTTGGCCAAACAAAAGCTTTATAAAAAAATTTACTTTTCTCTTTCTCATTTTGGTGGTTTGTACTTTAAAGCTAACTCAATTACCTTAGCTCATCAATGTTTAAACACTTGAGAGGACTTGGCCTATGAGGGTGCAGGTACAAGTCAAAATGGAGATGAAATACTTGTTTCTTAAAAGCTTTGTACAATCTTGAGCACTTGGTTGAGTGATCAAGCATTCCACTGGCTTTTAAATTGATTGAGGAGGGTTGGCCTGTAGGTCAACTGGCCCAGCCTGCTTTTGCCAGGTTCATGCCATGCTAAATGGGTAGCAGGTTGGGCTCTGGCCAGAAAATGAGGCTCATTTTACTAAACTGGTTGGGCTCTGGTTATACCTTACCTGACCTGACCCAACTCATATAGGTTATCAATCCCGACCCTTTACCCGAAACAAAATATTAGCATATAGTTTTGATTCCGGTCAGATTGAGGCCAACCCAATTATAATTCAATGAGCCGGGTTGGGACCAGTTGGGCTCGGTCTTGTGAATTTGAAGTGGGTTGTGTCGGGCCTTCGGGTAATGGGTAGCAGGTCAGGTTTTCGCCGAAATCCTTATCCTGTTTAGTAAATTGGCTGGGCTCGAGCTGACCCCGATCCAACCCATTGCCGCCCCTATGATCAACTTATTTTCTATTGTTTGATCTGAGCCATCGAGCCAGCAAACTGTTCAAGTACTGTATTTGAGTTTCGTACGACTATATTAAACTTATTCTTCCTTTTTTTTTTTTTTTTGAGAGAGAGAGAGATCTACATTGAACTTTCTTGTGATCCAGGTACATGAATTACACCGTCTTTATAGAATACAAAGGGATTTGATGAATGAGCTTCAAAATAAAGAACTGAACAAATATTCTGCACTATTTGAGACATCACAACCAGATCCATTTTCATCTCAAATACCATTTGGAGATACCCAAAACATATGGAAAATGCCTACCTTACCAGGGGCAAAGTTCAGTTGCAGCTGGCCATCTTTGTTGGGTGCTGACAACAAACAATCTCCGCTCAACTTTGTAAAGGATAGCCGAATGCATACAGGCTTAAGTCCAACAAAAAACAGAGTTAATGCAAAGGACAATGAATTGTTGGACTCCAAACTCAAGAAGGTTACGAGAACATTTGACCTACAACTTCCAGCCAATGAATACATTTTTAGTGAAGATGGTGAAGCAATCCAAGAGGAAAAGGGTCGTGAGTTGCCTTTGGCTGCAATGCATTCTCCCAATGGACAATGTGGGGTTGAACATGAGAGTGATGTGAACCTGTCTCTTGGCAGTGGTGGGGATCCTAGTTACAAAGTAGATGATTGGAGACCGAATTCACATTTGCAGAGTAGTGGCCACACCCACTGTGTGGCAGACTTGAATAAACCCATCCAAGGAATGTGCAGTGAGGAAGCAGAAGCTTCAGCTTCAGTCAGTTTTCTAGGCTTCATGTGCCACCGTGCAGAGACTCAAGGGAAACAAGTGCCTTCAGTACAGAATTTAGGTATTTTTGGTCGGTCAAGTGATTCATTGCAGGATAACCAGAAAAGCGAAGATTGCAGTAGTTTCTCAAACTTTTTGCATGGAGAGAATGAGACTAGACATGAACAGCTATCCTACTGTCTTGAAGCTGGTAAGAATTCCTTGTCTTATGCTTCATGGTAGGGAAGGTGGAGAATTTACTTCATGTTTGTTCTATATCATTCATTCATTATTTTCTATTTGAAAATGGCTTGCGAAAGAGATAGCATTTGATTTGAACCCTTTGTTTTGTTTTAACCTCTGTAATCTGGACAAATAAATATAGAAAAGGTGTATCCTGATAAACGTAAATGGTCTAAAACAATAGAAATAATAATTTCTTTCTCTTTTCTTTTGGTTAAGTATTTTATTATGGAGGGAGGGAGGGAGAGAGCATGACATTTCAGCTTGTTCATTGCACGTCTGACATGTGATTTTCGCTAGTTACATGGATAAGGTGGATAATTTTCACTATTAGAGGATGGCTCCTAAAATTAACCCATATCTTAGATGTTTGCATGCTTATATATTTGTAGAAATTGTGTTGGATTTGATGTGAGCTTGAGCAGTATCCAGATATCAGGTGAGATTCTGTCTTGGTACTATACGTCTATACCCTCTCTGCCAGCAGGAAGCCTCTTGTGTCAGACCCGATGACATATCATTTAAGGAATGTAATTGCTGGATTCCAAAGGAACATGGGGGCTGAGGTGATTACAAGATTGTGGTCAAGGTGGCCAAGCATGCTATTCTTTGTTTGTAATTTATTGAGGATTGGCCTTGAATTATTTGGCGATTAGTTTCACCTCATGTTTCCTTGGCCATCTCTGTTATGTTTGCCTCCTCTTTAGTTATATTACTTAGATGTTGATATGGTAGCAGCTTGGTTGCATGAAGTGAGTGCAGTGTAGTGTTCCCCCTTTGAAGCTTTATGCATAAGCTATGTAGCGAGTAGCGTATGATATAAGTTACTTTTGAACTTCAAATTAAAGTAATAGGAAAAATAGGGCAAGTTAATATGAAGCTTAAAAATAGCAATGGAACTGATCCAAGACTTTCTTCTTCTTCTTTTTTTAAACGGTGTATTCATATAATAAAACCTGGCCACAGCCAAATTTTTTAAGAGAACACTATACAAAGAGCAACAAGAAGCAACTACAAAGCAGCCCAAGAATCAGGAAGATGGACAGCTGCCTTCGAGGCTTTAAGCCATTCAACCACCATTGACTTTGCTTAACTGAACATGTCTTCAACTCGCCCCTCACGATTCCTAAACCAACGATTATTCCTCTCCAATCATATAGACCAAATACCCGTTAGAAGACATAAATACCAAACTTTCGAGCTTGCCTTACTCGACCCCACTCCCCTGTGCCATATCGTTAAGAAATTCCCAATAGATTTTGGATAAACCGACAATATTCGAAAAAGATGAAAACATTTTATCCACACCCGGCGAGCAAAGTGACAATGGATGAAGAAATTATCCACCAATTCCTCGTCTTGAATCACAAGATACGTACATTTGTGAGAATCATGTTTCTTTTACAGAGATTGTCCACCATGAACACCTTGTTACCTCCAACTAACCATGCTGCCACCTTCAGAGGAGCCCCATAATACCATATTGAAGCAGTTGGAGAAATCCCCATAGTTGATTGACTCTCGCTAAGCAATTTGAAGAAAGACCTAACTGAGAATTTCCTTAACTGCTCTTTTACCATACCATCGAATCCTGCTATGAAATTATCGGCTTCACCTTAGATAAAAGGTTCAACAAATTAACAAATTCCTCATATTCATCATCGTTTAGATTTCTTCTGCACGACGGAGCCTATATTACTTCCTCTCCTTACATGGAATAACAACTAGCTACTAAAATCCCCTCTTCTCTTGATAGCCTTGCTAACCTAGGAAATATTTCCCCCAATTTCTGCTCCCCCACTCATATATCATCCCAAAACCTAATCTTTTGCCCATTTCTCAAGGAGAGACCCACCCCCGCCCATACCTTGCTTTTTTATCGAGTTTATCAGTTTCCACAAGTAGGAAGATCTATAAAGTGACGAGGATCGCATCCACCATCCCCCAGAATCGACCTGTACTTCCTCACAACCAGTGTTCGAAATATCGGTATCGCGCAATGTATCGCACCCTTGGGATACAGTACATATCGGTTATCGCATGGGATATATCGTTTGTATCGTGTAATTTACTGCACTTTTTGGGAAACATGAGGAAACATTGGGAAAATAGTTGAATTTTTTAATGAAACTTCAGGGATTATTAAAAAAGACCTTAATACACATTTTTAAATCATAAAGTCTCAAAAAAGAAGTGCACATAATAGGTTTCCTTTGTATAGGGTCCTAAGCTATGCGTTGTTCGATTGAACTAATACAACTACATTCAGTATCCACCCCGTCCATCCATTTTTCCATATCATTTCAAGACATTATCCAAAAAATAAAGTAGATCCAATAATCAGGTAGACCATACCATAGGAAACAATGGTGATCGACCATTAGTGGGCCACAAAAGTTTCGCACTTAAATACGCTCGTATAGTATTAAATAAACTTTGTTGGGCCGACCGTGAATGTACATGGTTTATGCACGTCGTCCATCCATTTTTCTAGCTCATTCTAGGGGTTGAGCACAAATTTGAAACATATTCAAAGCTCAAATGGAGCACATGAAACAGTAGGAATAATGATTTCCACCGTTGAAACCTTCCTAGGACCTACATCGATGTTTATTTTTCATCTTACCTGTTCATAAGATCACAAAGACATGGACGAAGGAAAAGAACAAATATCAGCTTGATCCAAAACTTCTTTGACCCCTAAGGATTTGTTAAGGGTAAATGTTTAATTTGCACCGTTTTCTATGGTGTGGTCCACTTGAGCTTTGGATATGCTTCATTTTTGGGCTAAAACCATAAAATTATCTGGTAAAATGGAAGGACGGAGTGGATAAAATACATGAATTATAGTGGGCCCCACAAAGTTTACGAAGTACACTGCTCACTACACGATCCTCTTCCCACCACACTCAGAATACAGGCGGTGACAGACGTAGATTTCCTGCAATGTTCCTGCGCTCGAAACCTAGGTGGGGCCTAGTGTGATGTTTGTAAGAAATCCACCCCGTCCATCCATTTTTTGAGCTCATTTTAGAACTTGAGAGGAAAAGTGAGCAGGATCCAAGACTAAAGTGGGCTGCACTAAAGGAAAAGGTGGGTAGGGAAATTCCTACCGTTGAAACCTCCCTGAGGTCGACAGTGATGTTTACATGCCATCCATACTGTTTATAATGTTATTCCTACTGGGATGAATTGAAAATACAAATATTAGTCTGATTCAAAACCTTTGTGGCCTCACGAATATTTCAAGTGTTAACGTTCAATCCTCACGTTTTTGGGGCACTTGAGTATCAGATCCTGCTCATTTTTGACCCCATGTCCTAAAATGATCTCACAGAACAGATGGACGGAGTGGATTCCTCGCAAACATCATAGTAGGCCCCACCTAGGGTTTCAATAGCAGGAACTTCCTTCGAAAGGCTTTAATAGGAAATCCGCGTCCGACACTGACGCTGCTCAAGCTCGAGTTGTACAAACATTTCAATGTTACATAGCCCCACAATAATGTATTTATTATATCTACACCGTTCATGCATTTGGAGAAATCATTTTAGATCATGAAATAAAAAATGAGTTGTATCCAAAGCGCAAGTGGACCACACCACAAATAACAATGGGGACTGATTCTCACTGTTAAAACATTGGTAGGGTCCACTATAACATTTATTTTCCATCCAATTTGTTAATTTGGTCACACAGACCTGGATGAAGAGGAAAAATAAATATCATATTGATCCAAAACTTCTGTGACCCCGTAGACGTTCAATCTCCCATTGCCGTTTGCAGTGTGGTCCACTTGATATTTGGATCTGTCTTATTTCTCGACTCAAGCCTTACGAAGAGCCGCTAAATGGATGAACGGTCTGGATATAACACATACCTCATGGTGGGACCCACAGAACTTTGTGACGTCAACACACCAGCTCAGTCGTGTGCGGTACGGTACCCCATTTCTTTAAAAAGGGCTCCAACACTCCTTTTTTTAAGCAGAGAGGGTTCCGGAAGGCCGGAACCCTAAAATTTCTCCCATATCTCAAGTATCGGCGAGGATTTCGATAGATTTCTCTTCAAAATCGAAGATTTTATCTACGGTAACATACGAATGACGCTTCGATACGAATGGCCCACCAAATGGAAGCTTCCGATCACGGCGATCTCTTCTACAGGTATCGAAATCCATCATCTATTTTTTTTTTTTTTTTTTTTTTTTTTTCGGATAATGACGCTATTCCGAACGATATTTGGCCCATTTTTTTTTTTTAAACTTTTTGGTCTCTTTCGAAGGATATCGTATCGCTGGACTGCGATACCGATAATATTGGCCGATAGTATCGATATTTTGAACACTGCTCCCAACTACCTCCCTCTATAAATCCCCAACTCCACCCCAAATCTCCATATCCATTTTCCTAGCAAAGCTTTGTTAACCACCTCCAAACTTCTCGACCATACATCCCCTTGACTCTGTCTTGCTTACATCTCCTCATTTCATGAGATGGAACTGTTTCTTATCTTCCATACATTTCCAAAAGAAGCCCCTTTTGATTTTCTCCAATTTAGTGGACACCGACTTTAGACATATAAATAAGGACATAAAGTAAATTGGAAGATTGGACATAGCCGCCTTAATCATAGTTATCCTTCCCCCTAATGACAAATATCTGCTTCTACACTGCAATAATTTATTTTCAAATCTTTCAATGACTCTGTCCCAAGCCTGTTGGGAGACTTTTCTATACACAATGGTAACTTGAGATACGTGGTCAGAAAGGATCTTTCCTTGCATCTAAATAGCTACGCAAAAGAAGCCACGACAGCAATCGAGATACCAACACCCAATAACTCGCTTTTACCGATATTTATCTTTAGCCCGGACACCACTTCAAAACAGACCACAATCATCCGCAAATTTTCCACCATATCCACATCAACTTAACATAATTATAGCGTGTCATTTGCACACTGCAATTGAGTTATTTAAAAGCGAGAGTTATCTATTTTGAAGCCACGCTCGAGATCTTCTGTCGCCCCTCTCTCTATCATCTTGTCAAGTGCTTCCATTACCACTACAAAGAGATACGGAGATAATGGATCCCCTTGCCGCACCCTAGATGAAGAGGAAAAACCATTTGGGGAGCCATTTATCAAAATGGAGTACTTTGGAGCTGTGACACACATTCGCATCCATGCTTGGCATCTCCTTCCACACCCTAGCCAACCCAGCATTTAATCCAAGAAACCCCAGTCGACATGATCGTATGCTTTCTCTATATCTAGCTTGCACACCACTTCTTTCCTTCCGCTTCTATTATGTATATCTATACATTCATGCGCCACTAGAGCATTATCCATAATTTTTCTTCCTGCAATAAAGGCCCCTTGAGATTTTGAGATGATCTCACCTTAAATCTTGTGGCTAGTAGCTTTGACGGAATCTTGTATGGTCCTCCTAATAAGCTTATCTGTCCATAATCAAGCTTTCCATACCTTCCTTTTTTGGGATTAACGTGATGACAGTAGGACCACACTCTAGGGGCAAAGAACCCGTTACATAAAATTCATTAATAAAACCAATGACCTCGCCTTTAACCAAATCCCAAAATTTCTGCTAGAAGAGTATCGGAAACCCATCTGGGCCAAGCACCTTTTCTTTAACTCTTCAACTGCATCCACTATTTCGTCCTTAGAAAATTCTTTTTCACGAGATTTTGCCTCTGGCGATATGGACTCGAAAGCCCGGTTTTCAATCTTAGGCTAAAACCAAGCTTCCCTTGATAGTAACTTCTTGTAAAAGTCTACTATTTCGGCACAGACTTTATGCTCCCCTTCCAACCTTTCTTCCCCTACCACCACCGATTTGATTCTATTAACCCTTGCTTTTGCACTAGCCATAGCATGAAAGAACTTTGTATTCTTATTGTCCTCTTTAAGCCGCGGAACTCTTGATCACTGTCTCCATTTAATTTCTTCTTTCCTCATTCTAGCATTATATTTGGCTGAATGGATCTCCCTCCAAGCCCTCTCTTCTTCTGACAAACCTGTTGATTCTTTCTTAACGTCCAGTTTTTGAATCTCATTCAACATGTTTACAGTTTCCTCCTCCCTACTGCTTAGGACTTCTTTCTTCCACCCATTTATCTTACACCACTGATTTTATACTTTCTTATATCATTTCAGTAAAATCATTGAAAACATTAACCTGTTTCTATTGAAAAGCAAAATGTAACATATTGTTGAAAACATTAATTGATTTCACCGTGGATGCTATGTTGTGTGTGGCATAGGCTATGTAGTGTGTACTGTATGCTACATGCAATTTAAGCTATTTTCATGGGCTACATAGAGCGAAGGCTAGGCTTTCGTACACAGTGTAAGAGTAGGTGCGAGAATTGGAGTCGTTTTTAGGTTCTTGGTTGAGCAAGTGATGCTCATTGAACATTTTATTAATTGTCATAGCTGATTCTCTTGCTAAGAAGAGAGTCAAGAGTGGCTTTTATAGTTGTTTCTGTTGTTCATAAAATAATTCTTTATCAAAAATCATCTTAGTGAAAGTATGGAATCAACTCTTTCGTCATTATATGTATAAAATCTTAATAATTTGGTAAGTGGTATAATAACAAACAGTACAAAATTGATTGAGGTAAAGGTGTTCTTGGTTGGATTGTGCAATAGGTTTGTAGGAAGAAAGGTTGGTGCTGATGTGGGAGAAACACCATTGATAGAAGGTTCCTGCCAATATGGGTGGCTTAGAGATGAACCGAACCAACTTATTGTGTAGTCATGGTGACACTGACAATGTGACAGAATTCTTCGATTCCTGCCCCTGTTGGTGTAAGTGACATCACAAGAACAAATGCCTTGATATTAGTGTGGAGGCTCTTGGGTGTTTGTATTGGTTTTGTACTATTTGATTCTTGTATTCAATGCATGAAGTCCTGGCTTCATTGGGATGTTAAGAGCAGTGTTCGAAATATTGGTATCGCGTTATGTTTCTCACCATTGGGATACAGATACGTATCGGTTATCGTATGGGATATATCGGTTGTATCGCATAATGTATCGTTGTTGTTGGAAACATGGGGAAACATTTGGAAATTGGTCGACTTTTTTCAATGAAACTTCAATGATTGTTAATAAAGACATCAATACACTTAAAAATCAAACATTACAAAAAAACAAGTGCACATGATAGGTTTTTTTTGTATGGGGTCTTAATCTAAGTATATTCAAAGTCTATTCATATAATTTATAAATGTAATGTGGAAACACAAGCAATACATTCAAAAACAAAAGAAGAATTACTGGATCTGATTACATACATGTTTGATTTTATGTTTGAACACAATGATTGCAACCATTGTTCGAAATATCGGTATCACATTACATATTGCGCCCTTGGGATATGAATACGTATTGGTTATTGCATGGGATATATCGGTCATATCGCGTAATGTATCGTTGTGGTTGGAAACATGGGGAAACGTTGGGAAATTGGTCAAAATTTTCAATGAAACTTCAGTGATTGTTAAAAAAGACATCAATACACACTTATAAATCAAAACATTACAAAAAACAAGTGCGCAAAATACGTTTTCTTTGTATAGGGTCCTAATCTATGCGCTGTCTAATTGAATTGATGTAAGTATATTCAAAGTCTATTCATATAATTTATAAATGTAAGATGTGTGAAAACACAAGCAATACATTCAAAAGCAAAAGAAGAATCACTAGATCAGGTTACATCCATGTTTGATTTTATGTTTGGACATAGATTGCAACTGATTTGCGAGAAATTGAGAAATTTTGATTTTTTAAAAATTTTCCGGAACTCGGCCAATCTCCTCTAAATCTCAAAATTAAAGCTCCCAATGAGTGATTTTTCATGCAAAACATGAAAAATCATGGATTTGTAACAATTTGACATTGATTTAACATGATATATATATATATATATATAAAGAGGATCGAAAATGCTCACCGGATTGAACATGTTGGATGTATCCCACTACTTGTGCGTTTCGTATCGCATAGGTGGGATATAAAGATATATCGTGGGATGTATCGGCTGATATCATTGATACTTAAAACACTGATTGCAACTAATTTGCGAGAAGTTGGATTTTTTTCTCAATTTTCCGCAACTCGGCCCATGTCCTCCAAATCTCGAAAGCGAAGTTTCTAATCCAAAACATGAAGAATCATGGATTTGTAACAATTTGACACTGATTTAACATGATTTACAAAATTTATTTATTTATTTATTTAAAAAGGATCGAAAATAAAAATGCTCACCGGATCGAACATGTGGGATGTATCCCACTAGTTGTGCGTTTCATATCGCACAGGTGGGATACAAGATATATCATGGGATATATCGGCTGATATCGTCAATATTTAAAACACCGGTTAAGGGTAGAAATTAAAGAGGAGAGGTTTATTATAGTGCCTCAGGTTTGTATAGCCCAGGCATATGCTCCACATGTGTGAAGTTAGATCATGTGGGAAACATCCAAGGCATCTATTGGCTGGACCACACCGTTAAATGTCGTTGCCCAAAACTCATGCTTGTCAACTGATCATGTGGCCAGTGTGTACGAAACAAATGGACAGCAAGGAAACTTGGTTGAGCTGTCCATTTTGCTATACAAAATGTGGCCTGCAGGATGAGTGAGCCTGCTTGATTCATGGGCTAAGGCATCTACATGATGTGGCTGTCCTGGCGAGGATGGTTCAAATGTTCCACATGTGTCATGTTGGCAATTTGGCACATTTGGAGCTGTGTATGGGGCCTGCGCTGTACAATCATGCGGGATTACATGCCTTTTAATGAGGATATTTGAATGTTATCTTGTAAGGGTTATGATTTTTGTAGAATGGCCATTTTGATGTGCTCCAGAGGAAATGCTAACCATATGGAGTTTTTTGGACATTTCATAATCATGCTCATGGCCTTGTCCTACCTATTTGGAGCCAGCATTTCCATTAATGGTTGTTGTTAAACTCCAGTGGAATGAGATAATCTTCTGATTGCAAAGGGATAATGAGATAATTATCATTTCAATCAAAACAAGTTGAGAATGAGCAGAAGATAACCAAGAGTTATACACCACTAGTATGGTGCTCTGCATGTAGACACAAAACAGTGTACACCACCTGTATGGTGTTCTCACGTACACACAAAGCTGTGTACTTAACACTAGCCCCCAAGCTGGAGCATGTATATCATACATGCCAAACTTGTAATGATTTTGGAGACTGGGAGAAGCTGTTGTACTTTCGATGACTGTGGCGGTTGGGATTTAGGCCATTGGCATTCTTGGTGGTTGTCAAGGATGTATTATTCTCAGTTGCTGTTGTATTATGCAGCAAAACTTCCGGTGGTGGGAGGACATTATGACAACACTTTCGATGGCTGTTGAATATTCCGATAGCACTTCCAGTGGTTGTAGAATGTTTTGATGGCACTTCCAGTGGCTGTACGATGTGTTGCCATCTCTTCCGGTGGCTGGGTGATGATTTGGCAGCACTTCCGACGGATATATGACAGTCCGGCAGCACATATGGTAGTTGATGACAAATAACAAGGCCCTTTTTATTTCCAAGCAGATCTACAGAGGCCATTAGATCTGACAGCAAGGGAGAGCCCTTGAAAACTGTGTTTGGGTTGTAAGAAAGGAAAAACAATAGAGATTGGAAAGAAGAAGGTATCATGGCTCCGATGCTATGTTAAACTCCAGAGACTACATTATGGAAGATGTGGAGATGCGAGAAAAACAGGAAGAGAGGGGGTTGTGGTATATCTCTCAGCAATAATCCTCTGATTACAAAAGGATAATGAGATAATTATCATTTGAATCAATACTAATCAAGAATAACTAAAAGATGACTAAGAGATATACACCAGTATGCTGCTCTGCGTGTGCACACAGAATAGTGTTTACCACCAGTATGGTGCTCTGCACGTGAACACATGGCGTGTAATCTAACATTTGCCAAAATTTTTATAATTGACTGCCCACTGAACATCAAAATCCAGGCCTGGAACAAGCATGTGCATCACTACCAGATCCTGTTCCTTTCTTTACAGAATGCTTAGTACCAATACATGTAGAAATTTTGCACTCATAATGTCTATGGAATACATTCTTAGTTTATTCCAAATACCCACTAGCCCCCATTCTTCTGTCGTCACATTATAAGGCTTTGGCACAATATTCCGAGGTTTGCAGCTCTGATTGAGTATGGATCATGCCTCAGTGATCTGGACTGATTCTGTAAGAAGTAAAGAATTGAACATGGAAAAAAGTAGATTCGAGTAGGAAAGTATGCACCAAATTTAAGATGTCTTCAAAAGCCTTCATGATATGTAGGTAATCCGATTGCTTGTGGCGTCCACCCCTTTGATCTGATTACTCGCAGGGTCCACTAACCTGATCTGATTGCCGTTGGAAGATATTTACAATCTTGGCCCTGGATTATTATTATATTTTAATGATGCACCAATTAACCATGGCATGGAAGCAAAGACCTCGCCCTCAAGTTTAGTTTTGGTGCAAACCCATCCGCATGACCTTGGTATCATGTCTTTTTTGGGTTCAATGGATGTCGATGATGTAATCCTATGCCTCGGGTCTGTGCAGCTGATGTTGGATTGTTGTAGATCACTCCAATTTCTCTTTTGTTTTCGTGCAACCCATCCATTGTTCTTCAATTTCTTTCAAGGCCTTGGAAATGCTCCCTCAAATATTTGACTCCGATTGATGTGCTCAGATTTGCTTCAAAACACTCCTTATCAAGATTGGTTGTTCTGACTGTTGATCTGTCTGCCAATTCTTTGAATCCATATAATGGTGCATCTGTTGGTTGATCCATTGGTGGATTCAGGTGGCTCCAACTGTCAATGTATCAGTTGATCCATCAGTGGATTCATCGACCAATCCATCAGTACCCTCTGTCAGATGGTGCTAGTTTTTCCTTTGATTTCCTAGATCCCTTCTTTGATTGTTCTTCTGGTCCAGTCTTCGATCAATCAGCAGATTCATCAAGCAATTACTCAGTCGATCTGACCTTTGATCCATCAATATCTACACCCATGGATTCATCCTTAGATTCATTGGTTGACTCTTCCTTCAATTTATTCATTGATTTTTCATGTACTTCTTGATATTCAAATCTTCTTAGGCATTTGGCTTCATCGGGGACCTTTTCCTACTCTCAAGGGCTACCCACATGGAACTGTAAACCGATTTTTCATGAAAATGTGAGATGCATCCATGGAAAACAACTCTCTCTCTCTCTCTCTCTCTCTCTCTCTCTCTCCTTTTTTAATGGTGAACAATTCATCTCCTTTTACTATTTATATTTTATTGTTTATAAAATCCCTACAGAAAACAAGTGAAATTAAAAAAAAAAAAAACCATAATTGATTGAAAGAACCCTAAAAATGATAGAAAAATCTTAATTGAGTGCAAAAGTCCCCAAATCATCATCATCATCATCATCATCATCATCTAAGCCTTATCCCAATTAATTAGGGTCAGTTACATGAATCCAATTTCGCAATTCCACCCTATCAAAGACCATCCCTTTAGTTAAACCATAGGTCATTGAGTCTTTTCTTATTACCTCCATTGACATCCTTTTGGGTCTTCTCCTTGCCCTTTAGAGTCTTCACCTTGTACCTACTCACTCTTACGATTCTTGGTCTCTATTGCATATGACCAAACCATCTAATTCTACTTTCCCTCATCTTATTACCTAGTGGTGCTACTCCTAAGTTCCCTCAAATGCATTCATTTCTAATTCTATCCTTCCTCGTTGTGTTACTCATCCATTTCAACGTCCTCATTCAGTTACATTGTCACTCATCCATTTCAACGTCCTCATTCAGTTACACTCATCCTATGAACACGTTGTTCTTTGACTACCCAACATTCTGTCCCATAAAGCATGGTTGGTCTTATAGCTTTCCTACAAATTTTCCCTATTAATTTGAGTGGTACATGATGATCACATTAAATTTCAGAGGCACATCTCCATTTCTTCAAACCAGACTTTTTTGGTAAGTGGGAATCTGAAATGACCTCGATTTTGGCTTCCATCCAGGAGTTGGATTTGTTGGAGGAAACAGGTTAGTTGATTGAAATGGAGATCGAATTCAAGGCCCATTTGTTAGCGGAATATTGTGCTAGATTGAAGGAAGAGGAGATCAAATGGCGCCAAAGATCAAGAGTGACTTGGCCTTAAAGAAGGTGATAGGAACACTAGATTTTTTCATTCCTATGCTAACGTCAGGAGGCAAGCGAACACAATGACGTCTATTATGGTGGAAGATGAGCTTAGATCAGATGAGAATTCCATCTCTTCTTTTGTTAAGTTTTTATCTGAATTGTTATCTAACTATGATGTTTGCAGACCCTCTCTAGACAACCTCCACTTCAGATCCTTACAGGATTCCAATGTGGAGCTTTTAGAAAGGTCATTCTATATAGACGAAATCAAAGAGGCTATGTGAGACCTGAGAAGGGATAAAGCCTCGGGCCCTGATGCATTCCTGGCGGCTTTAAAAAAAATAAAATAAATAAATAAAAATTTCTAGGTTTTTTGGGACACGGTTACCCCAGATCTGTGGTCTTTTGTGTTTGACTTCTTCTTCAACAATAGAATAGCTTCCGAATTGGGTAACACCTTCCTCACTCTTATTCCTAAGGCGGAAGGGGCTCAGAACGTTAAGGAAATGCCTTGATTCTCAAGATAGGTCCAAGAAACCTGATATTTTATGCAAATTGGATCTGGAAAAGGCCTACGACCATGTCGATTGGGCTTTCTTGGACCATATGATGGATAGCTTGGGTTTCGGCTTCAAATGGTGTGCATGGATCAGATCTTATATTATGTCGCCCAAGTTCTTTATTCTTATAAATGGTTCTCCGTTTGGGTATTTTAGGTCATCCAGGGGGCTACGTCAAGGAGATCGTATGTCTCCATTTATGTTTGTGCTGGTGACAGAGGCGCCAAGTGGCATGCTTTTGAGAGGCCAACAGATAGGCCTCTTTAGAGGAGTTTTGTTCCCTAATTTTGATGTGTCGATCTCACATTTGTTGTTTGTAGATGACTTTCTTCTGTTCCATGAAGCTGAGGAAAATCAGGTGGTGATGTAGAGAGGGTCGCGGACAGTTACATGGCCAAGATGGATCAGAAAAGGCCCGGTCGACGACAAAAGTGATCCGGACTGTCGGACCTTAAATTAGGCTTATCTCGCAATCCGGAATGAGTTATCGGACGTAAAATATATGATTTTCGGGTAGAACGAGCTACTTTGCCACCCAACCACGCAACGCCGGGTTGCCCAAGCTGGATTTGCGAAATATCGCCAGATCGACGGTCATTTCCCTATTTTAATTCCGTTTTTACTATAAATAGTAAGTTTTAGTTTGATTTTAACTCTTCATCCGTTGGGCTTTAGGAGTTGCGTTCAACATGAAAAGAGCTTAGAAAAATTAGGAGAACAGCTTGGTGAAGCCAAATAGGACACTTACCTATTTTTGGCCGAAATCCTTGCGCACTAGTAGACATCACGACCATCTATAAATAGTAAGTTTACTATTTATAGTAAGTCGCGAATTCTAGGAGTTTTAGTTGTAGTTTGATTCTGATTTCTTTCCCATTGCTTGGTACCCCTATTTAAAGGGTTGTGAACTCGTTTTTATTCATTCATCAATCAATTTCAAATTTTATAGAATTTATTTTCTATTTTGCTTGCTTTCTTTCTCGTGGATTCGAGAAGTCTCTGTGAGGAGTCCAGAGAAGTTCCGTGGATTCGGAACAGTTATTCCCTTGAGGAAGACGGTGCTCGACCTCACGTCGTCCCCTGCGTCTGGTGGCCCTCAGTGTCACAATCACGTGGTTCCAAGCGGTTTCAAGCATGAAAATTAATTTATCCAAGACCGAATTCTTTACAATCAATCTGGAAAATGAGGTTTGCTTTTCTTTGGCCGACTCTTTTGGGTGCAAGGTCAGTTATCTCCCAACTCTATACTTAGGATTGCCGCTCTGGATAGGCAAGCCCCCTATTTCTTTGTGGGATAAGATCTTAGAAAGAATGGAATGGAAACTCTTAGCCTGGAGGCTGAATCTCCTTTCTTTGGGAGGGAGAATTAACTTCATTAAAGCCTCCCTCTCAAACCTCCCAGTTTATTTCCTTATTCAGATGTCCCAAATCAGTGATCAATAAGATTGACAGGCTCCGAAGGAACTTCATCTGGCAAGGGGGTTCGGTGGAGGAAAATTCCCCCTTCTGAAGTGGAGAGAGGTTTGTTCTTCTTATGATAATGGAGGAGCCAATATTAGAGATCTAACTCTATTTAATGAGGCTCTATTAGGTAAATGGGTATGGAGATTTGGCAGTGAACACCATTGTTTGTGGCGTCAGATTGTGGCAGCTAAATACGGGGCGTCTCCAATAGGGTGGTGGACTAAAAAGTCATCCCCCTATCGAGCTTCTTTCCTTTGGAAAGGTATTGCCAAGATGGCCCAACTGATGCTTGAGAGAACCTCTTTCTCTGTGGGAAATGGAGAAAATACCATATTTTGGTTAGATATTTGGATCAGCAACTGGTTGCTAGCAGAAACCTTTCCTTCTATATTTGCTATCTCAGCCAATCCAAATGCCCTGGTTAAAGAGTGTTTCAACCCCTCTGCGTGTGGAGGAACTTGGTCTCCTCTTCTCGGGAGGAATCTGTCTTATGTTGAAATCCAAGATCCTATGTATTTGCTCTCTGCTTTGCAGGAAGCTCCTTTGCCCACCCCTTCGAAGCCGAAAGGCGAAATCAGATGGTCATTCTCGCCCTCGGGTAGATTCTCAGTCAAGTCCTTGTACAAGTCTTTATTAGCTTCTTCCTTCTCTGGCCCCTGTCACACCAGCCCTATATGGTTTTATGGAGTGCCGCCAAAGGTGGCTGCCTTCAGATGGCTTGTGGGTAGAAGGAGAATTCTTACAATCAACAATCTTAGGAAGCATGGGATGTAGATTCCTAATGCACGGCCGTTCTGCCTCGAAGCTGAAGAATTGGTAGATCATCTTGTGATCCATTGCAAATTTTCTTCCGATATATGGTGGAGCATCTTTAGACTAGCAAGGATTTCTTGGGTCATGCCCTACTCAATCGAAGAACTTTTGACAAGTTGGCATGCGGAAGCAGGTGGAGCTCTGGGTAAAAGGAAATGGAGGATGATCCTTTTAGCTGTCGTTTGGCCCATTTGGGCTGAGCATAACAACAGATGTTTCAGGAACCTCTCTTCTTCAAAGGCGGGCGTTTTCTCTAGAGTTCTAGTTTTGTTTAGAGACTAGGCCCCCTGATTGAGGGGGGTTTTTGCTTCTAGTTTTATTTTGTTTTGTTTTTCTTGGCCCTTTTGGCGTCTTTGTCTTCGGGCTTTGTAGCTTGAGTCCTTTTTCTTTTTCGGTTCTCTCTTTGTTTCCTTTCCCCTGTTTCTCTTTTGTTATTTTGAAGTTCTGGTTTCTTTCAATAAAAAAAAACTTTAATTTATGGACAATACATTTGCAACACCTTGTGAATAGTTGGAGTTGGAGAGCGAATACTTGGGCTCATATTTTTGCTCTACAATTTTCAGCTTGGAGTCAGAAACGAGATGAAAGTGTAGTTATGGGAAAACATCTGGTTTACGGAGGTGCCTCTAAGTTGTACGAGCATCTATATGCAGTAGTTGATAACAAAGGAGCACCTGTCATCAATTTCTATCATGATTTTGGGGGTAAGCTTGTTTGGTCTCCTTTTCATTGAAATCTTTAAGATGAGGAAATCGTTAGCTTATCCCATCTGCTCGCAATGATGGTGGAAATATACATTCCCTAGGATGCTCTGGATAGGAGGATGTGGCCTAGAAACAATCGGAAAATTATCGGTTAGATCGATGTTTCACGCTGACAGTGTATTGACGAAGCCATTCACTGTCCTGCCATAGTTCCTACGAAGGTGAGGCATTCATTTCGACAACTTTTCTGAACAAGATCTTGACCATTGATCATCTAAAAAATAGAGGCATGATGATTCCTAACTGGTGTATCAAGTGTTGCATTGACATAGAATCAGATCAGTTACCGATTCACTACAGTTTTGAAAAAGAGGTGGTCTGCGGTGCTAATCAAATTTGGTGTGGATCATGTTTTTCCTAAATTGGTCCTGGAATTAGTTGGTACTTGGTCATCTCCGGCCTGGGCTTCTGTATGCCGTCTCCTATGTGAAATGGTTGTTCAGGATTCCTTGTGGCCCCTATGGAACAACTGAATATTTAAAGGAAAATTGGCACAGGCTCCAGTGGTAGTCAAAAGAATTTTCAACATAACTACTCAAGAAATCGAACCACAAATTTAGAGGTTTCCCTCACAGGGTGGTGAGTTCTTACTGGGAGGTAATCCATTGCCATCCGAACAGCATGAAAAGTGTTGCATGATGGCATCCTCTCTGTCCCTTTTAAGGTTAATTTCAACAGATATTCCTTTGGCAACCCTGGATTTGCTTGGGTTGGGGTGGTGGTTTGGGATGCTAGTGGCAATGTTCTTATGGAGTTTTCAAGCCCTATAGGCATGCAAGAATCTAAAATACAGAGGATGGGGCTTTGCTCCAAGCAATCAAAGTGGTTTAACCTACCAACTCTTCCCGTTGATCATAGAGGGCGAGTATAAAAATGCTACATCTTGGGTGAAGGGTGGGATTGGTCCATGGAGATTAGCCAACAAGTTGGTGGAAGTTGTAGACCTCTAACACTGAGATGTATATGCCATCCAACCTGTTCATCTGTTGCACCCCACCATGATGCCCCAAGAATCGAGTTGATCCAAAATGAAGGTGGGCCTCACACCAGTTGAATCTGGAGTTTTTGGTCACAATCTACATTGTTTTCTATGTTGCTTGTGAGAAATTATGTTCAAATGTATAACTTAAACCTCTCTTTAATAAGGGGCGGGGACACCCAGTCGTCATTAAAAAAAAAAATGTATGACTTAAACCTCATCAACTTAAAATTCATTATTTATTCTAGTTTACTGAGTTATCTAACTTCTGTACATGGGTTGGATGCAAGACATGTCTGCTACCATCCATGGTACCATTTAATAAGTGGTATATCACCCTTTCAACTCATATGACTGGCAAATATGTCACTTGATCCTGACTGACCAGTTGATGGGGATCACTTCATGCTTCAAAACATCAAGTGGGTGTTATCTAATTATTCAGTCTTTGCAAATTTTTTCTTGGCCATTGCTCTTTATTTAGGATCTGATACAAACTTCCACTAGTGTTTCGTCCCTAATAGCTGGATCCATCTCATTGTGCACCAGTCAGTAGTGTGCACAGTTGGTACCATTACTATACATATTGTTCCAAGTATCGGCAATATTATCGATAATATTGCCGAGTATCGCCAGGTCAGCGATACCGATGACACTGGCAATATCAGAAATTCCAGGTATTGATGATATATCTCTAAGTATCGCCAATGTTTTCGACTGTGTAAATTCCAGGTGTTGTTTGTATCGCTAGTGTATCAACAGTATTTCGATAATATCGCCAATGTATCATCAATGTATCAATATGGCCAAAAATCTGTTTATTAAAAAAATCCATTTCAAAAGGTGCATGGTTGTATAATGACATGCATGTTTGTATATGCATGCATGCATGGATGGATGGATGGATGGATGTACGTATGCATGAATGCGTAGATGGTTGGATGGACGTATGTATATATGTGTGCATGCATGCATGCATGCATGTATGGATGGATGGATGATGCATGTGCGTATATATGTATGTGTCATTGTATGTATATATGTATGCTTGCATAGATGATTGGATGGATGTTTGGATGGATGGATCATGCATGTGTTTGTATGTATGTATGTGCATGGATGGATGGATGGATGGATGGTTGAATGGATGGATGGATCCACCATGTTTCCCCGATGTTTCCTCGAGTCAATGATACATGCTTTTAGGCCCCCATTAAAGGGAAACTTACCATTTGATTCCTAAATATGCAAATATGTGTATTTTATGCTATTATTTGATTCTTAAATATGCAAACATGCGTATTTCAGGATTTGAAGTATCATTGGAAAATTCCACCATTTTCCCTATATTTCCCCATTGTTTCCTGAGTCAACATTATATGCTTTTAGGCCTCCATTAAAGGGAAACTTATTATGTATGCATCTTTTTTTGCAATTATTTGATTCCTAAATATGCAAATATGTATATTTTAGCATCTACTAAAGTTTCTTCGAGAAATTCCACCATTTCCCCCATGTTTCCTGAATGTTTCCCTCAGTCAGCGATACGTTTCCGAGTATCCACAATATGTTTCTGAGACATGTTTCTGTATCCTCAGTCAGTAATACATGTTACGATACCAATGCTATGAATGCTGACTATACAATACCCGATATTCACAACTCTTAAAACAATACATTTTTAATGGAAAGGACGGGCATGCCAGCTGTTAAGATGGACAGATATTTTGCCTGAGACATTGGTTATTCTTGATCTGTGTTGCCTGTTATGCTTCAAAATGATATAGCAGCCCCTGTATCATTCATGGGGTGCCATGATACTGAATTTGCATATGCATTTAGCGATATACAAACAAGATCTTGGCTCTGATGAGTACTAGGTTCTGGCCACCTTGCAGTGTGTGGTGTGGGTTGTGTTAATCTCATGACTTGTGACTATATGCTTGATCTGTGACTCAGTGGATTGCTGCAACTTGATGGTCATTTCTTTCATTTATGTTTTCACTTATTTAGCTGATTTCTTAACTTGATCATCTAATTACCTTGATCTACTGAAGGACTAATCACCTACAACCCAGTTTCTATTCCTTCAGAAATTTTATTTTCCAATTTTGCTCTTGAAAATATGGATTCATGGGCAAACTGCTTGTAGGAAAGGCTATACGTAAAGTTTCTACAACCGGTTATAGGCAATCAGTGATCATGGTTTTAGATATCATCGGAACGGAATCGACTCAGTTGTGTTAACTTGGTATCAGTGAAGAATGAAATGTCATTGGTTGAGTCCCACCCCAAAAGCAGGCTGAGTCAGAACGAAACCGACCAAGTCAGAATGAGTTGGGGCGAGTCGTACTGGTTTCAGTCTCCAGGTGATTCACACTCTCAGACTACTTAAAACCCGGGTGGTCAATCTAATATCCTGGCCATTTTTCCATATTTCACCCGAACCCAGTGAAGTAAGGTAATTCTGAAACCGATATTTAAGAACCATGGTGCTCAATCCACCATCTTTGTTATTTATCCATATTTCATTTTAATCATTAATTGCTTTAATTTATGATGCTTTTAGCTTTTTCAATTTTATTGTATGCTTGATCAGGATGTAGATTGGTGCTACTGGATGTGTTGTTCTTTGCATCTTTCTTTTTCTTTATGCTTTTCACCTATTCAGTTCCTTTTAATATTGCTAGTTTCATGTGGGTACCTGTTTGTTACAGGGAAATGTAGAAGCAAATCAAATTCCTTTTCTTCGGTTCTCTGTCATGAGCAATCACCAACATCAACCAAATTGATACAAACTGAGCTTAAGAAAGCTCATGAACTTCCAGCATTACCTTTGGCAGATAAGAGTAAAAGAGAAGCATCATTTATAGAAAATGCAACATGCAGTATACAGATCCCTAGAAGTCCTCGTCTCAACATCTCTAACCATTCAGCACCAGTGACTCCTCAAATACCTACTCACTTTTCAGATGTTTCTTGCACTGATGATGCCAATGCTGCGTCTCCCCTGGTTTCATCTTGGAAACAACCAATGAACCGCATAATCCATGTTCCTGTAGCAGCTCAGGCACTTCCTTGTATTAATGGGTCTGCTGCATTGAATGTGCAGACCAAGAGTTCTAACCCCTCTATTCAAAGTCCCAGACATAATTGGGACCTCAACAGCAATTTGAGCTTGCACCCGAGTTTCGGAAGTGAAGTATGCTACCAGAATGGTTTCAACAATGGGTCCTCCTCAGAATCTAATGTGCCCCATGTAGTACCTTTGATTGGCTTTGAAAAGCTGAACCCAGATGTTGGTGATTGTTCAGCTTACAACCCCGTTGAGGGTGGTGTGCCTGGAAAGACATTAACGGGTTTGCATTTCCAGGACGTGAAGTCTGCAAATGATATAAATTTGAATGTCTGTCTTCCGAATGGCTTCCGAGAGGAAGTTGATCACCGAAGCGATCATGTGCTCATTGGAGGGGAAAGGAAGCACAGAGATTCTCGGATGTCGTGGCTTATAACAAGACCAGTCTGTAACGAATCCCGAAGTCTTGGAGATGGTGCAGCCCAGATGGATCTGGGTTTCATAGAGGCTTGCTCTGGGCTGTTGTCTAGCCAAGATGCAAAGATCCAGCTGCTGGAGTGTGAAAATAAAACAGAAAAGGGTCCTCCAGTTTTTTTAAAGGATTTCTCATCAACTTTGCATGCTGAGGATGGAGAAACCTGCAAGACTGATCGGGCTGAGAGCCCGAGTAATAAGAACACTGGTTTTCCTGCCCTCAGCAAGTCTTCAAATTTCGAGGGTCAGCATGCTTTTAGCTCATCCTCCATGCCGTGTCGGATCCAATCTGAAATCAATGATGCTGAGAAGAGTGTGAGAGTTGGTTTGCTTCATGCAGATATTGCTTGTGATCTTCCACTGCATGACTCAGAAAAGCAGATTCATGTGGAGAATCTGGTCACAGATAAGGGGATTGATAGCAATAGAACTATGGGTTCTACAGATCGTGAAATTAATTTGAATTCTAGAGTGGATATGTTGGATATTTTGTTTACATCCAAGAATGATTCAGAGTTCTCCACTTCTGTTTCCGGAGCTCCTCTGGTGGATATTGCAGTTGCAATCGATTTGGAGACCCCTATCCTTCCAGACACATTCGAGTTCACCCCTCCCACCCCTCCCGGGGGATCTGTGGCAGCCAACAAACAGGTGACATCTACACAGCCGAAGCAATGTGAAATGGAGGGCCCAAAGGATCTACTTGCCAGGACTGCAGCCGAGGCTATTGTTGCCATGTCATCAGAGATACGTAACCAGTCAGATGATGCCGGTTGTCACACCTCACCTGATGATCTAATGGACCCCCTACATTGGTTCTCGGAGGTGGTTTTCTCAAACACAAGTGATCTTGATGGAAAAGCTGGAAGTTCAAGAGGTATGAGTGATGCTGATAAGGAAGCCTCAGACAATGAAGGGATAGACTTCTTTGAGGCCATGACATTGAAGCTGGTAGAAACCAAGGTGGAGGACGAATACCTTTGTAATAAGCTGCAACAGGAGCATGATAATCAAGATGACAATTCAGGCATCCCTCCATTACTATCCCGACCTCGGAGACGTCAAACAAGGAGGCGGCGGCAACGGATGGACTTTCAGAAGGACATCCTGCCGGGTCTTGTATCTTTGTCAAGGCATGAGGTGACTGAAGATCTCCAGTTGCTAGAAGGGTTGATGAGAGCTTTGGGTTGCTCTTGGCAAAGTGGGCTCTCAAGAAAAAGCATGGCTACAAATAGGTGGCATTGTCGGGGAAGGGGTAGGAGGCAGCCAAGAGGTTTGGCTGCTGCCGCTCGGATGGGGAAATTGGTGGGCCAACCCCCATGGCAGCCTAGTCATAGTGAAGTGGAACGCAAAGGGATAAGCCTACAAGGGTGGGGGAAGACAACAAGGCGTTGTCATCGGAGGCAGAGGTTACCGATGGCTGATGCTATATGAGATTTTTCCTCTTTTCCTCTTTTCGTTTTCTTTTCTTCTTCTTCTTCTTCTTCTTCTTCTTTTCTTTTTTTTTTTTTTTTTTTTTTTTTTTTTTTTGTAGAGGGATATTTGGTTGTATGGAATTCTTCTATGGCTCCAAAGAGAGTGAGGAAGCTGGTTGTCATTCAATGAATGTATGTATGAATGAGGGTTTAGACTCCCTTGTTGGTTTTGCACCATTTAAAAAAAGGGTGGTGACTCAGTCCTCACATATGACAGTTGATGTGCAGGTATCCATAAAATCCAAATTATGGACCCAATTGTTGATGGAGCCTGCATCTATTCATGCAATCTCAACCATCCAATCAATGGTTATCAACTGGTGAGTGATACAAATTTTAAGTGGAAATTTTTTTTATATGGATAATACTATTTTGGGTGTAATTTTCATGTTATGCTCCATCCACAGTTGAATCAGCAATTTGGACATTCTGGGCTGCCCTACAACCATGCCATGTGCATGGTTGAAGAGTCACCACTATTTTCTTAATGGTGCTGAACCAACATAGGAATCTAGCACGTGAATCAGAATACCTTTGTATATACTCTGTTGTCGGCCCCGACATTTTGGGCTCTTCATCATCATTCTTGAGTTTATTTACAGTGTATAATTCATATTAATGTCACATTGAAACACACACACACACACACACACACACACACACACAATGTCAGCTGTCACAACACCCTTGGGCTTCATTAGAGAAAAGGGAAAAAATGAAAAGAATAGAAGAGACTAGTTTCAGTTGGGATGATTTCTTATTAAGAACTTGGCATCCACAGGTTCCTAAGCTGGCCAAAAACCACTGCAGATATGAGGTGGATGTTTTTCATGAACAATATATAAGATGTCATGTTTTGAAACCCAACGGACCAAACTGCAACAGCATCAGGTTCTACGTTTTCCAGTATAGAAAAGGAGATTCAATGTAGATGTTGTACTGGTAAAGACCAATAAGCAATATAATGGGTGGTTGAAATCATTTGCATTGTTATCGTTGTAATCTAGTTGAAACCATTGGTTGAAGTTGAACCATATTGGGATGCTACTGATAGTTATACCATTTGAGCCTCTGTTTTGGGTTCTAAGCACGAGAACTGATCACCTCAGGCATCAGTACCATACCATGCTTACTTTTTAGGAAGGCCCTCCCAACCATGAAACTAAGCTGTTCTCTTCATTAAATGGGGCACACCTGTTTGTCGACTCAGACCGTTGGTTGCTCACTGATTTCAATGGTGTGTAGACCACATGAGCAAAAAGCTGCTCTTTTTTTTTTTTTTTTTTTTTTTTTTTTAATTTTATTTTTTACAGGAGATCTTAATGGTGGGGATTACCGTTTTCACAGAACTGATCCCGCAGGAAAGATGGTCCAAGCTGTGGTAACTTGCCTGTCTCTTTGATCAGTCAATTTTAGGCAAACAACTAAGGGCTCGGTTGACATCTCTACTCTAATCCAATAAGAGTTATTTATTTATTTATTTAAATAAGAGCTATTTTGATAATTTCTTTTTATTATAGCTCTTGTTTTAAATTAGCTCGTTTGCTAAAATTATGTTTTCAATAATAATAATAATAATACTAATAATAATCTTATAAGAAATAAGCCCATAGGAGCTTTTTCTAGGGACAGTTGATCTCGTTCTTAAAGATTACAACTTCATTGCATCAATGTCCACTACCCACCTTTGAAGTGGGTTGTCTATCATGTGGGGCCCACTTTTGATATCTACCATCCATCATGTGGGGCACACCATTTACGTGAATCATCCATCATGTTGGGCCACTTTGGATATGGGCCATCCATCATGCGAGACCTTGGATGTGAACCGTCCATTAGGTGAGACCCAATTAATGTGGATTGTCCATCACTGAGGGGCCACATTTTGATGTGAGCCATCCATCATTTGTGGCCCACTCCATCCATTATGTGAGCCACCTTGATGTGGACCATCCCTCCTTGATACAGATCATTCATTGCCCACCTTTAATGTCAATTGTCCATCACGTGGGCCCAACTTTAATGTCCACCATCCATTATGTGGGTCCCACCTTTGATGTGGACCATCCACCAAGTGGCCCCCACTTAACATGGATGATCCATCATGCTGGGCCACACTTTGATGTGGGTCATCCATCATGTGGAGCCCACCTTGATGTGGGCCATTTATCATGTGGATGTGGGTCACCTTCATTTATCATGTGGAGGGTACCTTCAATATGAGTCATTCATCATGCGGGCTAACCTTGGATGTCCACCATCCATTATGTGGGTCCCACCTTTGATGTGGACCATCCATCGAGTGGCCCCTACTTAACATGGATGATCCATCATGTTGGGCCACACTTTGATGTGGGTCATCCATCATGTGGAGCCCACCTTGATGTGGACCATTCATCATGTGGAGGGTACCTTCAATATGGGTCATTTATCATGCGGGCTTACCTTGGATGTCCACCATCCATCACCGTCCATCATGTGGGGCTCACTTGATGTATATAGTCTATCATGTGGAACCATATTTTGATGTGGGCCATCCATCATGTGGGTCCCACCTTTGCTGTGAACTATCCATCACGTGGTGCCCAACCTTCAATATGGGTTTTCATCATGCAGGCGCACCTTCAATGTCAACCTTCTATCATGAGGTACCACCTTCAATGTCCACCATCCATCATGTAGATCCCACCTTTGATGTGGGTCATCCATCATGTGGGGCAATGAAATTTTGGGTCGGTCTCATAGCTATATGATTGGTGGGCCATCAAAAGGATAATCTCATAGGTATATGAAGGATAATCACATAGGTATATGATTGGTGGGCCATCAAAAGGATAATCTCATAGGTATATGAAGGATAATCACATAGGTATATGATTGGTGGGCCATCAAAAGGATGATTTATTTGTCTTTGGACACCTGTTAGATAACTCAGACATCCACACAAGTGAATGACAGTGCTTTATTTCTAGACATCACTCCATCCCTCTCAAATGAAAAGTTGGTTTGAATATCTCCTTGTGGAATTTTATAGCAAGGTTTCATTATTAAAGCTGATACTTTGTAACAATTGTGGACACCACTCTTTAAGTGTTTGGATTATTGCAAGCACAGTTAGCAAAGTGGGTCAGTCAAACTGGTCACTGGGTTATGAAAACCAGCGTCAGATGCAGGCTCGGAACTCGACTAACTTGGATGAGTAAAAATGGGTGAGCAGAGTCTTCCATAGGAGGAATAAGTAGGGAAAAAGGGCATTTCTCTTCCTCTGACAGCTCCTATGTTATCTACCGTTGAAGAAAGAACAGAGGATGAAGAAGAAAAAAGATACTGTAACTTCTTTTTTTCCTTCTTCTAATTTGTCAAAATGAATAAAAAGAATATATATATATATATAGAGAAACGCTCACCTGCGAACCAGTTCGAAATACGTACGAATTTTTTTGAGAACCCATCATACGTGATGTTGATCCAAAATCTGAACCGTTCATGTGAAGCAGCACCTAGTGAAACCCCCCAGAACTAAGTTTTACTTTTATCTAAAACTTTTATCCATACCGTCCATAGCAAAGAGAAATTAAAATCAAGGAAAGAAGTTGTTTACATTTTTCACGGTCCACCAAAGTTTCGGATCAAAGTAAATATTCATACTATGGCATGAGGTTCTGCTTCATGTGAACCGTTCAGATTTGCGAGATTCATCAAGTATGATGGGTCATAAAAAGTTCGTACGTGCTACGTACGAACTGGTTCGCAGGTGAGCGTTTTCTATATATATATATATATATATATATATATATATATATATATATATATATATATATATATATATATATATATATATATATTGAGTCATGCTCCCCTACCCACCTACGCACCTTTGCACACGTGTCATGGGTGTCTAATCTGAACGGTCCATGTGATGCGGAATCCCATGAAACCTCAAGTGACAAATGTTCACCCGGATCAAAAATTCTGGTGGGCCATAGCAAAGAGAAATGCAAATCAAGGGAGGAAACTGTTTTCAATTTTTCATGGCCCATAAAAGTCTTAAATCAAAGTAAACTTGGGCCTGGGGGGTTTAACGAGGTTCTTCTTCACATAAACGGTTCAGATTTTCGATCCACATGACGTATGATGGGTTCTCAAAAAAGTTGGTACGTACTACGTACGAACTGGTTCGCAGGTGAGCGTTTCCGTGTATATATATATATATATATGACCCACTTGGTTGCCCGACTCAGCAGGTGAACCTGACCACTGGACTGTTTTGATTCCTATGTGAGGTCCGGGTTTGCGAACTATGATTGCAGCAGCCTGCTCTATTAGAAACGATAAAGAGGAATCTTTACCAATGACAAAAATGCCTGGATCATTGCTCTTGCTCAGTTGGTAGACTCTCAGGAGTTTCAACACCAGGTCAAGGTTCGAGTGTCCATTAGTGGTGAAAGTCCACTACGGCGTGAGTATGTGTGGGGTGTGTGTGCGTGTGTAAAAAAAAAAAAAATGACAAAAATGCCTTCATACCAAGAGTTGGGTTTGCCTGTATGAAGGACCCACCTCTCGTGTTTGAATGATATCCAACCCGTCCATAAAAAATACTGGACGCTCGAAAGCCCAGGGTTATCCAATCATTGGGTGTGCCAGCCACACCACAGAAAATAATAAAACCTCAAAATCCACAAGGTGGGCCACCTAATGGTTGGATCAGCCTAATTTTTGGCATGTCCCATTTTCATGTTAGAGCAACCATAATGAACGGGTTGGATGACATGTATCCACTAATAACGCGGGTAAAATGGTAAATTGTTCAAACGTAATAGTGTTAGTAGATAGTTTAGAGGGGCTGTAGTTGCAATAATCTAAACCAGAAGCAAGGTATTAACAAATTGTCATACGTCATAAAGAACACACAAGGATGGTGTTCACGGCCACTCCAAAAAAAAAAAAAAAAACCATGGCTGAACAACCAGACCTACTTCGTTTGCGTATGCACATTTGGACTCGATGGCATCTCTGTAACCTATCTTGACCGTCTATTAGATCCATAGTATACATCAGATGCAGTCAGTGGCATGCAAAAGATGGATGGATAAGATCGCTTGTAGAAGATAGGTCCAGATATGGATTTTTTAGACCATCCGGTTGCTAGTTTTTGCAGTAGCCGAAGAAGAGTGGCCTGGAATTAGTGGACGGTCCAGATAGATGGTGTAAATGCTGGAGAAGTCACACATGAGAATGTTATGAGACAGCCCCATTATATCATATCTCTGGGTGGATTTACATCATCCCACACACAACAAACGTACGGTACACGACATGACATCATAGAGATTCTTTGTCCTTACAAAAATAATATATTTTGATGTGTTATGTCATGGAGTGTCCAAAGTGTCATTGGGGTTCCATACATGGTAAAATCATTTGTAAGAGACAAGGAGATTGGATTATCCAACTGGTGCATTCTTTAGAAACGGCCCGCCCATGTGAGGGGCTACATGATGGACGGTGGTAGACGATCCATGCTGCAGATGGAACAAAAGCATTATGTATCAGATACAAAAAAATTTGAAACCATAGTGGCATTCCTAGTCCTCAAACACAATGAATCTATCTCACATTATTTTGACACATGAGCTTTTCAGTTAGTCAGCCATTGGAATCACAGTATTGCAGTCATAGAGAATTAAAAAAGTACGCAGGCTATTTAGCATCACAAGCATTTAAAACTAGCATTAACCTAAGTCACAAATGCATAAGCCCCCATCAACTTGCAAGCGCTCCACTTCCCATCATCACCCATGAAAAACCAAGGAAACTTCTTCAAGCGCTCTCTCTGTGGTAGCTTTTATAGTCAGAGACTCAGATCAACTCATTCAGCCCTGAGTTGAGTTGCAACTCACCCCAGTTGGAGTCCCCACTCAATCAACTTGGTCAACTCTAGAAACCATGCTTATAGTAGTTCATTATGGATGAATTTTGGGTGCAGCAATTCTAGTCCAACAAAATGAAATTTAACCAAAACAGTTCCATTCCCATTTGAATTGATGGTTTCACTCTCAAATTGCCATCAACTACCCTGTCATCCAGGAGATGAAGACACCAGGACATGCCAGCCAAGCAATAATGAGTTCACGAGTTCACTCGGGAGTTTGATACTCTGGCAGAGTATGATGGACAATAAGCAGGCACTTTTTTTTTTTAGTTTTTTTGACACACGCTCACTCCCATTCACACCACATGGGAACTCAACCAATGATCTCGGTGTTGAAACTCAGTCTACCATTGAGCCATGAATATGGACTTGAATTTATGTGCATGTGATAATTATAAATTGAATTATTGTAATCTCTGCCTAGTGAAAATTTGTTATCTGAATTCAAAATGTTGATTATATTTCATGTTTTTCATGTTGACAATCCATTAGATATCAAATAATAAAACCAGTTAAGGCATCTTGTGAGTATAATGGCTGTTTCCTAAGACCATCTATGGTGGGGCACAATGTGGACGGTTTAATCATCATCATCTCGTCTTATCCCAACTAAATGGGGTCGGCTACATGAAACCTTTTCTGCCATTCCACTCATGGTTTAATGAGTTGGAAATACGGCACACATGCAATCTGAGTACCTGACTATAATCCATCACTCTGTCAGAGTATCAAATTTTTATCAGTAAGAAAAACATCTTATGCAGCTGTCGCATCTGAGATTAAATTTGATTGGATGGACATATCTCTCAGGTTTGAGTTTTAATTGTACAGACAGATCATCATTTTCCAAAAAATTGAACATTCATACTGGAGCACACAGTAACCTTGTTCTAAACTATGAAAGGTGTGGAAAACATGACCTCAGTGAACAAACATACCACATCTATGTGTCTTTTTCACCATCCTCCTCATCATGTGGCTCTAGAGGCACTTCATGCCGGGGCCTGTTGTACTTCTCACGCAGCTGCTTTATCGGGATGAAATCTCCTGCCGCATCCATGCCATAAAACAAGAAGGAGATGTAAGGATGGTCAAACCTCTCCTGCACATGGCAAGCAGTGGAAATGGTTGAGGGGAGGAAAGTTTATGGAAGCATATGTTTGTCCACTTTCACGTTTCTTCAGAATCTATATTTACCATATCCGGTTGATCAACGCCTAGTAGATTCTCTTCAGGAACTGCCACACAATTTTCATTATAATACCATGGTTATATAAGGCACAAAAAATAAAAATAAAAACAAAATAAAATAAAATAAAAAGAGGAAAAACAAAGAAGAAGAAGAAGAGGAAAACCCAAAATGCGAAATGGCAGAGTAGAGTGAATGAAATACTGGTTGCCACCTATGAACAAGAACACTATGTAACAAAAGCAAAAAAGAAATATGGGTTACATTCACACCAGATACATGTTGATATGTGTATCAGGAGAAAAGAAAAATCAATATGCCCAGTTCAACTGAATGGTGTTTTTTATTCGAAAAGCAACTGTACAGGCAGCTTTCCCTTTCTATAATCGCAGTCAATCATTACCAGTGGGAACCATCACAAATAGGCCATGAGCCAAAATCTTAACCTGCCATTGGTGGACTTTTCCCATAGGATGTGTTTTCCCAAATAAGACCTGTTTTCCAAATATGGTAAAAAACCACCCTTCTACGGAGTATGTATGCATGGATGGATGGGATATATGGATGTAAACATTGGTCTAGATAATATGAAATTAGTGGGGCCAAAGTTTAGAGCAGTTGGGACCTTGCATGACATATTTTGAACAGTTCAGATCATCCATGGAATGGTCTAGATCATCCATGTGACAGTTCAGATCACCATTTTGCTGGGGGCCACTTTACAAGCAGAGATCCAATTGGTGGGCCCACTTTACAAGCAGTTGAATCTCCCACAAAACATCATTTTGCCCCTTTATAAATGAACGGATCAGATTTGAAGATCCACACCAAGTGACAGTCCAGATCACCCACGTGACGGTCCAGATCTTCTGTCATTGGTGGGGCCAGCTTCATAAGCAGTTGGATCTCCCAAGAATCATGATTTTACTTATTTCTAAATGATGGATCAGATTTGACGATTTAGATCATCATGAGACGATTTCGATCATCTGACATTGGTACACCCACTTTACAAGCAGTTGGATCACCCAAAAATGATGATCATCATTTTACTCCTTTATACATGAATGTATCATATTTAATGGTGAAGATCAGATCATCCATGTGACAGTCCAAAACTTCTGTCATTGATAGGGCCCACTTTATAAGTGGTTGGATCTCCCAAAAATCATCTATTTCCGCTTCTTTTAATGAACGAAACAGATTTGGCAGCCCACACCAAGTGACAGCCTAGATCATCCATGTGAAGGTCCAAATCATGTCGTTGAGGGAACCATTTCAAAAGCAATTGGATCAAACCCCTAAACTTTCAGCTCAAACAGGGTCCATGCGTCCGTACAGCGATGCTGTCAGCCGTACAGCTGCTGACGTCAGTGAGCTGACATGTCGCCTCTCAACTGGTTTGATGCGGAATGGTCTAATATATGCTCTGATACCAAGTAGAAGATGATTGATGACTAGAGTGAGGAGAAGAGAGGAGAAGAGTGAGAGAGAAGAAGAGAGTTTGGGGAAAATGTTGTGGCAACATGCCCACACAATGTTTTATTAAAATAGAACATATAGTACAATGTAGGAGAAGAAGAAAGTGTGCATATGCACTTACATTAAAAGAACCACTTAACACACACACACTTTACACTAACACTCTCTACACTCCCCCTCAAGTTGGAGCATAAACATTGATCATGCCCAACTTATCACGAACACGATAAAGAGCATCTCGACTTAAAGACTTTGTAAGAACATCAGCAAGCTGATCCCCGGATCGGACAAAAAGGGTAAAGATCTCCTTAGAGGCAACTTTCTCCCAAATAAAGTGACAGTCAACCTCAATATGCTTGGTGCGCTCATGGAAAACCAGGTTACGAGCAATATGTATGGCCACTTGGTTGCTGCAATAAAGAGGAATAAGAGCCGAAGGATAATAGCCAAGTTCTTCAAGAAGGGTGCAAAGCCATACGAGCTCACATGTTACATGAGTCATAGCACGATATTTTGCTTCAGCCAAGGACTGAACAAGAATCGGTTGCTTCTTTCTCTTCCATGTGACAAGATTGCCACCTAAGAAGGTACAGAAGCCAGACGTAGAGCAACGATCATAGGTATTACTTGCACAATCGGCATCAGAATAGTCAGAAATATGACGATGACCATGAGACTGAAAGCGGAGGCCGAGGCTCAGGGCTGATTTAAGATACCGAAGTATGTGGTATACAGCAGTGAGATGTGAAGAATGGGGAGTTTGCATGAAATGGCTAACAATGCCCGCTACAAAGGAAAGATCCGGGCAAGTAATAGTCAAGTAAATGAGCTGGTCTACAAGACGTTGATAGATCCTAGGGTCACAAAGAAGAGTACCATCATCTGACTGAAGTTTCTAAGAAGTATCCATAGGGGTGGTAGCAGGTTTGCATGCTAGCATGCCGATCTCCATGAGAAGATCAAGAGCATATTTTCATTTTGACAAGACCACCCTCGATGAGGAGCGACCAACCTTAATTCTCAGGAAGTAGCGATGAGGACCACGATCCTTTATCTTAAACTTGGTCTTCAGAAATTCTTTAACATCCCCCATTCCAACAGACTTACTGCCGGACAGTACAATATCATCCACATACACAATGAGAACCATGATACCCGTCGATCGACGACATATAAAGAGGGAATGGTCGGCATAACTACGAACAAAGTCGAACTCCATGAAAGCCTGATTAAATTTTTCGAACCATGCACACGGGGACTGTTTGAGTCCATAAAAAGCCTTTCAACTAACATATAAGCGTAGCATTGTGGGAAGCAACAAAGCCAGGAGGTTGATGTATGTAGACTTCCTCTGCAAGATCCACATGAAGAAATGCATTCTTAACATTGAGTTGAAACAAGGGCCAGGATAAATTGACGGCCAAGGAGATCACAACACGAATAGAATTAAGCTTAGCCACCGGAGAGAATGTCTCAAAATAATCAACGCAATAAGTCTGTGTGTAGCCTTTAGCAACAAGATGGGCTTTATAACGATCAATAGAGTCATCTGGAAGGAACTTGATCGTGTAAACCCATCGACATCCAACAGATTTGTGCCCTGGAGGAAGAGGAACTAGATCACTAGCTCCCAAGTATGATTCTTCTCAAGCGCATACATTTCTTCCATCATCACCTTCATCCAATCAGGACTTTGAAGAGTATGTGAGAGAGACCGAGGAATAGTTTGTGACAAAATGGAAGCTGCAAAGGACTGAAAGGATGGTGAAAGATGAACATATGAAACGAAATTATTAATGGGGTGTTGAGTACAAGATCAAGACCATTTGCGCGAGGCAATGGGGAGATCCAAACTCGACGTAGAAGAATCACCTGAGCCAACATCCAAAGTAAGTGGAAGGGTGGCCGACTGAGCATGTGAAGAGTTATCTCGACGATGATGCACCCAGTGTTTGAGTTGTCGGTATCGCTACAAGTTTTGTTGGCCAGAGATAAAGATATAATATCGTTATCGTAGATAATATCGCCGATAACTGGAAATGTGGAGAAAAATGCGAAAACATGGAGATAACGGTGAAATTTTTTAATGAAATTTCAGGACATGCCTAAATACATATATTTGTATATTTAGAAATTAAAAATTTGTAAAAAAATACATTAAATAATAAGTTTTCATTTAATGGGGCCAAAAAAGCATACGTTTCCATAAAAAATTACTCTAATAATAACCAAAATAAATTTATCTAAGTTTCAAGTGGATCACACCATATGAAACAGTGAGAATAATGATTTCCACCATTGAAATCTTCATAGGGCCCAGTGATGTTTATTGTCATCCAAATTGTTCATAAGATCACAGGGACATGGATGAATAAAAAAATAGAAATACTAGGTTGATACAAAACTTTTGTGGCCCCCAAGAATTTTTCAATGGTAAACATTCAATTCACATAGTTTCATGTGGTGTGGTCCACCCAGGCTTTGGATATGCTTCGGATATGCTTCATTTTTTGGCTGGTGCCTTAAAATCATTTAATAAAATGGATGGACAAAGTGGATCAAATAAGTAAATTACGATGGGCCAACAGAGTTTACTCAGTATGCAATCCACTTCTGTTGTGGCGCAATTCGTATGAATCTCAAAACTCACCTTGGTAGGTGGATCGGGAGGCGGAATGGCTGGTGTACCTCACACCAGCTATTGACGTCAGCAAGTAGCTTGTGGGTTTGATTACGAGTTATGTCTTATATCCAAACCATTCATCTATTTGAATAGCTCGTCTTAAGGTTTTGGACGAAAAATAAGACAGATATAACTATCAAGTGGACCACACTGCAAAAACCAGTGGGGGATTGAACGTCTACCATTGAAACCCTTAAACCCTTTTTGGGGTCACAGAAGTTTTGGATCAATATGAAAATTGTTTTTCCTCTTCATTTAGATATTTGTGTTTTTATGGACAGATTGGATGCAAAATAACGTTACGGGCCCTGCAAATTGTTTAATGGTGAAAATCATTATCTCCGCTGCTATCTATGGTGTGGTCCATATAACTTTTGGATATGGTTCATTTTTCGGATAATGCTCTAAAATGAACTCTAAAAACAGATTAACGGTGTAGATATAATGAATACCTCACTGTGGGGCCAATGTAACTTTGATCTCCTTTGAATCGTTCGTACAACTCGGATCTCGAGGAGCGTCAGTGCTCGTCTTCGCACGACACGTACCTACAGCAGGTATATAGCTGGTGTGAGGTACACGAGCCGATCCGATTCCTGTGGATCCCTAATGATGGGACCCATTATGAAGTATATACCTTAAATCTGCACCGTCCATCATATATGATAGCTTATTTTAGTACGGGAACCGAAAAATGAACCAGATTCAAATCTTCAATGGACCACACCAGAAACTGTGTGAATTGAACGCATATCATTAAAAACTTCCTGGTGGCCACATAAATTTTGAATCAAGCTGATATTTATTTTAACCCTTCATCCATGCCTTTTTATATTTACAAAAAGGTTTGATACAAATAACCATCACCGTGGGGCCTAAGAAGGTTTCAACGGTGAAAATCATTATTCTCGTTGTTTCTTGTGGGGTGGTCCACTGGAGCTGTGGATATGCTTTAATTTTGGGATTTACCACTAAAATGAACTAGAAAAATGAATGGATGGCGTGGATAAATCACATACATTCACGGTGGGCCCAGAGAGTTTACTCAGTACGCTGAAGCACACCATGTGCGGTCTGCTTCTGTAGTTCTGAAGCATAAAAGGAAAAAAAAGAAGAAAAAAAGAAAAAAAGAAAAGAAAAGAGGGTTTTTCGTCTGTGAAGAGGGGTTTTCGGCGGAGAGGGGGGATTTTCGACCGTGGGTTTCAAAATCCCATCTCAATCTCCCAAAATCCCTGATTTTTTGCCGAAATCATGTATTTGTGACATCAATCTTCCAATCGAACGAAGAAAAGGGAAAATTTCAGATTTCTTTACCTCCGTCGAAGACGAGAACTGTCGATTGCTGCCCAGATTCTTTTCTTCCGAGTTCCGATCAACCATCAACTAGGTATTACCGATATCAAAGGTGTTTTTTTTTTTTCGATTTTTTTCGCTTTTTACCTATTTTGTCGCAAAAAATCCAAAATTATGGACAATATCGCCGATAATCCAGAGAGAAACGAAAAAGGGGGGTTTCGGTGTCGCTAGAGGGGGGTTTCGGTGTCGCTAGTCTAGCGACACCGATATTATCGGCGATATTATCGACATTTCGTCGACAATGCGAACACTGGATACACCTGCAGAGGCTTAATGTTACCCAAATCACCAACAGGATGTGGAATGGAGGGGAGAAGAGTCTTCTAGTGATTGCTAGTGATAAGAGGAAGAGGATAAGTGTTATGCTCCCCCTGACTTGCAAGAGAATCGAAGAGGGATCGACATTGAGCTGAGAAAAATGGAACATCCTCAAATAAGATTCCATCGGCATAGACATATTTTTTGCGAGTCGATGGGTCATAACACTTATATCCTTTCTGACTCCGAGTGTATCCTAAGAAGCCACATTTAGTTGCCCTAAGGCTAAGTTTATCATTACTACCATCCAAAATCTGAACAAAACATGTGCAACAAAAAACTATAGGTGGTAGATGAAAGGGATTGTTATGAGGATACAACATAACAACCTGATCCCAAACACTGAGGTAATCAGAGTTCAATCCAATTAGGAACTATATGATGCAAGTGTCATCCCGCTGCTTACGTGCATGTTCATGATAGTCTTTACATTTGGAAGGAAGAGGCTGATACAAGTTCAGCTCATCCCACATGCGTCAAAGTGTCAAATAAATATCTATTAATGATTTTGAGTCTCGTTGGAACCGACAATTTATTGAATAAGCTGGAATACCCGTGAAAATTTTTAAGACTCGGAGAACATATCATGAAAGGGCGAGGGACTAGAAGTTTGAGGATAAGTCCGGAGCGTGATACAAAGTAGAAGCGGCACCTAGTTAGAAGGATTCCTACAACAAAGGGTAGATGTCCTGGCCCAAAATAGCTTGTGTATGAAACAAATGGGCAACTAAAGACCTTTCTTTAGCCATCATTTGTACAATGTGGGCCACCAATCATTGGAGCAGCCTGATTTTCAGAGAGCATCTAGACCATTGAGGGATTTGGCTATACACTTGTGGGATGATCAACAACCTCTTAATTTCACATGCCTAATAATAGATATGTAATGTCTGCGGTATTTCTTTTCATTACCTGTACTAATCTCTCAGTTTATTGGTTTGCTTCACTAAAATTGACTGCTTAATTTCTATGGTCCTGTTTACATGGATGAAATAAGGATAATCAGCAACAGTCTTTGACACAGGATCCATGTCAGCCTGTCATTTTGCATAAAAGAAAATGATAAATCCAATGGGACTCAATTCGTCTCCAAGAATAACCAAAAAGCATTCCTTCTATTTGGTGCTTTACCAACAGAAAAATATCTTGAAGTAGACACTGTGGGAGATGGATTTTCATCCATGAAAACACTAAATATTACGAGTTGGCAGGGTGTCATAAGATGTTTTTGAACTAAACAAACCTTACTTATGGGAGGAAATTTAAAGAAAGATCATTATCTGCTGAAAAGAAAAGAATGCAGTCTGTATTTTACCATAGGTGACCAGAAGGTTTGGGTCTGCATGTACATCAACCAAGACCTGCAAAAAAAAAAATATAAAATAAAATTAAAAAAAAAAAAAAAAAACTGCTTCAAACTTTAAAAGGATGTATACGAGTTGCTCTAAGAAACTCAATACTGCTTCAAACTATAAAAAGTATACAAGTTGCTCTAAGAACATAATGTATTTCCAATAACAAGAACTTATCATCTATCTATCTATACAGGTTGCTCTAAGAAAACTCAATACTGCTTCAAACTATAAAAAGGATGTATACAAGTTTCTCTAAGAACATAATGTACTTCCCTCAACAAGAACTTATCCACCTATCTATCTATACAAGTTACTCTAAGAAACTCAATACTGCTTAAAACTATAAAAGGATGTATACAAGGGTGTATACAAGTTGCGCTATGAAACTAATAATGTACTTCCATCAACAAGAACTTGTCCATCTATCTATCTATACAAGTTGCTCTAAGAATCACAGTACTGCTCCAAACTATAAAAGGATGTATACAAATTACTCTAAGAAACTCATAATGCACTTCAACAAGAACCTATCTATCTATCTATCTATCTATCTAATAGATAAGGATGTATACAAGTTGCCTTAGGAAACTGATAATGTACTTCCATCAACAAGAACTTATCCATGTATCTGTCTATACAAGTTGCTCTAAGAAACCCAATACTGCTTCAAACAATAAAAGGATGTATACAAGTTGCTCTAAGAAATTCATAATGTACTTCCATCAACAAGAACCTATCTATCTATCTAATATAAAAGTATGTATACAAGCTGCTAATGTACTTCCATCAACAAGAACTTCTCCATGTATCTATCCAATACAAGTTGCTCTAAGAAACTCAATACCACTTCAAACAATAAAAGGATGTATACAAGTTGCTCTAAGAAACTCATAATGTACTTCCATCAACAAGAACTTATCCATGTATTTATCCATACAAGTTGCTCTAAGAAACTCATAATGTACTTCCATCAACAAGAACTTATCCATGTATCTATCCATACAAGTTGCTCTAAGAAACTCAATACCGCTTCAAATAATAAAAGGATGTATACAAGTTGCTCTAAGAAACTCATAATGTACTTCCATCAACAAGAACCTATCTATCTATATATCTAACATACAAGGATGTATACAAGTTGCCTTAGGAAACTCATAACGTAATTCCATCAACAAGAGCTTATCTACCTGCACAAGTTGCTCTAAGAAACTCATAATGTACTTCCTTCAACAGTAACCTATCTATCTATCTATCTATCTATATAGCATTCATCCATACATGCATAACACATCCATCCATTCATCCATACATGCATAATACATCCATCCATCCACCCATCAATGCACCCATCCACACATACATACCTAATACATCCATGTATACATACATATATAATGAAATAAAATAATTATTTTTTAAAGATAAACAGATTTTTTTGTCTCATAATGTTTAAATCATTGAAAAAAAGTAATTTTTTTCTCCAAAAATGCAACACATTAGCCATCAACATCCATCTACAAAATAAATAAATAAATAAATATAAAAAAAGCTAATGAGTTTCATGAAACATCTTTTTCAAATACAACATTTTTGTTACATTTTCGTAATTTAAATAGTTAAAAAGATTTTGATTTTTTTTTTTTTTTTTTTTTAAAGGTTTAGGTAAATCGATAGATTGACCAACTCTAATCAATACATCAAAATTTTACTCCTCAATTACCAATTTTATTTAGGGGAGAAAATGAGGGAAAATAGGATTTCCTGAATTTTCCCTAATTTCCACCCCAAATGTTGAAATTTTCAACTCAAATCCACGTCAATGCATGAGAATCATACATTAGAGATGATTTGAGTTGAAATCCATGCTAAGATCTTAAGAAAAAAAAAAAATTTCTGAAAAAACAAATCTTACATTGGAACCTGTGGCCCACTTCTGCTCTCGGGTGTTAAATTTACCCAAAAATCCAAGCTTTGAATTAAAAAAAATGAAAAGGACTAGTCGAAATCCAGCTCAAACCCATTTTGCAAAAAAAAAAAAAAAAAAAAAAATCCCCAAAAACATATTTTTCCATTTTTTATTTTTTCTTAAGTTTCATATATTTATGAAAATTTCCGGAAAGTATCCCCATGCCGGTGATAATATCGCTAGTATCACCGCCACATGGAAGAATTTAAATTGCAATATGGGCAATAATATTGTGGTATCAATACATCGCCGTTACATTGGCGATACGCACAATATCATTTCCGGTGTCCGGAATATTTAATTCTTCTAGTGGTATCTATATCGCCAGGGTGTCAATAATGATAACATCGCCGATATTTTGAACAATGAATTAAACCATGGGTCATCAAATCTTTTCTTACTACCTACACCCACATCCTTGAAAAACCTTTCTTAAGAATTATAAAATTCAAACAAATATTGGTCTTCTAATTTAATGTTCTTTTTTTAAAAAACTATATAACAAAAAATATAAGTTAGAAATTCAAACTATCTTCTCAATGTCCTCATCGTTTTAATTCTCTCTTCAAAAACGTAAAGTGAAAGAGTCCACCTCACTTCTCCAATTCTCACAGCCACAAGCATGTGAAACTTATGGCCTTGCTAAAGGCATTTTACATGCATGTTTAATAAAACCTATTTGACAATCACCTATTTTTCCTACAATGGAATCTCCAATCCTAGTGTAACACCAATGAGATTCTTCTCTATGCGATATTATGTTCAGCAAGCTATAGGAAAAATGGTAGCATACAAAGTGTAAGCTAGCATTTTTTGATATTGCACTGAAAATGTTAGTAAGGATTTTTACCACAAAATTCCTAAGGAATTAGCATTTGTCAAATTATGTATGGCTGAATCGAACTTCTATAGAGATGCTTTTCAAGGGAATATATTGCCAGAATGCCTCGGTTTATTCGTTTTCTTTAATTAGTGAAGTCGAGAATTGTGGTAATCACACGATAAAAATCTGGCTGATCGAATCATTAGAAGTGCTACACATGAATTTAGATGTTTTTGAGTGGTGTATATTATTTTTATGGTTTAGCCCAGCTTATCATTGGATCCGCCAGATTTTTGGCTTGTCGATAATCAGTGTGGTGCATCTGTTGGACAGGTTGGATGTCAGTTGGGTTGAGCCTCTCAATTCTACATTAGTTGCTTTTTTAAAGCAAATTAAAAACAAAAAACAAAACAAAAACAAGGGCATTGCACATGCACCTCGAGAAGCATCAGCTGGAACTTTCAATTTCTCGATGCATTATTTGGTAAGTTTCTAATTTCTAATGAATTTTGGGATAAATTCCCTATTAGTAAAGAAAGAAAGAAAAAATCCTTCCAATGTGCCCTACAAAAAAGAAAAGAAAAGAAAAGAAAATTATTTCATACATTTCGAGCTGGAAAAAATTTATGTTATTGTCCACCTTTTCTAGGTATCTTTGTGGATTAATAGTTTGGTGGGGGGCCTCAAAAAAGGTTGGTCACCCCCAACCTTTTCTTTCGAGGGGCAAGGTTACGTGGAAATGGTGCCCCATTAATGCAGGGCATTTGAACTGTGTCCAAAAAGGGACTAAATCATTGAGCAACCTTTATGAGGGGCATCCAAGTAGTTATGGATTTTATGTCACATCGGGCTCGAGTGGGGTCGCCTGTGGGATGCAGGGGCACATTCGAGGTGGGTGGGGCCCACGGGGGAGATCTCGTGTTCAAGACTCCTCACCGGGGGTGATTAATGTGCATTTCACATCGGGCTCGAGTGGCTTGTGGGATGCGGGGACACACCCGAGGTGGGTGGCCCGTGTGAGGCGGTATCCATGTGATTTGGGGCCCACGAGGGGGGTTCGGCCGAGGTCCTAACCCATGAGATGTGGGGCTTGGGCTATGAGATAAAGGGATTAATTCTCCATGCTCTAACAGTTCGAGCTTTTAAAGCAAGTGGTTAATCGTCCTACATCAAATTGGTATCAGAGCGGGAGGTCTCATGTTCGAGACTCCTCACTGGGGGTGATTAATGCAGGAGCATTTTCACACCGGGCTCGAGTAGGGTCGCCTGTGGGATGCAGGGGCATACTCAGGGTAGGCGGGGCCCACGGGGGAGGTCTCGTATTTGAGACTTCTCACCGGGGGTGATTAATGCGTATTTCACACCGGGCTCGAGTGGGGTAGCCTGTGGGATGTGGGTACACACTCGAGGTAGGCAGCCCGTGTGAGGCGGTACCCATGTGGTTTGGGGCCCACGAGGGGGGCTTGGCCGAGATCCTAACCCATGGGATGTAGGGCCTGGGCTATGAGATAAAGAGATTAATTCTCCATGCTCTAATAGTTCGAGCTTTAAAGCAAGTGGTTAATTGTCCTGCATCACCTATGCAATTTTTTGGGAGTTTATGGAAAAAAAGGAATACCACAATTTTTTAAGACAAGAAGGTTTCAATGGAATCTATTAAAACAAGAACCGTGTCATGATAGAGTGGAAGATTATAAGGCCGACAGAGTGGAAGATTATAAGGCCCGAGTTCCGGGGAATAAATAAAGCAAATTTTTAGCGGGATTAGAGGAAGATGCTAAGGAGAGAGAAGAAACCTTCACCCGGCATAGTTCGAGTGGAAAAGAATAGAAACAAAGTGCAAAATAGAGATCTATGTATCAAATTGATTAATCAAATTCACAATTAGGTGTGTAGGAATATTTGCCAAAGCAAATAGAAGGAGACACAAGAGTGTAAGCAAGCTCAACAGCCCTCTAGTCTACAACCATAGATCACCAAAACCCCCTCATCAACACGTCTAAGAGAAAATCAATTATTTCTATTTCAAAATATCATTCCATGCCCTCTACATATGGCTATGAAGCCATATTTATAGCTTTTTACACATCTAAACTTCCCCAAAATAATAAAGATCCTAATATAGATAAGCTTTCTAAAATAGTAGAGAAAGCAAATAAGGAAAGAGATCCAATAATCTAAATTCGAGAAAATAGAATCATTCATATAAGGCTACTCAAAAGAAATTTTTGCCCTCTTCTCCTGCACACGTGTGGGATGCTGTACAATTGGATTTGCGGCAGTTGATAATGTGTACGCGATCAATGGCACCCTCATACCTATTCTTGTTCTGGTAGGGCTCCTGTTATGTTACATCTTTGCTGGAGCCCCCCCCCCCCCAAGCCTAATTTTAATAGTTTGCTCTCACGAGAACCTTGGTCCATCCAATGTAAGGAGCGTGTTGAGAAATGACAAATGAAAAATCCTAATAGCTTTTTCCAGTCCTTGCAGCAAAGTTCGTTAAAATGAGGCAGATATTGTGGCCCTAAGAGAAGGGCTTCATTGTTGCAGCCTCTTTCCAAGGAAATCTGGTCCTCAAAGGAGACTCACTCAACGCCATCTCTTGGGTTTCAAGGGATGAGAATGGTCCATAAAGATAAGCTTCTGTTTCCATACCCAAGTCCATTTTAGGTTATAAAAGGGTTGTTTTCACTAATGTCCCGGTGATGATGAATGAGGTTGCCAATTCTCTTGCCAAGGAGAGAGTGATGAGGGTCACTCGAAATCAACTCTTCAATGCATCCAATGAGAGAGAGAGAGAGAGAGAGAGAGAGAGAGAGAGAGAGAGAGAGAGATGTCATGAAATGTATCAGAGCTAACTAAAAGGTAGAGAGAGTCCCACACATGAATGTCCCTCGACCACTCCTATTCACATGAAAAAACCCACTAAAATATTGAAGTTATGGACTTTGATGGTAATCATATATACAATTGTTAACTTCTTAAGATATTTCTTGATTGCAGTCACTATCTTCAAAATCAGTCCGAGATGAGCACGTTTAACAAAGAAAACTGACTTTTTCACATGAAACAAGCCACATATTAGATATTGCAACTTAAAACTTTTGTCCAACAATAAAGAATACATATATTCAGTCTGTCATAACATCTCAGTTGCTTGCCATCATTAAAGATCACCTGATAAAATGGTTGATTGGGCCCTCGAAGCAGCTTTTCAACATTTGCATTCTCCATCCATGAACTTGACTCACAACATACAAGATCCATTCCACAAATCACAGCTCGATAACCTGAAGCAAAGCCAAGGGGTCATGAGCCTTAAACAACAATGACAATGACAGCAGAAGCAATGACCACAACATTAACCCCAAAGAATCCATGACAACAATGAAGGCAGCTGCGGCAGCAGCAGTAGCAGCAACCAGTAATGTAATCAGAGATATGATCTGCAAATATGTGTATGCATGACCTAAACTCCCATGGAGAATCAAAACTTGAAAAGTTGATATCAAACCGAATTCTTAAAAAATATATATATATATATATATATATATATATATTTTTTTTTTAAAGAAGGAGAAGAAGAAGAAAAAAACACGAAACTGCTTTTGCTAGGACGCCACGGACAACTCCTACCCACTGATGTAAGACCGATGCATGAACCAAATATCATGTGAGATCAAGTAGCAAAATTAAGATAATTAACAAAAAAACAGAAACCTTGCCACAATCATCACAGATACCATAAAAACGAAAAGAACACCATGCATAATCTGAGCATAGGTTACCAACATCGTCACACAAGATCATTAAATAAAAGGAAACTAGAATCTAATGGATGTAGGGACATCCAATTAGCATAGGGTATAGTCTATTTCAAAGTAGAAGACCTAATACAACTTAGGGTAAAATTAGGATTAGGGGAATTGGGGTTTGTGGAATCAAATTGGGTGAAGGGATTAAAGGGTTTATAGGTTAGGATGTGGGAATTAGGGTTTTGAATAGAAGGGGTGTAAGGATTTTGGGTGAATTGAAGAATGGGAAAAGTTAGGAATTTTAGGTTTAGGGTTAGGGTTTTGGGAATGGAAGAAAAGGGTTTTGATCTAAGGGTGATGGGAAACCACGAAGGATAAGGTGTGGCCATACGGCCAACTCGAGGGGTTCACACGTGTGGTTGTACGGTCACATGTGCGGCTAGGTTGGGAGGGTTTAGGTCCTTTAGGGTTTAGATTAGTAATGGGTATGGGAAAGTTAGGTTTAGGAGAAGATGAAAATTTGGGATGGGAGAATCGAAGAACTTTAAAGAAAATACTTTAATGGAGGGAAAAGGGATGATGATGTGGGGATAGATGGAGACCTCACACCTCCGTTGATGAAGATTAGCCTCACACCAATCTCCCTTCCAAATCACATGGAAGTTTCTTCAAATCCCATGAACATGGAAGAATAATAAGAAAAGGAGCAAAGCTTGTTTTGTTTTTTTGTTTTTTTTGTTTTTTGTTTCCACAAAATCCATTGAGGGAGAGAGACACATGCCCTCCCCTCCCCCCTCCCCCCCTCTTTATAGCTCCAAGAAATTTCAATAATTACAATATCCACCCCGTTTTGTGAATTTTAACGAAAATAGCCCTAGTTTAAATAAAATCAAGTAAAAACACTTATAATAGTGTCCAAACATAACATAAACAAAACTACATCTAATAAGCTGATAAAGTCTAAGAAAAACTAGTGTGGACGATCCACGATTAAATGGTCCGATCATATGATCCAACGGCCCGATCGTCACGTCCCTCCAATCCAACGGTCTGGATCACTCCGTAAAGCAACCCCTCCTCCTCTGTGCATCTTCCAGATGCTCACACATGCACATGGGGTCTTCCAGATGCTCACACATGCACATGGGGTCTTCAGCACGATCACGGGTACTCGCCTAGCCACAGGAAAATCGGCGCGACCTGCCTCCTCCTCTGATACGTACGCAAAGGTGTACATGAAGTGATGTCCTCATCACCCATCAAGTCGACTCGGAACTCTCCCAAGTCAACCCTTTTTTAAGCCTTACAGAGTCGAAATAGGCGTAGACTTGAGAGGTTAAGTTGAGCATCACTAAGCTGAGTTTGACGGAGTTTTTGAGTGACTTGGTGTAGAGACAAAATCTGGGTAAGTCACGAGATGTTGAGATTTGAGTGGGTTTTATGAGTAGCCATTAGATTTGACATGTGGCGAAAGATTAGGGGTGAGAGAAAATGATAGAATCGAGATTAGTTTCCTTCCGAGAGTGTGAGAGGTTGAAATCAAGATAGGTTTCCTTCTGAGAGCATCAGTGTGTGTGTGTGTGTGTCGAGTCTAATGAAAGAGAAAAGCTTTAATATCGTGACCGTTAGATGATACACAAGCACTTAAAAGTTGTGCATAAATGTAATCTAAGTAATTAAAATGAAACCTTCAAAATTATGGGCATTGTCAGTGCACAGCTTTGGGTGCACCTGCTGTGCACCATACCAGGAATAATAGTCTACACTCCATATATGCACCTGAAGAGTATCATACATGTCTATGTCATCTTGGATGTGGTTTATCATAACCGTGATTATCTAGGAAGCCTTGTATTCTTTTCTCTTGTAAACTCAATCATCATTATAAATAAAGTACGAAGATAGGGGGAATGTATCCTCTCAAAATCTTCTCAAAGTCTCCTCCTTTCTTCTTTACGTTTCTTTCATTTCTCTTACTTTACATGGTATCAGAGCATAACTAATCCATTTTTCCCATTTTCTCTCCACATCCCTTTTCCCTTTTCTTCTCTCTACATTATTTTGAGAGTTAACTCTCTTCTGTTTCATTCCTTAAATTTGTAAAGACGATGAAAGGAAGATATATTTTATCCATAATAGAGATAGACCTATAAAAACTCCCAAGAATGTCTTCCACATCGGCAGTTTCTTCTAGAAGTGGAGTCGACAACAAAGAGAACCTGGGAAGGCAAAGCCCACCAGTAAATCTAGAATCGAACAATGTTTTCTGCAACTACATCCAAGATCTGGCACTAAATCCATGTTCCAGCACCCCCAAGAGCTCCGCAGTACCAAAATAAAGTTCCGACAACCTTTCTGGCACCGGATTTCTCCAACGCTTTTGAATTTCCTCTTCCCTCGCATGCCCGACATTATCTCTCTCTCTCTCTCTCATATTCTATGAAGTTCTTGTCACCAGGTTTGAGCCTGGGAGCCTCCAGGATTGTCGAATTTGATGTGGAGACCTCCAGTTGCTACTGGATCTGCTTTTCGAGTCTCTAATAGCCACTGGAGATACCTCCAATCACCAAATTCAGCCATTACGCCCTTGACAGGCGCCAGAATCCTATTTTTGCCCACCGACGGTCATTGGAAATCTTTACTTGAGCACTGACAAGTGTCGAAAGACCCTCTGCAATCGTGAGGTACCTCTTCCATCTCTAGATTTGTGCCACAACTCATTCTCCAACTCAATGATAATAGTTTTTCGCTTTTACAAGGACCTTCGGTCATTTCTAAGGCATCATTTTCATATTATTTTTTTTTACAATGGGGGAAAATAAAACCACCCAGACTCTATCTAGACAAATTTATAGTCTAGTCTTGCAATTATTGTTGTAAAACTAGATGGCACAAATTATCTGGAATGGTCTCTAGCAGCCTGAATGTATATTGGTCCTTGGAAATGGTTGGGATATATAACAAGAAGAAAGAAGCAGCCCAAACCGAATTATCCCATTTATGATGAATCCGAGACTGAAATTTGACCAATTATGTCTTGGTTACTTAATTCCATGCAACCCAAGATTAGTCGAGGTCTTTATCTATTACAAAAAGCCAAAGATATCTAGGATAAAGTAACCAAGATGTACTCCAAACGAGAAGACTTAGCCCATCTCTATCAACTTCACACCAAGATCTATAATCTCCAACAGAGTGATGGAATGGTAGAAGAGTACTTTGTCAACCAAACCAAGCGATGGAACGGTAGAAGAGTACTTTGTCTATATATATATGGGAGGAGCTAGAAGTCAAACAACTATTCTAGACAGAAGATTTGAAAAACCAAATGAGGCAACTTCGAATCTTCAAGTTTCTTGCTGGCCTCCATTCGAATTTGGAACCTCAACGAATACACATTCTTTAAAGAGTCTTTACCTTCCTTAGAATCCATATATAATTACATACGTGATGAAGGCAGATGACGCAATATTCCTCAGTATGTCCTTTCGGAACGACCAGCCTTAGCGGCAGACTCTAAATTCATTAAAGGACACAAAATGGGATGAGGAAATGTGGACAAAGATAAGCTTCGATGCACTTACTGTGGCAAAAGACGACATACAAAAGAATGTTGTTGGATACATCCTAATCTTTGTAAAAAAAAAAAACCTTTGATCAAAGGCTTACGTTGATGTGAGCACTATTGAAGGAGCGTCTTTTACCAATATTAACGATAACCCAGGGAATAAAGTTATTAATGATCTACAACAACAAGTGGTTGTGTTCATGCCTCTCTTTCCGCCACCAAACAAGGCAGTCAGGTACATCTACATCTGCCAATCATGATTCTCAGACGTCTTGGAACATTGATTCAAGGACATTTGACAACATGATTGGTACGACCAATGGTAATATTTCCTACTTTGCTATTTCTAGTAATATCGTATTACTGGATGGCTCACTTTCTAAAGCTACGGTAAAGGGAACCTACTGCCTTTCTGATTCATTGTCCATCTCCTTTATAGTTTATGTTCTCTCTTTTTCATGTAACTTACTTTCTGTCAACATCTAACCAAACAATTGAATTGTTGCATTATTTTTTACCCATCACATTGTGTCATCCAAGATCAAGCAACAAAGAAGACGATTGGTGGTAGTCGTGAAGATCGAAGGCTTTATCTTCTTAATCAAGAATGACCAAGTTTTGCTTATGTTTCTATGTTTGATGTAGAGAATAAAAAAATGTGACTCTCTAACAAATTCGTTTAGGTCATTTATTGTTACAATCTTCGTGTATCCTATTTCCTAAAAATTTTCAATAAAAGAAACAATTTACAATGTGAAACATATCAATTATCTAAAAATTGTAGGACCACTTTTCCTCCTAGTAATACAAAGGCATTGCGTCCATTTCAACTTATTCATTCTGACATGCAAAGACCTATTCCACTTTTCTCCTTATTTGGTTTTAAACATTTGTTATCATTCATTAATTATTACTCACGTGAAGAAGTTCCATTGATTACAAAAATGTTTCATAAAATGGTTTCCACTTAATATGATGCTAAAATCAAAATTTTCGATCTAATAATGCCCAAGAATACTTACACCATGATTTGCAGAAGTACTTCGTAAACCATGTAATCGAATTTCAAATCTCTTGCTCATATATACGACAGCAAAACAGAATGGCTGAATGTAAAAATTGACATTCACTGGAGGTTACTCGGTGTTTTATAGCTTAGCATGTTAGTACCAAAAGCATAATGGGATGAAGGCGTCCTCCTTGCCAATTATATAATTAATTGAGCACCCACTGATGTTCTGCAAGGCGAATACCCAATATAAGTCCTGCAACCCCATGTGCCTCTATTTTCTCTCCCACCAAAAGTGTTTGGGTGTACCTACTTTGTCTATATTCTTGGATTGTCTCAAACGAGGCTTAGACCACAATCAATAAAACGTGTGTTCTCAAGGTATTCAGACTGTCAAAAAGTCTGACTTCCTCTTCTTCCGGCAGCATTTCTCCTTTGAGCGGCATTTCCTCTTCTTCTTTCGTCTTCACTGGAGAGGGTTAGGATCGACGGGTTGGTCGCCTGTATGATAGGGGCTTTCGCTTCCTTCATTGCTCTCTTTTCGGATAAGGAGTTCAAAGCTATAACTCAGAAGCCTAAGAAGCCTGGAAGGGAAGGGCTCGCAAACCGAGTAAGGCAGCTAGTCCGAAAGGTAGCTCCTTAAGCCGTTCCTCCCCTGTCTCTTAAAGGCCCCAGCAAGCAACGGCTATAGCTGAAAAGCCAGCAAGAGCAAGCAACGGCTGGCCCCTGTTAGGGCCCGATATTGAAGTACATATCTCAAGTAATACTTATTAATAATTTGGATTTGTGATAAATTGTAAAATACATATGCTTGGGACAAGGAAGATAAGTCACAATAAATCTGTGATTTCTTATTACTAATATTAGAAAGAGACTTTTTTATAGTCGAAATAAAGTGAATTGCATTTTGATTTGTTTCATCAATTCCTTCTTTATTTCTTTCATCATTGTAAATGTCTTTGTCGATAAATTTTTTTTTGTTGATTCAAATTCAAGGAAAAGTAGTGCATTTATTCTGCGAATATTAATGTGACATAGAAAGATATCCATGTATTTTCTTTCGATGAAGGATTTCATAAAATAGTGCCATTTACGTATTAATCGGGCACCTCCTCTTCTTGATATCTGCCAAATATGTTTCTGTGATTCTGATCTTTTATCATCACAACCTGTCTCGTTAGGACTAATCTTTATATTTGGAATTAGAAATATTTTTCTCGTCTTTTGTAATCCTTTCTATTTTATTTCGGATTGTGGTTGTCCTATCAGCCAGATCCTTCATTTTTATTTTTATTTTTCTGTCAGTGAATAATTTGTCCAATCCACAGATCTAATTCGAATGATCGATTCATGGTTAATCTTATTACTAATTATAGAATCTTTTCTATTTTCATTCGGTTCATATACTTTCCTCAATCCAAATAAGAAAATTGGATTTACTTTTGCAAACTCTTTTATTATTCTTTTTATAAATAAAATTGTTCATTTTTGATTATTTATTTATTCATTATTAAAAGTATATGCGTGAAACACAATCAATCTACTAATTGATCTATTTCAGATACCCTACTATATCATATCATGGTCTCATCTACTAGTATTTATAATACCTCAGGAGCTAATGAGACTCTTTTAGTGAAATTCAACTGTCTCAATTCCCGCTCCAAAAACTCGAGTTCCTTTTTGATTTCCTTCTTGATCAATGACAACTGCTGCATTGTCATCATATCGTATTATCATACCGTTGTCACGTCTGAGTTCTGTACATGTACGTACAATTACAGCTCTGATCACTTCTGATCTTTCGAGAGGCATATTGGGCACTGCTTCTTTGACAGCAACAATAACGTCACCAATATGAGCATATCGGTGATTACTAGCTCCTATGATTCGAATACACATCAATTCTCGAGCCCCGCTGTTGTCCGCTACATTCAAATGGGTCTGAGGTTGAATCATATCATTTTTTTTTTTACGAATTCCCGGTGCCCCGATAGATATCCCTTTGAAGATATCCATCCTTGGTTGGCCTCATCAACACCTCATGGGATACCGGTTATCCAATTCAATTCAATGATGCCCAATAACTCCTACTTGAATCAATCCAATGAAAATAGAAAATTCTTATCTGAATCTTATTAAGAAAGATATAACTCATGAATCTTATATAGAATCAAAATGTCTTATGATGACGTTGGGCCTTTGATAGCCAACGACGTTCTTTCTTATAGTGGTGTGTAGTTAGCAGTATGTACGTTGGTGTGGGTTCGTATTCGTTACGAAGCCAACAACAAGGTGTTGGGCCAAACAAGCTCAATAAGCTTATCCTGTTGTTGCGGTTGGTTCGGCGTTGAGCCGCAACCGCTTGTTGATTGACTTTATATAATTATAATGTATAGGTTACTTAACATATTAACTCCCCGCCCGACCGCATTCCACCAAGCACCTGCGGCTGACGATTGCTGTAAAGAGCCGTATACGACTACTGATGAAACCGTATAGCGAAGCACCTAACGCGTTTATCATATATCGCGGTCTATCGAGATTTTGTTGGTGTTCAGTGTACCGTACTGTATCGAAAAGAATGCGCATTGCATTCTATTCTCCCATCAGACGTTTGTGGGAAAAACCCACGCACGCTCGGGCAAGTCTCTCTATTGGTTGGAGAGCAGAACTGTCAAAGAATGCACCAAACCACATGATTGTTCTGGAATGGCTCCTCACTATCGTCGCTCCTTGTGATGCTGCGGAACCATGGCAATTAGGATCTCAAGACGCAGCAACACCTATGATGCAAGGAATTATTGACTTGCATCACGATATCCTGTTCTTCCTCATTCTGATTTTGGTTTTCGTATCACGGATGTTGGTTCGCGTTTTATGGCATTTCTACTATGAATTTCATCCTTTCCCGCAAAGGATTGTTCATGGAACTACTATCGAGATTATTCGGACCATATTTCCTAGTATCATCCCGATGTTCATTGCTATACCATCATTTGCTCTGTTATACTCAATGGACGAGGTAGTAGTAGATCCAGCCATTACTATCAAAGCTATTGGACATCAATGGTATCGGAGTGCGCCTCTTCACGAGGGTGATTTAAGTGCAACGAAATGTACCGGTGGTTCGCGAAGCATCTGGCTTACCGGTAATCTCCCATTCCCGTCGTCGAGAGACTATAAGAACTATAGCATGCCATAAACAGGGAGTTGGGGTGGTTAGACCTATACCCCGAAATGCTCCCAGCATAGGAGCCTATGGTTCCATTCGTCGTTGTTGCTGGAGGTACACATCCCTCTTCTCGGTGTGGAGCGATATACGAGAAATAGATGCTCAGCCTGCAATGTCCGATAACGGCGCTGAAGTAGTCAATCTATCGGCACCACAGCAGTGGCATACAACTTTGGACCTAACGGCCGGCCCCGTCACCTTTCGGAATGGGGGATCCCCGTTGGCAACAACCACGGTAGTAGTTGCGGAACTACTGGGCCGGGAGAGGACAACCTGTTGTTCCTGCTCCTCTTTCTTCGCTTCGGGGACGGAGGTCCTACGGTAGGTAACAGCAGGCACAAGCACTTGACCGAAGGGGACCAGCGCTTCTACTCCTCCACCGAGGAGCCGTTCGCAGCGAGAAGCAAGGGATGTCGTGAACGGTGGGAGGTCACAGAGAATTTACCGAGTGATCCTATGATCGATATAGGATATAGACTCTTTCCTTATTCTTATTATTCTATAAAGAAGATTTTGATTTCGAAAGAAAGACATATACCTCCTATCTATCTCTTCTGGAGATACATCGATCCATGTCGGAGAAATCTCTGGATTCATTGGTAAATTTGGTCCAGTCTAGTCTATCCTTTGTCATTCAATAGGGTCTACCGTGACTCCGGGGCAAGACTGGACAATTCTACTCGAGACGTGATCGGTCTGAATGACTTTTTTTTTTCTTTTTATGAAAAAAAGATGAGTACGCGCGCGGGAGCGCGATGACTCCGTTTTTCAGCAGAAAAACGTAAGCGACCCAGCTTCAAAACGTATGCGCGGCCGTTGCTTGCTGGCTTCAAAGCCTATTAGTAAAACGCGCGCAGTAGTTTTGAAGCTTCAAAACGATTATGACTATTAAGTCAAAGGCCAACGCGCGCCTTACGTAATAGGGGCTTTTCAGCAAGCTGAAAAGCCGTTGCGCTTTTCAAAGGGCCCCTTTAGGGCCCAGGCCCCTGACTCCATAGCCCCTTCGGGGGGGCGCTGTAGTTTTGAAGCTGGCTCCCGCGCTGCTAAAATGGAAGGGCGCGCTAGCGCACCATTACTATTGACGGGCCGGAACAACCTGCGCGCTTCGGCCCGTCAATAGTGATGGTGCGCGGGAGCAGCGACGCGTAGGCCCCCCCCAAACCCCCCCGCGCGCTACGGCTTTTTTGAAGCTGCTTGCTGCTTGCTCCTTTCAGGAATGGAATGAATAGGGCCGACTAACTATGTTGTATGTCTCCTTTCCAGTCAGGGGCGAGGGAGTAGTACGAGAAGCGATCGGAATGCCCTAATGCGAGTGACCGAAAGGGTTTCGAGTGGAAGCTCGCACCTCCCCGCCCCGCTCAATCAATCGCGGTATCACCTGGCTCCGGGCTCCGACGATCTGGACCATACTAAAACAAAACCGAAACCACTTCTGATAGACTTGTACTAGAAACTAGCGGTGAACAACGGAGCGCTCCGCCCCGTCCCTCCGACCCGAACCTCACCTCCTGAAGAAAGGGGAATTGAAACTGGGATCAAGCGGAGATAGAACCAGAATCACCCACCGGCCGTTCCGTTGATTTTCACATGCATTCTGGTGAGAAAAAGAAGTATGCGATTCTTCTTCCTTATACAATCATCTGATGAGGTATTATCTAACCGGTGTTCCATTGGTCACAGACCCAAACAGTAGGAATGAAATGGAAAAAAGGATGAGTTAAGTTCTAAGCGAAGTTTTTGTGATGATCTAATCTTCTTGGGAGACAGAGAAATGTGATAAAAATGGGTCCCGGTATAAAAAAAAGATCGAATATTCCGATAAATTCACTATTTTATTTATTGATTTTGTTCTTTCTTCGATGGGGTAAAATAGGAAGAAAAAAATCTATTCATTCCTTCCCTCCCTAGAACAAGACAAGAGAGGCGGATCTTTGTTTGATCTTTTATTATATTAGTATCCTCTTTCCTTGGATTGAGGACTGAGACACATACATCAAAAAGAAAGTATGCAATTCAAATGAGATAGATAAATTGTTTTCAATTCGTAATTGAGGTTACACAAAATCGGAGTTAGAAAAGGGGGTAGGTTTCATCTGAAAAGTACTCTGTCGCTGTCGGGGTAACTATATTCTATATTAAGTTAATTGTGTATCGTACAATAAACGAATACAATTTGTATATGTGTTCCCAGAAAACATATGGGTACTCTATTTCATTCCATTGATCAGGAGCAATCGAAAAAGCCAGACGAGTACAGTCTCTCTTGGAATCCTAAATATGGTGATACCACCGATCAATTCAATCTACATATGTCTCTCTCCCATCAATCGGTACTAGTTGAAGTAATTGAAATTACCGTATTTGTCCGATGAGAAATGCGAAACGAAAAACGAAAGAAATAAGGTCCACCGCTGAGAATTCAATTCTGCCCCTTGCCCCCCCTTCACAGAAAATGGAGAGATGAATTGATGGATTCAATTGGATAGTCGATTCAAAAGTGGTTCGAACCAAGAAGAAATTGGTGCTCACATCACCTGACTAGTGATATGAGTAAGTTCATGAAGCTACAGAAGTACGAAGGAAGTGATGTGGTTGTGACCATGGATAATTCAGTATAAATGTTACTGTTTTGTGATTATGAATAAACAAAAAATATATATGTTTCAAAGGATGTTGTTACATTCTTTGAAAATATACCTTATTTTAATTCACGAGGCAATGCACAAACACCTCCTACCCCTCTCCCTCTTCCAATCATAGATAGTTCTTGCATTGAAGAGGTTTTAGAGCCAACTCTAACCAAAGAACTAAAGTTCTATTATAGACAGAAGAAAAATCCTACTCCACCCATGCACCATCATTCTTCAACTATGGGACAAAAACACTTGGACATTAGCTCTTTGTACTCATCATCCCATTGGTCACTATGTTTCATACAAATCTCCTTCTCTGCTTCTTATCAATCATACATTTCATCTCTATCTTCTTATTTGTCCCCACTAAGATTGTAGATTCCTCGGGTGAGTTGGTGACCCTAAATGGAAAGCAGCCATGGTAGAAGAGATGTTTGCTCTTGACAAATAGAAAACTTGGGAGTTAGTCACTCACCCTCCTGGAAAACATGTTGTTGGGTGCAAATAGGTATTTAACATCAAATACAAAGCTAATAGACCCATTGACAAATATAAGCCACACCTCATTGCCATGGAATTCAAACAAAAATGTGCAAAGGATTATGAAGAGACCTTCACTCTTGTAGCAAAGTTGAACTCTATCCATATTCTCTTATCTATTGTAGCTCATCATAATTGGCCTTTACATTAACTTGATGTAAAAACTCATTCCTTCACGGTGATCTTCACGAATCTCTCTCTTCCTCTTGGCTTCGGGCCTAAAGGAGTGACTGGCAAAGTTTGTAGCCTTCAAAAAGCTTTGTACAGGCTCAAATAGTATCCTCGTGCTTAGTTTGGAAAACTTGGAAACACGATCTCCAAAATCGGTTTCAAAAGATGTGATTTGATCATTTTGTGTTTGTAAAAAGATATAGATAGTAACGCAACAATTCCCGTTGTTTGTGTTGATGATATTATTTTAGCTAGCACAAAAACAAAAGTTAAGAAGTTCTTGGCATTGTCATTTGCGATGAAGGATTTAAGTTGCTGAAATGCTTTCTAGTAATTGAGGTTTCTCAATCAAAGCACAGAATCTTTTTATCCCAACACAAGCATGTGCTAAATCTTCTTTCTTAAGCTAGCTTACCTAGTGCTTGTCTAGTTGATGTACCTATTAAAAATAAATCATAAGTTTCATGAGCACCAACCCAACGAGACTGATAATCCGGGCATGAACCATCGACTAGTAGGACGTTTAATTCTCTTAGTTTTACTCATCCAAACATCTCTTATGTTGTTGGGATTGTGAGTCAATTTATGCAAAAGCCTTGTCGTCATCATCTTGAAGCTGTCTATTGAATTCTTCGTTATTTGATGGTGGCTCCTAGCCATGGTCTTCTTTATACCGATCATGGATACATGAACACCAGCAACTTTTGTAATGTTGATTGGGCTAGCACTTCCTCCAATCAATGTTCTACAACAAATTACTGCATGTTTGTGGGAGGGAATCTGGTGACTTTGAAAAGCAAGAAGCAATTAGTTGTTGCTCGCTCCTCTACCAAAGTTGAATATCGTGCCATAGCTCATGCCGCCTATGAATTAATTTAGGTCAAATCCATTCTCCAGGATATACCATGAACGAACAAAGCATATAGAAGTTGATTGCCACTTTATTCAAGCAACCATACACATTGCATCAAATCCAATATACCATGAACAAACAAAGCATATAGAAGTTGATTGCCACTTTATTCTGAAAAAATTAACCACAAAGTTTCTACATAGCTTTAGTTCATTCAAAACATCAGCTCGCAGTTCACCAAAGCCTCTTCATCCACACCCTTAAAGATCATCAGTTCATCACCACCCAACTTGGCATGTTTGCTATCCATGTACTAGCTTGAGGGAGAGGGTTAGCAACTTAGTGTACATAGCTTTCAGTGCACCTCCAGTGCATTATACCAGGAATGATAGTATACACTTCATATGTGCACCTGAAGCATACCATGCATGTATGCATTATTTCTTTATCTTATTTGCCTCTACCAAATTGGTGAAATTTATTGGACAATTAAAATAAAATCTCCAATGGTCTCATTTCAACTAACAAATTTCCATGAATTAAAGTTTAGATCGTCTAAAAAGATGATTTTTGCAGCGGCATGGTTTCACAAGTTTAATTTCAGTCAATTTATGCCACGCATGCCATTTTTACATGCCCGTGTATCAATCATTATATGAATAGCACTTGGACAATGGTTACCAGGGGGGGGAAGGGTCTTTCTAGTTCTAGACGCAAGCTGAGTGGAACCTCTTCCATGTAACCCACCACGATGTGCATCTGACATCCAATCCATCCATTAGTTTCCCAGATCATTTTAGGATGTGAACCTAAAAATGCAAAAACTCAAGTGGGCCACAACACAAGAAACAGTGGGGATTGAACGCAGACCATTGAAACCTTATTGAGGCCACAAAAGTTTTGGATCAAGGTGTCATTTGTGTTTTCCTTACATCCGGGTGGGAATCACCTTATGAATGGGTTGGATGGCATTTAAAGACAATCGTGGATCCCAACAAGGTTTCAATGATGGGCGTTTAATCCACATTGTTTCTTGTGGTGTGGCCTACTTTAGTTTTGTATCTGCATCATTTTTGGCCTCACATACTAAAATTTAGTATGATCTAGTAAAAATGATGGACAAAGTGTCACGTAGACATCTTGGTGGGCCCTATAAAGCTTTGGGTTTCACAATCTACGTGTAAGTTGTAACAGGGGATACATGCAACTAGTATCCCTCAGCTCCCCCCTTCACAGCCTCACATCCCACGACGTCTATCAATGACTTGTGATTATTTTTCAATATTTGTATAATTTAATTATTTAATTAGGAGAAACATGACTCACCTGAGTTGCCATGTTGACCTGCCCGAGCCAAGTTTTGTGGGCCAACCAAGTCAAGTGCAAGTCCCGAGTTTGCCAACCTTGTTAACAACTTCAAGATATATCCTAGCAACTTGTTATGGTGAGTAATTTATGGATCCCAGTAAAGAGTATTTTGTAATTACTCGAAAGACATAGATCCCAATACATGGAAATATATCCCAATGCTTGGACTTCAATAAGAGCTCCTATGAAGATTGCTTTTATGCCACAATATTGACAAATATTAAGCGAGGAGAAATGGTATGTAGGAATCCTAATACCCTGCTAACTAAAACTTATTATTCGTCATTTAGATCCTATAATTTGACTCAAATCCCATAGAAAATGATTCATTACTCAAACTTGAAACATATTGATGCAATCCAGACATGAATCATACAATTCGCTCAAATAAGAATGCTATATAGATCTAGGATTGTAAAAGGTCTAACATTCAAGGACAAAATGAATCTGAGGTAACATAGTATGAATTACTATTCCAGTAGCATTGGTCTCAATACTCTGTAGCATTCATTATCACCGTACATAGAGATGTCACATGATTATAACAATCATGTACTCAGCCATGCCTTGGCTTACCAAATTTTAAGTTTTCTTTCATTGAGTTTCCAAGAATTTAAAATATCTTACAATTTCTATTTATAACAATCATTTACTCAGCCATGCCTTCGTTTACCGGATTTTACGTTTTCTTTCATCAAGTTTCCAAGAATTTAAAAAATCTTACAATTTCTATTACAATTTTATTATTAAATTTGATCCAGCTGTCTTGCAATTTAATGATCCAATGCTTTTCATAATAAAGCTAACAAATCTCATGACGAAAATGGAGAAAAGAATCTCTATAAACAGTATGCTATTAAAACTAGTAAGTAACCCATGCAAGGCACACATGCACATACAGAAGACATCCAATGCATGCCCATGTGGAGCACGTTCCAAGTCATGAAAAGGTTGGTCCTAATTATGACTTGGATCAACCTGATTACAAATAACAAATCTCATGACGAAAATGGTACTAAAGATAACAAAGCTAACATATCTCATGATGAAAATGGAGAAAAGCATCTCTACATAGAGTATGCTATTAAAACTAGTAGGTAACCCATGCAAAGCACACATGAACAGACAAAAGACACCCAATGAATGCCCATGTGGAGCATAATCCAAGTCATAATCAGGTTGGTCTATGGTGTGCTGTAAAGGCCGTTATGGGGCCGTAAAAGCCGTTACGTAAAGGTCATAGTGGCAACCATTACACGTTACGGGGTCGTAACAGCCATAACAGCCATTATGGGAAAAATGACCTGTAATTGCCGTTAACAGCACATTACATCTCCTATAAAGACCATAATAGCCCCGTAATGGTCTATTACAGGACATATACAGGTTTTTCATACTTTTTGATCAACATTACGGGGCAGATATAGGTTTTATAGGTTTTTTCAATAAATAAATAAATAAAAATAAAAAAGAGAGACCGTAACGGCCGTTACGGGGCCGTAATAGCCGTCATGGCCCATATCGTAAAGGTAACGGTGGTGGCCGTTATGGCCACCGTTACCGTTACGGAACACCTCTCACCATCTCTGTGTAATGACCCAAGTAATCTGAACAATCCAGAAAGGGCACATTTTTCTATTGCATATGTAAATGGTAAAGCATTCACATAGGAATCCATTTACATATGCAAGCAATTGTCCTAAATAGCTTACACTATGCAGCATGTAGCTTACGCTACTTGGCATAGCTTGGCATTCATGCTACATAGCTCATGAAAATGGCTTAAGTCGTGTGTAGCATACACTACACACTAATTAGCATAAGTTACACACTATGTAGCCTGCGATAAACGCTATGTAGCTTACACAACAAGTTTTTTCCTAAAACATTAAAATCAATTAATGTTTGCAATGATCCGTAACATTTTTATATTTCAACACAAAGTAGTTACTCATTATAATGATTTGTAATAAAGGTATAGTATTAAATTGATTCCATTGCTATTTCTTTATCTTTATACTCAATCTTTGGCCTATTTTTGCTATTGCTTAAGGTGGTGTTTGTTTAATAATAAGATTTAATGAAATTTCAACCTCGATTAGAAATCTAGAAGTAGCATGGAGCTTACACTACACCCTATGAAGCTTATGCCTCATGCTTCAGAGGGGTGACTACTACGCTACTCTCTATTCGCTATTTTAAAACATTGGCAAGTAGTTTATCATTTAAGCTGTTTACCATGTTTGTGATTTCGGTTACTTTACTATTTAAGTTGTTTACCACGTTTGTGATTTCGGTCCAATTTGTATGTAACTGTCCCACATTTGTTTGCATTAGAAACCAGTGTGAAAATGTGTGAATATGGCCAACCCATTACTTGTGAATATGGTCAAACCCATGAGTATTGGTCGTAGATGAGGCCCCACCACATCAACACGTGTCAACTCATTTTTATCAGATGATTGTAACCAAGGTTGTCAAAATCGTTATTGTATCACAAGATGTGATAGGGGTTGAATTGTATCAAACCGCCAATCATTTCGTAAATCACACGATATTTAATGATTTTCTTAAAAAAATTGAAAAAATATGAAAAATATAAATAAATCAGAAAAAATAAATAATTAAAAAACTCATCAATCATCCTTTCACCATCAATATGCACCATATAATACCATATTGTGATAGTGTTAAAGGATTTTTATCTTTCCTTCTTTTGTCTTTCAAGAAATTTCCATTAAAAACAATACAATGATCATTTAATAATCTAAGTTCTTATTATTGTTTGAAATATCTCCGATATTATCGAAATATCTCCGATATTATCGAAATATCTCTAATATTATCGTTATCTCCAGCTTGGTGATACTGATAACACTAGTGGTGATACCGATAACATTGGTAGTATTAGAAATTCCAGGCATCAGCAATGTATTGCTGAGTATCACCAACGTATCAATATCGCCAATATTTTCAATTGTGTAAATTTTGAGCATCGCTTGTAGTGCCAATGTATTGATATCACCAATATTTTTGACTGTGTAAATTCTAGGTGACGCTTGTATCACAAGTGAATCGGTGATATTTCAATAATATTGCCAACATACAAAATCACAGAAAATTTGTTTTATTTATTTATTATTATATATATGTATATATATATATATATAATGAGCACATTGTTGTATGCAGTTTTCAATTTGTTGTTGCTAATATTGATAATATCTCAATATTATCGTTATAACAACATGGGCGATATCAAGACCATAATCTTTCATTTCTTTTCCGGTTGTTGATGATTACTTGGCAAAATATCGTGAGTTGTCGATATTCTGCAATATCGATGGATGTTTGGATAGAAGGTTAGATGGATGATTGGACAGTTAGATGGGATGGTTAGACTGTTTCTTACGACGACACATGCTTTTAAGACCCCATTAAATGAAAACTTATTGTGTATACATTCTTTTTGCAAATTTTTTATTCCTAAATATGCAAATATGTGTATTTTAGCATCGCCTGAAGTTTCATTGAAAATTCTACCGTTTTTCCCATGTTTTCCCACATTTTCGTTTATCAGCGATATTATCGGCGATATCGATATTGTTTTTGTATCCCCAGCCAGTGAAACTTGTAGCGATACCGATACTTCGAACATTGGTTCTTATTACCTTTCTTGAATGTGAAAACACATTGGAGAAGAGGCATTTGATTCTTTAGACCAACAAAAAAACAAATTTTGATTTCTAACCATCATTCCACAATACATATTAGTCAACATGATCGTAACCATCATAAAAACATTCCAAATAAGTCATACATCAATTTGGTGTTTCGACCAGTTATGAAGTAAGAAATCATTAAAAAAAGCTCTATGGTTTAACATTGAAGAGAATATATATCATTTAATCTCTTATAAAGAACAAAATAAAATAATTTACCTTTCTAAACAATTTATTTTTATAAAGGCTTTTTCTAAATGATTCTTAAAGGCCCCACCAATTTAAAGACATAAATGAAAGCCAAGTAAAGCTTAAAATAGAAGAGAACAAGTATAACTTGGATTGTAAATCAGGATTTGAATCATAAATCATAGGATTCAAATCATAGAATCGCATGATAAATATAAAAAAGGATTCAAGGAGGGATTCAAACCGCTTTGCTTAAGATTCAACTCAAATCATAAATTGTAGGACTTTGATAACACCAATTGTAATTATTGGATCAGTTGTTTTGGGAAATGGGTCATCCATACTAAGTATACTATAGAGGTTTAATCATTGATGTGGACCATCCATCATGTGGAGAGCACCTCTGATTGTCATCCCTCTCAAAATCACTTTGATCGGATGATCCTAACCATCAGATTAGTGGTTTGGGAAATGGATGGTTCATATTGGGTATATTAGAGAGATCAAAGCATTGATGTGGGTCGTCCACTATGCGGGGCCCACTTTTGATTGCCCATCCGTCTCAAATCACTTTGATTGAATGATCCTAACTAGTGGATTAGTGATTTGGAAAGGGGACAATCCATATTGAATACGATAAATAGGTCTAAGTATAGATGTGGACAGGCAATCATGCGTGGTCATCTGGTGATCCTAACCATCTAATGGTTTAGGAAATTGATGGTTCAAATTGAGTATAATAGAGACATCTAAGCATTAATATGGACCATCCATCATGTGGTGCCCACCCTTGATTTATTATCCCTCTCAAATCAATTTGATTGAATGATCCTAATCAGATAAGTGGCTTGGGAAATGGAAGCTCCACGCTGAGTACACTTAAGAAGTCCAAGCATCAATCTAGACCATCTATCACGTAATTCTCTAATTAATTTGATCAGCTGACCTTAACCATTCATGGTATGGTAAATGGACGCTTCCTATTGACTATAATAAAGAGATCTATGCATCGATGTGGGCTGGTCATCATGTGGGGCCCACCTTTGATTGCCCATCCCTCTTAAGTCACTTTGATTGGATGATTATAACCATCCAATTTGTGGCATAGGACATGGATGGTGGACAACTAAAATTGAGTATGCAAGAGAGGTTTAATCATTGATTTGGACTGTCCATCATGTGGGACCCACCTTTGATTGCCCATCCCTATTAAATCACTTTGATCGGATGAGCTTAACTATAGGATCATTGTTCAGAGTATCCCCAATATTATCTGATCTCTAGCTCAGCGATACCGATAACACTGGTAGCAATACCGATAATATTGCCAGTATCGGAAATTCTAGGTATCGATGATATATCACAAATCATAATCAACGTATCACCAATATTTTTTACCGTGTAAATTCTAAGTGTTTTTTTGTATCACTAATGTATCAATATCACCAATATTTTCGACTTTGTAAATTCCATGTGTCGCTAATATTGCTAGTGTATCGGCAATATTTCAATAATATCACCGATGTATCGATATTGATGAAAATATGTTTATTAAAAGAAAATCATTTCAAAATTTTTTTATGGGTGCATGGTTGTATGATGAAATGCATGTTTGTATGTGTGCATATGTATACATGCATGGATGGATGGATGGATCATGCATGTGTGTTTGTATATATGTATGTGAATGCATGGTTGGATGGTTGGATGGATCCACCATTTTCCCCATGTCTCCCCAATGTTTCCCTATGTCAGCCACACATGCTTTTAGGCCCCATTAAAGGGAAGCCTATTATTTGGTTCCTAAATATGAAAATATGCATCTTTTCACTATTATTTGATTCTTAAATATGCAAATATGTGTATTTTAGCATCTCCTGAAGTTTTACTAAAAATTCCAACATTTTCCTCATGTTTCCCCGCATTTTTTAGAATCTGTTATATTATTGATGATATTGTTTCCATATCCTTGGCCAGCGAAACTTATAGCGATATCGATACTTCGAACACTACATAGGATTAGTGGTCTAGGAAATGAACCGTCCATATTGAGTATCCTAGAGAAGTCTAATAATTGATGTAGATTGTCCATCCTGTAGGGCCTACCTTTGATTGTCCCTCTTAGATCACTTTAAACAAAGCCTTGCCATCGGATTAGTGGTCTAGGAAATGGACAGTCCATATAGAGTACACTAGAGGGGTCTAAGCATTGAGGTGGACCATCCATCATGTGGGGCCCACCATTGATTGCTCGCCCCTCCCAAATCACTTTCATCGGATGATATAAGCATCTAATTAGTGGTTTGGGAAATAAACGGTCCATGTTGAGGTGATAAAACGAAATAGGGCAATTTACATATGTAAACACTTCCACACAGGAGGATGTTTGAAAAAAATTGGGCCATTTACATATGTAAATAGTTAGTTGTGAAAACGTTTACATATGTAAATCAGTGCAACCAAACATGCGCAAATCCTCTTACATATGTAAACAGCGTGCAAACAAATGTCCCCTTAGGGAAATGGGTAGATCTGGGTGAAGAAAAGAAATCGAAATAGAAAAGGAAAAAGAAAAAGACAAAAAGAAAAAATAGGATAAATTTCCTAAGAAGGAACTTGCTCCAGTACCAAAATTGATGTAGCAAATAAGATGAACTGAATTCAATTGAAGAATATATGTATTTGTACCAATTTAGAAGATGAAAATTCATCCTATAGAAGCTATAAACTTGACAACTAAGGCCCCAACATATTTGGACTATGTAGTAGGATTCCAACAATCTTCTATTCATAAAAAACTAGAAATCACCTAGAAGAAAAGAAAATTCCATCTATAAAAGAACAAGTCAAAATCTTATACAAAATTAATTGAAAGTACAATGATTCATATGTATGGGCCTTGTGCCTACTTATAGGCCTAAACAAAAGACTTAAGTCCCTCCAAAAGTTAAAACTCTATCAAATGTCCTATTGGTCCATGTATAAATTGCCTTATTTGACTAAAATTATGCCTAGGAAACTTGTAACTAAAAAAAAATAAAAAATAAAGGAAGATTTCAACTAGCAATAAAACTCTGTGTATACAACCTTAAGGTCTTGAGGGTTGTGCCACTTGTAGAAAACCCCAAGAATAATATATAGTTTGCTTATAAACCCCAGACAACCGATCTGATTGGATTTTTGAGCTCCAGTCCAATTGCTTCTTATCTTTTGGACCACCCAATTGGATTTTTGGGCTCCATAGTCCAATCAGTTCTTGTTCCTAGACCTAATCAAACGCTTCTTTTAGCCTCCATCTTCAATTTGTACACATTCCACTTTTTGACCTTCCTAAGTTACACTCGTTTGATGTGTGGCCTAGATGCATCATCAGTGATGCCACGTTTGCAGTATGACACATGAGCCAGAGAAGTATAAGTAGTTATAATTTATAAATTCTTTTATAAAATGGAGAAAAGGAGAAGACTAGAAGAGGAAAGGAAAAGGGTAGGTTTCCATGTTGGTAGCCCGTCTTAGAAACATGTCGCTTTTAATATATTTTTTTAAGAAATGTGTCAATTTTAATATATTAGAAATGAAGACAAGGAACCAGAGGCTAAAGCAATAAAATGACACTACGAGAACTCATCATCTTCATCTAATCCTTATCCCAATTCCCAACTAATTAGGGACAGTAAGAGAACTACATACCAAAAATCTTATGCCTTACTTTCTGGCCCAACCGAAATGCAAATTGTGCATTTTGATAAGCCAGAGCTTTTGCCGATGCAGCCAGAGACTCTGCCTGCAAACAAGGATTACCCCAATATGTTTATCGAAACTTCAATGATCCACCTCTAGAGTCAGATCATATTTAAGAATGTGAAGACAGCCAAAATTGGAAGAAAAGCACAAAAAATTTGATCATAGAAACCAATGTATCTGGTCCTTTTCACCTCAAGTTTTGAAATTTCATCACGCAACTCAGCAGCTAATGCATAATTCTCACCCTCAATTGCTTTTTGCATATCTGCACTGCAAGGAGCAAGCTGATCAAGATTCTTCCAAATCAAATTCAAACCCAGCGAAACCCAGATACTTTAAAAGTTGGTAGCACATTTGACTTTCTGTATCATGCGTTATTCAATATTTCAATAGCTTGAGTGTAAGCGCCATGCACATGAAAGGTTCTGACCCATAATGAAGAGACATGTCTCGGTGTTAGAAATGTATGCAAGGGTTCAGACACAGGTACTAGAGAATCCAACATACTGAAACATTCATATAGTTATATAATTAAAGTATTTAAATAACTTCAGGAGAGCAAGAAGTATAGAAAAAGTTCTTAGATAAATATAAAAAGTTCATATTAGATAAAAAATTAAAATAAATAACCTGAAAGTTTTTCCTGTCTGTTGATGTGTCTGACACAGAAAATTTTAAGTAGAGTTATTGTTACTCAGGTGTTAACCCACATAACAAGAATATTCTGTGTCCTACAAGATTCTCATGTCGAAGATGTTGACATAACTATTAGGAAAATTTTAATTTTTCATTTTCCTTCCTCTGGCAATATTCACTTTCAATCTATCATATACCAAAGATGCATTTTTATAGAAGAGCTTTTAATGTTTTTTATGAACTAAAAATTATACTAAATGCATACGTGTGTGTGTGTGTGTTACAGTAGTATAAAGAGAGAGTAGGGACATGTTAGTATGTCAGGTTTTCTGGATTCAACATCCAATGCATGTCTTAAGTTATAGAGTATTAATTAGAAAAGGTAATAAGGTTGGCACCATGTACAATTTATATTTAACAGAAACAAAAGTCAAACAAAGCTCAATAATCCCATTCCCAAATTAATTGGAGATCGTTGTTAGTCCCTTACAACATCTCTTGCATATTACGAGGTAAAACAGGGAGATGTAGGACACACCGTAGACGTAATATACTTATCGCTTTATCCTGGGCTTCACTCTTTGGGGATGTTGATCCCCTCTTGGCTTCCCGCTGCTTAATGATCTCTGTTTCAACCTTCCAAGAAGAGGACAAATTAAGCATGCTTCTACTCGTTTGATGCCTCACTTAAGGCCATTCACAACCTACTTTTTGTTGCAAGCATTAAATGTGATAATACCTCGGTGAGTTTGTTCCTCAATTGCTGTGCGATTTCATACTCCTCCATATTTAGAGCAACCTGCCATGTGAAAAGAAGAGATCAGGTTTGCAATCAGATTAAAGCTGTTGATTGGAGAAACAAGTTTCACTTCAATAAATCTTGCAATGTGAAACAGAAGATGTTCTAAGCTACTTCACCAAGAAGTAGAACCTGTACTCGAGTCGCCAAGTCCAGCTGAAAAAAGAATATCAAAATGTCCTCATTAGCACTCTCACTGCGTTCAGTATTTGCATCCATTCCTTTGTCACTCCCTTGAAACAGCCAAGCAGCCACGACCCTCGACCTTCTCTGCCATGATCTGTTTGGACTTCTTAAGAAAAATCCCAGAACTTGTCTGTCTATCCCAGGGTTCAAGTGGATCTTATTCATAAGTTTTAGATCACTTCTCCATAGAGCAACCGTTCCATAATTGCCACTGTTTCCAGGGGTAACTAAAGTGCTGACTGAAATTCCTTGCATCATTTGGTTCAGCAGACTGTTTATTTGAAAGTTAATATCAGCTACTCTGTGATCTGACAAGCCAAAGCCTTTTGCATCTTCTATTATCCAAACTGTGACTTCTTCAGCATCAAACTCTACCAAAGGAAAATCCTAGCAGCATGCCCTTTAAAAATAAAACAAATGACATGAAAAATTATTCCATATTGAAAAACACAACATCAAGATAGAGCACAAGAAAAAATGCAGACAAAAGATGCTTTGCAACACTAGAAATATCTAAAGACAGACCAAATCTCGTTGCAGCGAATTAAAAGAATCAAAATACACCTAGTGGCACAAATTGAGAATTATTATCAGTTTCTCTACCTGTATCATCCAATTAATGATAATTGACAACAATTTACACTTTATTGTATCATTTCAACACCTTCATCATCAAATTCTTACAAATTAGAGATCTAGTCACCTACCCTTTTGAAGATAAACATCAGAAATTCTTCCCAAGTGAAAGAACAGTGTCAAAATAACTAGATATAAATGAAAGCACAAACATACTAAATAATTTACCAAATAAAAATATTTCTTTTACAAATGACAATCAAATAAGAAAAGCACAAATATAACAAAGAGTCAAACACAAGCTTGATTGATGCAAAGAGACACATTGGAATCCCCTTTGGTTCAGCAACCCCATTCATCTCATGCGTCAGAGGACAGTTTCTGAATTGTTCAATTGTTTGAGCATATGTTGGATCTCATGAATAATGCACCCCAGCTTCCAGTTTTTGCTTTGACACTCAAGATATCAGATTGGCCTCAACACCTACAGTGAGATTACCCAATAAGGACATCCTAAAGATCTTCAATCCTTCCAAAAGTAAACTAGCTTTGGCTACGTCTGGATCTTTGAGTTTTGATGCCAAAAAGTGCTCAAAATACTTCCTTATCTTACATCACTTTCGTCACTCCAAATGCTCAATGGAACCAGGTTTCCCTTTGGTGCCCAAGACATCACATTGACTGAATTATAGTCGCTCAAAGTGTGAAGCGAAGCAGCAATAAATTCAGGTAATGGAGCGAGGAAGCATCTGTTTCAAAATGTCAGCAACTACAAATAGCAAAGAAGCAGTAGAGGGAGCACGAGTCTGAAGCACAATTTGAAGCGGAGCAGAAACTGATTAAGAGGATCGTGCAACTCTTTGGCCATGAGTTTTGAATTCGACTCCAACAGGTCCTCAGAAGAGTTCCCCCAAACCAAAAAGAATAATTAAAAAGGGCACACCTAGGTTTCACTTTGGCGCCCAAGATATCACATGGATTGAATCATCTTCCACAGTGAGATTACCCAATAAAGACATCTCTGCACCTTCAGCACTCTTTTTTTGTTTTTACATTCTTTGTTCTCGGACTACTGGCTAACAAGATCACATTGTAGTTCAAGTCTTCTTTTCAGTTTTTTCCATAAGTAGGACCAAATGCATGGCCTCGAGGCTGATTGAGCACCATCCAATTAAACCACAACTTCAAACCCATTGTGGTGCAAGTCTGGACACATACAACAGAACTCCCTTTCATATACATAGAAAACCTTATTGGAGGGTAAAAAAGGCAATTAGATAACAAGGGGCAGCAGAGAATGCACCACAAATAATTACTTTCTAGATACAGTAGTCTTAGCAAGAGAAAAATGGTGGCTTCCCTAAGAGTATGATGAAAGAAGAAATGAGCGTTAACTAAATATTCTAACTTCTTTCAACAACCTGTTATGCCATCAAGGCTCTTGCCGTTCCATGGTAAGTAGTGACCTTAGTCAAATAGCCTACCACAATCAACAGCTACTCAAAGCAATCTTTAGCCAATCTAAGCCCCGCTGACAAGGACCCTACCCCAGGCTCATTCAAAGTGACGGTGCCAATGGAACCATAGAATGTAAGAAAACCTTTTGTGATTGATTCCCAATCAGCTTTGATGTCAACATGACCGTTAGATTGTCACAAAGAAGTGGTACATCAGAGACTCAAGTTTGCTGCAGAACAGGAAACACTTGGGATTGGGATGCCCACCATTCCCAACAAGATGAATGAAAAATATACCAGAAGTTTGGTGGGCCCCAAGAAGGTTTCGATGGCGGGCATCCCCATATCCATTGTTTCATGTGTTGTGGCCCCTTGAGTTTTGGGTGTTATGGGAAAAATGGGTCAGCCGATAAAAGGTCAGGTCGGAAGGGCTACGCAAGCCCAAACAAACGGCCAACTTGGTTTAAGACCACTTCCGACCAAGGAACTAGCTCGAACTTGACTCCACGACCACTATCAAGGATAAGTCGGGAAGCCTAAGGTCGACTAGGCCTCGCCCGTCCTTCACAAAGCTGCCAAGTCGGCATGGCCTCATGACGACATAACCCCGAAAGGACAGCAACCTCAGGTCGGCGCAACCCCAGGTCGGCACAACATCGTCCTCAAAGGTTCCGACCTTACCCGAGATCCCAACTGAAGATCTCGGGAGACCACTGCAACACGGATCTCGGCCGAAGATCTCGGAGAATATCTACGACATACTTGGGATTTGAGTCCCTCTACAATACACTCCTGCTAAATAGGGAGATCTCCTTTCATGCCACCACCTTCTCTCACTTATAAATAAAAGCACTCCTAATGGTAGAAGGTATACACAACTTTAAGCCTAAAAACCCAATCTTTGACTAGACCCAGATTCCTTGGCCTGACTTTAGCATCGGATGGTCCCCTGTTTAAGCTAGGGTCTCCTTGGTCCGTCCCTTGTGCAGGTACACGAAGGTCCAGGGAAGGCTAGCTAGATTTCTGCATCAACATTGGGTTTGCCTGACTTTTTAGATCACATTCTAACATGATCTCAATCAACTGATGGATGAAGTGGATGTCACAAAGAAATTAAGGTGGAACCCACAGATATTTGTCTCTGGCCACTCAAACTCTCCCCTCTGCATCTTTCTACATTTTCTCTCTATCCACTCCTCACTCCACCTGCGCTGCACATGCCTTGCCCCTAGTGTTTGTGTGTGTGTGCGCGCGCGTGTGTTTATTAGAATTTTATTTCCAAACTAGATGGTCTCAATGTTAAGAGTGTGTTTCGATAAACTATCTAACTGAATTTCAATTACCAGTCCAATAAGTGCGAATAAGCGAATTGTATTTTTCCTTCTATACTATTCTTATTGAGTTTCTAGGCTCCAAACTGCAATCACATTTTGGAATTGAAAGAAACAAAACTACAAGATGACAACATTACTTCCAATTAACTTGTGCATCCAAACACAGCCTAAAGATCACACAACAAGCAAGATTCAATATCCTACAGGTCCTTTAATAAATTACGGTAAGAACAATCACAATTATGTCAATCTGGATAGATTTTCATTAATCATCATCATCATCTACGCCTTTATCCCAATTAATTGGGGTTGGCTACATGAATCCCATTCCGTCATTCCACTCTATCAAGCGCCACAGAGAAAATGATTATGTTTCACAATTATCCCTGTAATTCGGGGGAAGATTGAATACACTCTCAAGTAAAATCAGGAATTAAGAAATCTCGTCTCGTTCAGTCCAATAAACAGAATGTGAAGAATCCCATACTATCCAAGACAAGATCCGCAGCATCAAAGGGAAAGAAATTACATGATCTCCTGGTGCTGAGTTCCTACAAGTGGGGCCCGATTCAGTGATCCGTGATCAGATGGGCCACACATTGGATGGGCCCAATATATGGTCTTTTCTCCGTCCAATATGAACACTTTCTGAATTTTATTTTATTTTTCCTAACCATCTATTTCTGGAGACTTTTGGAACACGAATGTCCACGGCGGGGCCATCAAATGGACGGTTTGGATTACAGAACCGTGGCCACAATTGAAAGAACTGAGTGCCAGGAGCTCCGATTGGAAGCGTAAAATATTCGAGGAATCAAGTACCTGATTTTGAACGATTTGCAGAGATTCAAGTATTATTTTCTTCACCAGAGAGAGAGAGAGAGAGAGAGGCGAGGGGTTTTACAATGAAGCGGATTGCCTGCAGCACCAGCAGTGAAGACGACGTGGCCCAGGCACTGTGGGGCCCACCGTGATGTGTGTGTTATATCCACGCCGTCCATCCATTTTTCCAGATCATTTTAGGGCATGAGAGCAAAAATAATGCAGATCCCAAAGCTCTAGTGGATCACACCAATTAAAAAGTGGAGATTGAACGCCCACCGTTGAATAATTCCTAGGGCCCACCGTGATGTTTTATTTTCCATCCAACCTGTTCGTATGGTTACACAGTCCTGTATGAAGGGATAACACAAATGTAAGCTTGATCCAAAAGTTCTGTAGCCCCTGAGAAGTTTTCAACCGTGGCCGTTCAATCCCAGCTGTTTTCTGTGGTGTGGTCCATTTGATCTTTGGATCTGCATTGTTGTGGCCATAAAATGAGCTAGAAAAACGGATGGACGGCATGGATAAAACACATACACTACAGTGGCCCCAGCAGAGCTTGGGACAGGTCGTGCCACACGGATATCCCTACGGTGGGCAATCCGCTTCCGATTTGCAACGACCAAATGTTTCAGATTGAGAAGAAATTGGATGCTCTGGCGGACTCTGATAGTCGATACGCAGGCACTTCGAGAACACTTAGAAATTGTTCATAAACCATGCAAGTATTTCAAGCTAAACTGTCCAAATTATGGGACCCAGCTTACACGTATCAAAATGTTACACTTATTGGATCATTTGACTATGAGATTGTTGGACATCTACTGGACGTTTAAACATGACGAACTTCCAAATGATCAGAGGTTGGGATTGTTCAACCAATATAACTTAGTGCAAGTAGGTTTGTCAATTTTCTCGGTTGAATTTGTGTTAATGCATGCCATGTCTGCAATTTCTGAGTGCCTGTGTATCAAATGCAGTGTCCTGCTAGAGTATTAAATAACTCTTGTTAAAGAATTTCGAGTCGGTTGGATTTTTTTAGCTCCAGTCCAATTGCTTCTCGGTCATTTTCATGAACAGAATTTGCATCATCATTTGTATTACCGTTTCACACCATAGGCGAGAAATAATTAAAAGATCTTGTACTGATGGTGCGAGATATTCATTGTTATGTAATTTTTCACAATGAGTACTATATAGTAGAGATTATAATGATACAGTTAAGCTCGGTGAGTTTTCGTGTACATGTCATGAGTTTGACGTAAAAGGGTTCTCTTGTTTTCATATTCTTTCAGCATATATAAACTATAATCTCTCTCATTATACATGTTATTTTCCATTGTACACGGTGAGAAATTACCAGATCACGTATAACAATTCCGTGTACCTATTACATGACAAGAGCCAAAGGGAAATATGACCCGAATTTAGGAAGTATTGTGCGAGAATTAAGCCCCCACGACAGAGGAGGACAGCCGGAAGACCGGAAAAAAATAAGAATTCTTTCCCATGAAGAGGAACGAAAAACGGTAAAGTGCGGAAGATGCAAACAAACGGAATATAATCATCAAAAGTGGAAGTTTCCAATACCTGTGGAATAATGTAATTTGTAATGCATTTTATTATTGAATGATGTATTTTGTTATATATATATATATATACATATATATATATATATATATTATGCAATATGACGCCAAATAATATAAATCGAAGACGTTTGTTAAATTTTTTGAAATTGCAGATTTACTATTACGATTCAGACTTTGAAAGAAAAGTAATAATCATGAAAATAGATACTGCCCCTAAATATGACCCAAATGAATATGGGGAGATCAATTGATATTTGCCACGAGTCTCGGTCATTTTAATGAACCTACCGGTCAATCTCAACGATATCTTGTTCAATTCCATGAAGTTCTCTATCAATTTCTGTGAGTTCTCGGTTAATTTAATGAAGTTCTTGTAAATTTTCACTAAGTTCTCGGTCAATTTTCCTAATTTCTCGGTCAGTTTCACTCAGTTCTCAATCAATTTCATTGAGTTCTCAGTCAATTTCAGCTAGTTCTCGGTCAATTTTCCTAAGTTCTCGATCAATTTCATGAAGTTCTCGGTCAATTTTTCTAAGTTTTCGGTCAATTTCACTCAGTTCTCGGTTAATTTCATGAAGTTCTTGATCAATTTCACCGACTTCTTAGTGAGTCTACTGCGATGTATGTGTTATATGTCCACGCGGTCCATCAGATTTTCCAGCTCTTTTAAGGGCATGGTCCAAAAAATGAAGCTGATCCAAATCTTAAGTAGACCACATTAGGAATTTAACGCTCCCGATTAAAATCTACCTCGGCCCATATAAGTTTTGGATCAAGCTAATATTTGTATTTTCCCTTTATCCAAGTCTGTGTAACCTTATCAACAGGTTGGATGGCAAATAAACATAACGATGGGTCCTAGGATTTTTTTAATAATGGTCGTTTGTTTTCTATGGTGTGGTCCACTTGAGATTTTTCTATGGTGTGGTCCCCTTGAGATTTGGATCTGCTTCAATTTTGGAACCATGCCTTACAATGAGCTAGAAAAACCGATGGAGGGCATTGATATACATGTCGAGGCATAAAAAGAAGAAAGATGGAAGATTAAAAAATAAAGTATTAAAAGGAAAGGAGAACTAAAAAATGAAAGAAAGATGTGTCTTCAAGGGGTTACGCGGGTTCGCGCAAGCCATATCGGTTGTGCGGGGCCGCGCAAACACTGATACCAGTTGTGCGGGTCGGTGCAAAGGATTTCAGGACATGTTGTTCATGAATAATTAGATCTGATGAAAGGTAGGTCCTATGGCATGAAAATCGAGGGTTCGCACGTGTGAAGGCCTATAAATGCCCCCATCCCCTTCTCATTTGGGGTGATCGAAGATTTCGAAAGAAGAGAGGAGTCATAAAGAAGACTGAAGGTAGAAATAGAAGAGATGAAAGGGTTTGCGCAGGTCTACGCAAGCAACCAGATTGCCTTGCAGTCAATAATGATAGGGGTCGAAATGCTACTAAAATGATTAGGCTCCAGTTATCATATTATACAAGCTTCAGAAAGAGAAATCAGACGATCGAATCAACACAATATTCCTCTTAAAGAGATGATCAAATCACAATTCGAAGTGCTGCCGGATTTGATATTCAGATTCATTATTCAAACTTTGTCAATTTGTTGTATTCTAAATAATCTATCTTAGAATCAAGGGATACCCGAGGATGTAAACGAACTCAGTATTAATAATACGATGATTATCCTTGATACACTCTCTCTGTTATATTTGAATAAGATAATCTCCCAAATCAAATGAATTTGTTTCTTGTTCGAAATAAAATTGCGACTCTGCTGGGGACTTATCCTGTTTAATGTTAACATTGAGAAAGTTACATGACTTTCATTGTAGTTTGGCGTCTTTCTAACGCTAAAATGGCGACTCTCAATGGGAACATCCTCCCCTTCATCTCTCAGATAGATTACATTACTATTCAAATAATAATTACAATTTTGTATTTTATTTTAAAGGTAAAAAAGTAAAATTGTGAACTACGATCAATGGCAAATTCAATGAGAAAGGTGAACTTTTATTTCACTACAACTGGATTCATAGTGGAATATGCACCGGATCAGCCTCCAAGGCATGAAACCTAGTCTCCCGTAAGCAAAAATGACTTAACCCGAACAACGGTTGGAGTCGTGTTTGCTTCACCTCAAGCATTGGAAGGTGATGAGGACTGGATTGTCGTGACATCTCGAAGGACGAGAGCCCGAAATGTAAGAAGCTTCGGAACAGGTCTATCTTCGCCAAGAGCTAGGGGACCAATAACACAGAACGCTGCTAAAAAGAATCCCGAACTAGCCCCTCCTGTAATATATCATGGGCAAACAGCTCCGCAGTTAGCATCACGTGACTTCCCGGCTTTGATTGCTCCAAGATCCGATGGACAAAAGAGCAAAAATGAAAGGCACTACTCGTAGGATCACCTACTTCTGTATCAACTCGATCAATCAGTTGCAACGGAAGTACAGGAAAATCGAACGAGACTCCCCTCTTCGTAAGCCCTATCACTTCAATATATTTCTATCCTACTCCGACTACATCTTTGTCAGGAAGTGGGGAAGCTACAGTACACATGGCTGGAATGAATTAGGAAACCATGCCGACCATAGAAGACCGTATGAATGAAGTGGCACAAGCACAGAGAACACTGATGGAAGAGTGTAGAAATCTTAGAGAGGCTTTGACAACTCTTGCGCACAACATGGCCTAAACGATAGCTCCTCCAATGATGGGCACGATGAATGGATAGGAACACCAACCCGAAGGCTTTCAGCCACCGGGGGTAGGATCACTCGGATCTGCCCCCGCAGTGAGAACCATAACTCAAGAGGAAGTACGACAAGTTGTTGAGGAAGCTGTAAGAACAGAAAGGGAGCGTGAGAATGTCAGCCGATTCAGATATCAAACACCATATCCAAGGGAAGTGGAAGATGTCCCCTTTCCGGTTAACTTCAAGCATCCAGACTTTCAGAAGTTTAACGGGGACGGATCGCCAGAGGAACATTGATGCATTTCATCACCAGCATGGGAAATTTCTCTACGATACCACAATATTGCCTACGATTGTTCAGATTTTCTCTGACAAGCAAGGCATTCCGATGGTATTCTAATTTGGCTCCAGGATCGATACGCACTTGGGAACAAATGCAGAACACTTTCATGTCGAATTTCTTCTCATCGAAATGCGACATTAGCATTACGGAGTTAGCTTCTGTACAACAGGGAGAAGGAGAACCTGTGGAGAAATTCATGGACAGATGGAAAACATTGGGAGCCTCTTGCAGACAGTTGCCAGAAGAAAAAGAATAGGTCAAGATGTGTTTGAATTTCATGGAGACAGGAATTGCGTTTGGGCTCACCAGCGCTAATATCAAGACTTTTCATGATCTGGCCACCAATGCCCACGCATTAGATCTGACAACCTGAAAATTGCTAGCATTTTACTATGAAGCGGCTAGGAGAGGACCCAGTAGATTGATCGCAAACACTGTGGATCATGAGAAAAGAAATCAGGAGACGAGATTTAGGAGAAAAAAAAGGATAAAACAGAAAGAAGAATCAAGCCGTCATAGGAGCAGATTCAGTGGAAAAAGTCCCAGATCACTTAATTCCCATGAAGGGTTCGCGTTCGATAGGGAAGATGTCGTTCCCATGATGAACCAATTGTTAAAAGGTGGTACGATAGAATTACCTGCATCTAAGCGTCCCGAAGATGCGACAAGAACAAGAGAAATGGATTTCTGCAGCTATCATCGTTTGGTGGGGCACCCGACAGAAAATTGTTACACATTAAAATGCATAATATAAAGAATGATAAACATGGGCGAAATAACGATCGGAAAAGAAAAAGAAAGAGACGCGAAGGCGATAGTGAACGTACTGATAGTTCGGGAAAGTACTCATGAAAGAGCAGAGAAAGAGAATCGTAAGATGACAGGAAAGGCCGCAGTAATCACACTACGGTCAGGGATAAGAATGGCAAGTCCCCTGTAACACCCCGGATTTTTGCCAACCTGGAATTAGACGTCCTTAGGCAATGGGTCGATCCTAAGACCTTATTAACTTGTCAGAACTAAATCCCACAGTCTAAAAATCGCTCCTTAACCATTTTCTTCACAAATTCCACCCTTCAACACCTTTTTCTTTAAAATTTTCAAAGTACTTTCATCCTAGACACTATCCTAAACTAGCTAAGTAGTATAACTTGGATCACTTTATATACAAACTACAAAGGCCCAGGTACCACCTCAGACAGAAATCTTATAGGACTAAACCCTTTAGAAATTAAGTGAGATTTAGCTAGTGTTAAACTAGAGTGCTTGTGAAATTAGCACTAATCGCTTTAAATACGATCTGCAAGACTCAAAACTTGTAGAATCATTGACGCTAGGTTACCCTAAAACTTAGAATCAATCTCATTACCATTTGCTCACGGGAGCATCTCGAAACTTCATATTAGGTCTAGACCGCACATCGGAAGTCCGATTAACAGTTAAGGAACTAGGACCGCCTCCGGGCTTGACAACCACCTCGAAATCAGTCAGTCGATGTCCCACGGCCATTCGCTTGAGTCGGAAAGGAGTGTGAAAATCACTCTTTCCTTTACAAAATAAATATCTAGAATAGTGATCTGGCACCATTTCGCCATGGATCAAGTATTAAGCAATGATGGACCGTCGAAATCGGACCAGATTACACCGTCGGATCGGGAAAAATTTCGGGAACATTTACATGTACTTGGAATTTCGGATCGTGCCCATCGACCGTCGGGCGAAAATGGTCCGCCACGTGCGATCTGGGAATTGATCAGTCGAAAGCGTAATCCCACGTAGATCCATGTGTTGAGAGTTTAAGCAGCGTTTGGCTCGAGGAGGGCCACCAGAAACCCTCATTTGAGCTGGAAAAGTGCCAAAATACCTATAATAGTCGTACCCCTTGAACAAGAGTCTATTTCGGTGAGTTTTGAGACTATATAAGGACCTTAAACCCTCTCTCATGGCAGCCATACGAATTTGGGATTTGAGAGAGGGAAAAGAAGGAGAATGTGTGGGAGTTGTGGGAAGATCTCCCCGCCGCTCTACCCTGCTGCTATCGGTGTTTAACCACCTCATTCTTGCCGCTTTCCTGGCGATTCTTGGCGTCATTTCTAGGTAATAAACCCTAACCCTAACTTTGTTTGGGGGATTTGATTGTTGTAGGTTATGAAATAGCTAACCTATTACCTTCTCTAGGTTGCCTAGAGGTATACGGAAGCTAGACAAACCTATCGATTAGTTGCGATTCTACGACAAAGGTGCGGACTTTAGGTGTATAGGTTATGGTTTTCAACGCTTTCAATGTCGGATAATGATAGATTCATGATCTGCATGCAATTGTACATGTCAAAGTGCTTTAGTTTTTGTTTCGATTAGAATTGAAGAATATGGAATTTCATATACTCTAGGTATTCGTATAAAATATTGTATATGTATTTTTTTTAGAAATGTGTTTGACATGTTTATTTGTTGTATGGATATACGATATATGGATAAAATACTTATATGGCGAAAGGATTAGCGAAATACATGTTTTACCAATATACACTATGTATGTAGAAATCTTGTATTGTAAGGAGTGCGTATACATGTATATTTTGGAAATGTGTTTGCCATGATTATTTGTCGTATGATTATATAATATATGGATAAATTACTTATTTGCGAAAGGAATCGCAAGTAATACATGTTTGCTTGTATACTCTATGTATGTTGAAAATGCGTATTTTAGAAAATCGTATACGTATAAATTTTGGAGATGTATTTATCATGATTATTTCTTTGTGTAGTAATATATTATACATGGATAAAATACTCACTTGGCTAAAGGATAGCCCTAATACATGTTTTGCTAACATACACCATGTATGTTGTAATAGTGTATTCTAAGTGTTTGTGAAAATGATTGAATGAGTATGGAATTCTCATTCGTGCTCGCCATGACTAATTGTCATGGATTCATGATTGTTGTATTGGCGATACCCTTTTTGAAAGGATTTTCCTAAATCACGCCACGGCTAATATACACTATATATGCTAAAATGTGTGGCCCAAGTGTTTCGGAAAACTGAATGAATATGGAACTTGGATTCTGCTTGCCATGACTATCCGTCGTGGGTGTCGCGTGATATGATTGGGGCAACTCCTAGTGAAAGGATTTGGCCTAATGCACTATGTGATCGACATATGTCATGTATGTTGATGTATGTTTGTTTAAGTGTTTTTGGAAATGTCTGAATAGTAGTAGTTAGCAAATTGTAATGTATAAGGGTGTTGAGATATGATTCTCAACCTCTTTTAACTATGTGTATGATCTCCTTGGATTGTTGTGTGATTAGGAATTGAACATGTATAAACTCATGTTTGTGTTGTGATTCATAACATGCTCAACTGCTTTATGATTATAATTATGTAATGCATATGTTTAAATTTATATTTACATTGTATGATCCGTCATGGGTGATGGGGGAGCGAGGCAGCGAGTGCATGCAGCGGCCACAGCGACCCTAAACGGATAATACCATACCTTGATTGTATAAGTTGAATCTTGATCCATTCTTGCTTTATCTATCGCAGTTATCATGTTTGGGGCTATGATTATAGTCGGACAATCGGTAGCAATTGAATTCGTGGTTGCGATTCATTTGCCACGTGAGATGTGTTCGACGAACAGTCGTACTTCGGTTGGCGATAGTAGTTGTACGCGAAGTGCTTATGCACTTCATGTCGTTCAACTTGTTGTGCGCTCGAGTTAGCCGAACTCGTCAAGTAACCGATCATGTCTAATGTATGTTCACCATGTTTGGTGTCTTGCTTGAACCTAGGGTACCAAACTTACCAATGAAATCCTTTTAACCATGGTACCTCGATCCGTTAAGACTCATGAGCCGGGCATGGTGGTATGGGACAGAGAAATGTCGGCCTCTGGGGGCCATGTGCCTCCCTGTAGTGACCAGTGAGCAACCTAAACTCGTGAGCCGAATACGGTAGTATGGGACACTTGTATTAATTTGTCGATACGTCTGGCGAGAGCCGAATCGGTGAGACCTGCACTCGTCTTGTGACTGACGAGTCCTATGTAGTAAGTATACTCAAGTCTGTGATTGGCGGCGAGTCTTTCAGCAACTAGAGTATGAGTTGAGCAGTGCACGGTGAGACCCGTACTCGATCCGAAGGCTAGTGATTGAGCCGAGTACGGTGAGACTTGTACTCGAGTGCGGTCGGCCAATTGAGCGCATACGGTGAGATCAGATCCGTCTTTGGTGTGAGAGCCCTTTGTGATGCCTTCACTACGCCTCTCAAACCATAATATCGTATGAGATTAACTAGGGTGACGACCCTAGAATGGATCATGTTTGGGAATGATACAAGAAGGTACCTTAGTTTCCCAATCTTCTTTGTTTGAATTGGACTAATAACAACTCGGTAATCATGCTCATCATCGCACCGCATGTGCCTAGTAGATGTGGAGCACTAAGGGAGGTACGCATTGGCGAACGTAAGATGATGTCGCATGAGGGTGGTTTGGCAAGGTCATACATCATGTCATTTCATACTTACATTAAATAAGAGTAGTTAAAATTGTTTAATTGTACTGCTTTATCATTGTGAATTGATAACATGTTAACCTATGCTTTATTGTTTCACTTGAGTTGATCACTCACTCCCACGATCGGGACGGTGTTCGAACACCCACCAGACTTTGTCGATTGTAGACGACGCCTTCTCGAGGCGGGCCAGGACTTCTATGACGAGCGAGAATGCTTCTCGTACAGCCCGTGAGAGCCGTGCCTTGATTGTCTATGGGCTACTGGGATGTTGACTAGATCACACTACACAACTTGGTATAATTTAAAATTGTACTTGTAATTATTTAACCTAGTAATGTTATCACACTCGGAGACTCACCACAGTTTATATATTTTACATATCTATCAGTCTTATTTCCGCTTCGCAAATTTGCTTGTCTCTGGAGTATAATATCTTTGTTTTGGCTTAATCTCACTCATGTTCACTACTTTAATACAGACAACATTCAATCATCATTCATTTTGTTGCATAAGTGATGCGTTGGAACTCGGGAGTTGAGTTTTTGCTTGACCCCCGATTTTCAGGGCGTTACATCCCCCAAGGCAGAAAGTTGGAACTACAAGAACAGAGGTCATCAAGGATCAACATGATTGTGATAAAAGGGAAGAGAAGGATGAGGCAACAAAAGTGACTTATGATGTAGTAAGTCACTTGAAAGGTATACCGGCTCGGTTAAGCGTTTATAACGCGCTAAAGTTATCAAAAGATTTTCGGCAAAGTCTAATTCAAGCGTTATCTGACCATAATGTCAGAGAAACATTGCTTACAGAAATGGAAAATGAAGAACGCAAAGAACAAGAGGACTGCATGCCAGTAGTTTCCTTCTCTGATAATGATCTAGCCTGTGATACGGGGCATAATAGGCCGCTAATGATAGTAGGCCACATCCACGGCAGGGAAGTTAAGCGGATTATGCTTGACAATGGATCTGCGGTAAATTTATTACCACTAACAATGTTGAATAAATTGGGCTACCATCATTCTGATTTGCGTCCTAGTGGAATGATAATACAGGGTTTTAATCAAGACGGGCAGCGCGCGCTCGGTAAAATTACAATAACATTGGAAATATGAGAATTAACTACTGATGTAGTTTGTTATGTAATTAATGCAGTCATGACATACAATCTTCTCTTGGGGAGACCTTGGATACATCAGTACAGTATTATATCTTCTACCCTACACCAATGTTTCAAGTACTGTAAGAATGGAATACAGTATAAAGTAATGGCCGATGTGAAGCCATATACAGAAGCCGAAGCTGAAGCCTTCTTTGCAGATGCCAGTTATTACGACGGATATATCAGAGAAGAAGAGAGAAAGAGTGATGAAAACAAAGCCCTGGGAAATGTTCATACAAAAGTAATGAAAGAAGAATCTAAAAGGGCAGGATCGTCTGGAACTTCAGAAGCGAAGAAGGGGTTCTATTTTGTGCCGAGACATCTGAGATAGCCAAGACAGCCACCACTAACGTTATTATCGCCTGAACAATTAAAAATCCTGCAGTTAAATTACACAATGCCATTGCCATATGTTGAAAGAAATAAGCCATTTCTGGCTATTCCAGAAAGCTTTTATGTCAAAGCCAGCATAAAATATCCATAGCCAATTGAATTTTACGCTCCCTCAGAAGTAAAGATAGAAGAAAGGGCTGAGAATAATGTATATCGCGGAAAGCTGACATCTCGTGATCTTAAGAAATATAGTTCGGCAAGTAAAAAAATTATGAAAAACATGGGTTTTGATTACGAAGAACCAACTGGTTTAAATCATGGAAAAGGAATTCAGATCCCTATCAGGGTCGGTCAGAAGAGATGAGAAAATTTTCAAGGATTGGGGGTTAAATCTTGAATATGGTCACAATCGAGCAGCTATCAGAAACAGATCCTGAAATAGTCAAGCATCCTGAGACAGCTCCAAAGTAGATGGAAAACGGGGGGCAGCCGACGATCGATAGTTTGCAAGAAATAAATTTGGGCACAGAAGAAGAGCCGAGAAATACATTCATAAGCGCTGATCTTCTAGAGCAAGAAGCTGAAAAATATGTCCAATTGCTGAAAGAAAATAAAGATGCCTTTGCCTGGACATATGCGGATATGTCGGGTTTGGAACCCTCAGTGGCAATGCATCGATTAAATATTTCCAAGGACAAAAGACCGATTAAGCAAGCGCAAAGGTGATTTCACCTAGACTTGGTTCCTCTAATAGAAGAAGAAGTGAACAAGATGATAAAAGTTAGGTTTATCAGAGAGGTCAAATATCCTAAGTGGTATCGAACATTGTCTTGGTAAAGAAGAAAAACAGACAAATCAGGATGTGCGTTGATTTCAGAGACCTGAACGAAGCTTGCTCGAAGGACGACTTTCCTTTCCCAATAACAAAACTGCTAATCGACAGTACGACACAATATATTGTCATGTCCTTCATGGATGACTATGCTGGTTATAATCAAATCAGAATGGCTCCTGAAGACGAAGAAGCAATAACGTTCAGAACTTCATTAGGAATTTACTGCTACAAGGTCATGCCGTTCGGTCTCAAGAATGCTGGGGCGACGTACCAAAGGGCAATGCAAAGTATCTTTTAAGACATGATGTACAAACATGTTGAATGTTATGTAGATGATATGGTGGTTAGGTCAGGTAATCATTAGGAACATTGCGAGCATTTGGCATCAGTCTTCCGACAGCTCAGAAAGAAGCAGCTAAAGATGAATCCAGCTAAATGTGCTTTTGGAGTGTCATCAGGAAAATTTCTCGGTTTTGTTATCAGGCACAGGGGTAGCGAGATTGATCCAAGGAAAGTCAAGGCCATCCAAGATATGCCACCTCCGAAAACATTGAAAGAACTGAAAAGCTTGCAAGGAAAACTGACATATATTCACCGTTTTATTTCAAATTTGGCAGGGAGATGTCACTCGTTTTCTCATTTGACGAAGAAAGGAACAGAGTTCGTAGGGGACGAAGCCTGTCAGAACGTGTTCGATTCAATAAAGGAACTGTTAAGACAGCCTCCAGTATTAACAGCTCCTATAAAGGGTAAGCCACTTATCTTGTACATATCTGCAGCCGAGAATTCGCTGGGAGCCTTATTAGCGCAGGTAAATGAAGATGGGAAAGAAATAACTCTTTATTATCTGAGCCAAACTCTGATAGGTGCAGAATGTAATTATTCTCCGATTGAGAAAGAATGCTTAACATTGATATTTACGGTGCAAAAATTAAGACATTATTACCTCTCTCATGATATAATTTTAATCTCAAGGGCAGATCCAATAAAGTTTTTAATGACAAGGCCGATGTTATCGGGAAGATTGGCTAAATGGATATTGTTGCTTTTGGAATATACAATTACTTATGAGCCAGCGAAAGCAGTAAAGGGACAAGCAGTGGTGTATTTCTTGGCAGTGCATCCCGTAACGAAAAATGAGACCATCAGTGATGATTTTCCCGATGAGCAAGTTATGATGGCAGAGTCGCAAGATCCATGACAGATGTATTTCGATGGTGCTTCTCGAGCATCAGGAGCGGCTGCAGGAGTAGTATTTGTCACTCCTCAGGGTGATCTATTACCTTACTCTTTCACATTGGGTACCGTGTGCACAAACAATGAAGGTGAATATCGAGTTCTCATCATTGGAATGGAAATTGCCCAGAAATGAAGATAAAGACGCTGTACATTTTTGGAGATTCCAAGCTGATTATAAATCAACTAACGATAGAGTTTGAAATAAGAAAGCAAGAGCTCTTGCCATATTGTCGAAAAGCCCAACAGTTACTAGAACGATTCTGCCATGTCGAAATCAAGCATGTACTGCGATCTGAAAATGCAAAGGCGGACGCTCTGGCTAGTCTAGCAGCGGCCCTGTCCTGCCCGAACCGAAGTCCACTCCAAGTAACTATAGAAGAAAGGAGGTTCTTGCCCTCTTCAGAAGTTATCGATGAAGTCATCAAGGTGCTCCCCATATCATGCTTGGAAGTGACAACAGATGATTGGTGACAGCCGTTCATAGATTACCTCAAATATGATATCTTGCCGGAAGACACAGCACAAAACAGCAAATCAAACAGAGATCGAGCAGGTTCATCATATGTAGTGTAGTGCTGTACAGAAAATCTTACAATGGGATGGTGCTGCGTTGTCATGATGAACAAGAAGCAGGTCAGATGTTACGAGAAGCTCACTCTGGGGAATGTAGGGTACATCAGGCAGGCCAAAATTTATTTCATCGAATACATCGAATGGAGTACTATTGGCCTACAATGTTCAAAGATGTAATAAATTATGCGAAGCGATGCCACGAGTGTCAGATCCACGGAGATGTCATACATATTCCCCCTAAATATCTTCATCAGACGGTCGCCTCTTGGCCTTTCGCTGCTTAGGGACTCGATGTTATTGGCCCCATAAATCTTCCTTCATCCAAAGGGAAGTAATATATTCTGGCAACAACAGACTACTTCTCCAAGTGGACAAAAGCAATCGCATTGCGCAATGTTAAAGAGAAAGATGTGGCCAATTTCATCCGACACGCGATAATATATCGCCACGACATCTCGAAGAAAATCGTTACTGATAATGATACCCCTTTCAAGAATAGAGGCATGGAAAAACTGTGTTAAAAGTTTGGTATCCACCATTCATTTTCAACACCTTACTATCCACTGGGCAATGGATTAGCAGAAGCATTTACCAAAACGATTGTGAAAATACTGAAGAAGACGGTGATTGGAAACAAGCGTGACTGAGATGAAAGGTTGCAAGAAGCATTATAGGCGTACAGGACTACCCACCGAACAGCAATAAAAGCAACACCGTACTCATTGGTTTATGGTGTAGAGGTGATCATCCCGATTGAAACACAGGTCGCTTCACTCAGAGTGGCAGTTCATTAGTCAATTACAGATGATGAAAATGTAAAGATAAGGTTGAAAGAACTGAACCTACTAGATGAAAAGTGCCTGGCAGCTTAGCAGCAATTACATTTGTATCAGGTAAGAATATCGTCCGCCTTTAATAAACGAGTCAAATGTCGCTCTTTCAAGAACAAGGGGCAAATTTGAGCCTAAATAAACGAGTCAAATATCGCTTTTTCAAGAAGGGGGACATGGTGTTAATGTTGAAAAGACCGATAATGGTGACTCGCAGAATAGGGGGCAAATTTGAGCCTAAATGGGATGGGCCATACATCATAAAAGAAGTATATTCTAATGGAGCATACAGAGTGGTAGATCAAGATGGACATGGTATCAGTATACCGGTCAATGCATGCTTCATCAAAAAGTATCGTCCCTGAAGATAGTCGCAATTTTGATCTAGAAGATTATCGGCATAGTGCTTCTATATCAAAAGGGGGCAAGGGCAAGTAAAGTCATGTTCATATATTCTTTTTCAGATAATTGAATAAAAGAGGAATTCCAAGTATATCGTCAAAGACTACATATCAGTGATTTCTTAAAATAGAGTAACCATCGTTGTCCTCATCGAACAAGCTTTGCTGAAACTCATTGAAATTGGTATCATCACCAAGCTAATATATTATTATGAGCATAATGCGAGAATCGTTAAAGACATTATTAGCAGCGGTGATATAGACATTATTAGCGGTGGTGATATATATCAATCAAGATGCCTATTACTATTTCGACAACGATGGCAACTTATCATCATTTAAGGCAGCCTAGCCAAGCCTATATGGCCAACTACGCATAAGGCCTATCACCATCACCATTCGGGCAGTAGTGAGAAGCCACTGACCCTAAAAAGCTTGTGAAGGCCATCATATGCATACCCATGTGGACAGCGGATGGAGCCAGTGACTGAAAGCCCTAAAAGGCTAAAAAGTCCTCAACGGCCAGTCACGCGTAACACCAATGCCTTATGTATAGCTTTACGACAGCGTCACGGGGAACATATGAAATTGCCCTCCTGTGAATGGGTCTAACCTTGCAGACAAAGAAAATATAGGCTGTAGTGTGTGCTCTTTGGCCATTGTCCATAAATAGGCCAACCATACATAAGCCCCCCAGATCTTTGGCTTGATTTCAGTAGTAACTCATGAGGAAGGGCCTAAACCTACTCATTGATGGACTGATGGCCTTGGATTTGGTACTCCAAAGCTCATGTTGTGTGCCCCGTGAACTCTAGAGAGTTACTGCGGCCAACCCTATGCATAAATCCAACCGAGTTCACAGCCCCGGTAGCTTCACTGGGCCCCTCTAATAGATCGCGGTTTGTGAACTCACCAGGCTGTGAGAAGTTCAGCGAACTCATAAGAGTTACAGAGACTATCACGTGAGACCCGACTCCACTACTCAAGAGTCTAAAAAACTGCGTTGCTCTACTACTCAAGAGCTTAAACTGTGTGTGATCATCTAACGGAATTGAAATCTAGTGCCGCCTATCAAAACAAAAATCATATAGGAAATCCCATACTAACAATCATAATATGTTGATATTTTTATCTCAACTCTTCATTAAATATCATGTTAGATGATTGCATAAATGAACATGCTTGAAATGATCCATGATTTAGAAATTTATGAAGAAGAAAACTATCTCAAGATATCATTATGTCTTCATTGATATATGCTGAAAAGCAAAAGAAGTTGCATGTTTTAAAAAAAATAAAACAAATTCTTTACAACTCATCTGTAATTCCTAATATTCCCAGATATTTTTTGCAAATCTTCCTTCAACTGAATTTGAGCTGCGACGTGCTTTGACTTTTCTTTGAGAATGATTTTTGCCTAATCAGGATTTCCAGCTAGCTTGCTCTCCAAGGATGCGATTATTTCTTCATTTTTGATTAATTTAGATTTTTCAGCATCAACAGATTGAATACTGATTCGCATTTTCTCTTCAATCATCTTCATAGTTGATTCTTTCGTACGGTCTTTCAACTCCAGTTGTAAAATTTCCTCTTTTACGAGAGCTATGTGGTTTCGAATAATCGTCCTGTAGTCAGCACAAGCCTTCAACTATTCCTGAAGAGTTGATTGCTCTTGATTGAACTCAAAAATAGTAGAAGTAACAAGGGAAGCCTTCTCTTTGGAAAGAGCTAGTTGCTTTCCATATTCCAATATCTCAAGAGCGATGGTGACATTTTCTGCTGATGCTAGAGAAATTATTGAATCATGAAATTGAGAAGAGAGTCACGTAGGACGAAAATATTAATCTTCGCCATCCTTGCAGTGCTTTCCAGGATTTCAATAGCAATGTCCAGATTCGACCACTGCTCAGGATCTTTGAAAATGTGAACTATCGCTAACATAGAATTCCTCATCAAAAGCAATTTATGTGCAGGAACTTTCTCGAAAGATAATAGATCAGACACAGTAGCTACATATTCAGAGCTTGTTGTATCGCTACGAGGAGTTCCTGTAATATAAAGAAAAAAAGAAGTTAGGATAATGATAACAAGGCTAAAGGATGTGGAAATTCTAATAAAATACATGATATACACACCTGCTACAGAAGTATGGGTAACAGGAGGTTGAATTTCTTGAATAGAAGAAGGGCCAGCTCCTAACATATCAGCAAAGGAAGGCAGTCTGGCCTCCATACTCGAATCCCTAGTAGTCAGAGTTGGTAGATCAGTAGTCTCTACTTGAAAAACGATTTCACAAACTACCGCCTTTGGTGTTACCAAAGGAGCTAAGGAACCCTTGGTGAAACCACTGGTGCAGTCAGAGGAGGATCTGCGGGGGGAGTATCACCTGTCCTAGCATTGACAATATGAGCACCTGAAATAAAATATAACAATAATAATGAGATAACTATTGCACGATATATATATATATATATAATTGTAAAAAAAAAAAAAGAAGAAAGAAAGAAAATTCCTTACTTGGTGAATATCCATATTCTTCGTAATCTAGAAGCTCATCTTCTTCCTCCTCTATCACTGCAGGGGCCTTTGCAGGAATATTGGTACAGGGAAGAGCTTCAGAGGTTAGTAGGAGATGTTCTTCATCAATAAAAGTACCTTCTGCAACGACATCTTCCTTGCCATCGATGTCAACCTCTCCTTCCTCGAAGTCATCATCGAAGTCATCATTTTCATCGTCTTCATACTCAGCAGAAGTGGTGCCTTCAGATGAAGTGGCTGAATTTTATCCCCTAAGTCTTCTTCATCGACTTCCTCAATCATAACCTGCTTCCCTTTAAAGGGAGAGGCCCGACTACCTCCTACTTGAGAATCTTTATTGACTGGGACCGAAGGAGATGGAGAAGCCTAGCTACCCCCTTCCTGAGGAATAGATGGCGAAGCTTGCAAGCGTGTCCGAGACCTAGTCATAAGAGAAGATGAGCTAGGAGGAGTAGGCTGTGAAGAAGGAGCCGGTTCATCTCGAGATACAACAGTGTCTGCCAGAATGGGAGAGGATGTTCCTTCATCATCATTTGCAGCCTGGTTAGTGAAGTCACGAGGGACTTTTTTGAATTCCGCAACAACCCCATGTGCAATCCAACCTTCCAAGGTATTGATGGCCTTCTTTTCACGGATTGGATCTTTTAAAGATATTCATCTGCAAATCTGGCCATGAAAAGATGCGCGACTCTTCTCTGGTATATAGCCAATTCCATCTTCAAGCTTCCTACCTCTCAGCCTGGGCGGGGAAAGCCAGATGGGTTTGTCTACTGGCAAATGATTGTTGACCAAATATGATTGGTGATCCCACCATCGCATCCAGCTATAAGAAGTCCGAACTACACGATCACAGCCTGGGATTATGAAAATGGAATTAACGCGACCACCTAGTAACTGTTTCCATACCATAGCCCAATTATAAAGGCTAGTGCCATAGCAACGCATTCTCCTGGTGACTAATCCATAGTCCTCTGAAACAGTTTGGTCAAAGCCAAACTGATGAGTGAAGTGACTGGGATAATATGACTCTCTTTAAAATTCTGTTCCCTCCCACAATGGCAAGCTATAAGATCGTATGGAGAGGAAAAATGCCCTTTCCACTGCAGTGAGTGCCGTGGTATCTACCATGTCGGTATCCTCGATATAGCAATAAAGGTGGAATTGAAAGAAATCAATCTAATCAGTGGCCATAATCTTGTTGGCTACCCAGCTATATGATTTTTTTGCTATAGCCCTTTACTGAAAGAACCAGAGCGGAAGATGCGAAGGATGAACATATGCCTTCTCTGGAGCTTCAAAAGTCCAAGAAAAGTAGGCCCCCATCCAGCCAATGATATAATGTCACGGAGTATATGTCGAAGAAGCTCCAATGGCAGGATTTTTTTACATGTGTGGCTATCTCTCTGAGAGCTCTATAAATAGAGCATAAGACTAGAGGTGCAAGCGAATGTTTTTGGCCTTTCGATAGAGCACCAGCAACAACAAAGACAGTGGGGCGAATAACATCTGCCCATTTCGAACTCGGAAGTACCACGATGCTTAGCCAATAAACCAAGAAGGCTGCGAGCTCTCCATATAGACTATAGTCTACCCGCTCTTTGATGTTAACACGAAGCTTTGTTAACTCCAAAGAATGACAATCGCAGAATCTGCAAGAGAAGTAAAAATGGGTAAAAAAAGGTGTAATTGAAGAAAGCGGTTGATTTATGGATTCAAAATTACCTAAGAGCATGGAAAAGTGCACAAGCCACTGCAGAGGAGAGTTCTTATGAACATTTGGAAATTTTGACATTTCCTTGAAGAGTTCTATAGTGGTTTCTGAAATGGAAGGCTTCCGGTCAGGTGAGGAAATGAACGCCAACTCCTCATTGGTTGGGATAAACTCATCATGGAATTTCCCTGTTAATGGAAGGCCAGCGATTCAATGGAGATCCCAGAGCGTAATGCTCATCTCACCTGCTGGCAAATGGAAAGAGTTGGAGGTGGGAGACCAGTAGTCAAGAAAACCTTTTATCACAGTCGGCTCTTTGTAGAAGTACTAGGACGTAACTTCTATGGCATTATACAAGCCAACCTTGATCAACATCTTCGAGTGTTTTGCTAAGATAGCCTCTGCCCAATCTGAATAGTAGTGGCGCGAAGTCAAGAGGCTCTTGGTCTGAAATTCCTCTGGTCCCCAGAGCGACTTGCGATCTTGGAAACGCTGTTGGACCGTCTCATAGAAGTATGTGGGGAATAAGTTGTGGGGATTATTAGTATCACTCTGCCACCCAAGTCTATCGGGCAGCCCTCACACATACGAGTAACTTCAGAGTAAGTCCCTGTGGCAGTGATGACCCTCATTCCTCTCGTAGGAGTAGTAACTAAACCCAGTCGCTTGACTGCCGTGCATGAAACCATAGAGGTAGTGGACCCAGTATCCACCAATAAGAAGACGGGAGTACCTTGGACGTGTGCAGTGACCTCGAAGGCCATAAGCGCAGAAGGTGCAGTCTCTGGTTCCTTTGCTATAAGCACATGAACACGCGCCTGCTGCGGTCGGTTAAGCTGAGGTACCATGGGCCGTTGAGGCGGCTTAAAGCAAGGTACAGGTGGTCGAAAGGACTGATGTGCAGGTGCCATCCGAAGTGGTGGAGTCGATATAGCCTGTGGGTGAGAACGACCAATCATCTGCGGCGGAGAGAACCCGCTATCCCTCATCCGCGCAAAACAGCTCCCAACAGGATGGCCCTGTTTCCCGCAGTATGTACAGGTCACAATAGGGCGCCTCATCGGAGCCACTGACGCTGTGATCCTGGGAGGCGAATCAGCAGGAGGCCTCTTGCCAAGGAAAGGCCTACCCCGAACATCTGGCCGTGGTCTCGTAACCATTGCACCACGGGAGCGTGCCAGTCGATCAACATCCTGCTCCGTCCCAATCGACATATGAATCAACTCCGCATAAGATGGTATGCGGATACAACACGTCTTCGACCGGATGTCAGGTCGCAAGCCCTCAGTGAAGTGTCGAATCCGCATCGGCTCATCAGCAAGTATAGTCGGGACAAAGCGTCCTAACTCTGTAAAGCGGTGCTCATACTCAGTAACGGTCATGTCTCCCTGTTTGAGGCGTAAAAACTCGTTCTCCCTCTCGTGTCAGTAGGCCTGAGGGTAATATTTCTCGTGGAAACGGAACTCAAATGCTGCTCAAGTCTACACATAACCCACTGCGACGGTCCGCAGTATGCTGTCCCACCATAAGCTAGCCTCCTTCTTGAACATGAAGGCGGCCAACTCAACCTGTTCAGCTTCAGAACAATGCAGCATCTTCAGTATCTTCGAGATACGGTCTAACCAGTACTCAGCCTCCTCGGGTCTGTGAGAACCCATAAAAGTCGGAGGCCTCAAGCGCTGAATCGCTCGAGCAGACCGCGAGTACCCACGTCTCCCATAGGGTACGCAACAGGTGTGGGCAGAGGCACATCCTCAGCCTGAGCAGGAGGCTCTGTAGGCTCAGCAGGACATGTAGATGACGAAGGTGGATTCGCACTCCCACCCTGAGACAAGGCCTAAGAAATAGTAGTCATAAGCTGTTGGTGCTGGTGCTGCTACTGCATCTGCTGCTGATGCATCATCAACATCAACTGCTCAAACCTATCAGTAGGTGGAGCAGCTTACAGTTCATACGGCGTTAAAGAGGATGCTCGGTTCTGCTCGCGAACTGGGGGTGTATAAGGTGACAATCCACCAATAGGACCAGCAGAAGGCTGATCCGAGCCAGAACCCGGGTCCGTAGGACCACCTTTGCGAGGAGAAGTCTGGTCCATCGAGTCAGTGAGCAAGAGGGGTGTCGTGCTCCTCGTAAACCTCCGTGACATGCCCTATACAATATAGGGTACATCGCATGTGAGATAAAGTATAGCAACATAATTCATAATCACTTAAGCATTCCACAAACATCATAGCAAAAGAGCTGCATGCTTTTCATTTACCAAAATTGTCACAATACATGGATACAGAGTTACATGAATCATGACAGAAGATGCAGGGGAGCTAATACAACCAAGCTTCAACTACGACAAAAACATACTACTAACTACTACATTCATCAACATGAAAACATAAACCGCCTAAAGCAGTAAGCAAAACAACTACAAGACAACAACTTGGATAATTAGGCATCCGAGCCGGTGATGGAGGAGGAGCATCCTTGTCCTGTACACAGCACAGGATATTCTTCAATGTGCGAGACACCTTCTTAAAACTCCTCTTCATGTAGGCTTCGGTCACCTCAAGCTTGGCTCGGGTCTCACCTAGCTCAGCCCGAACCTGTCCGATCTCTTGCCGCAGGGCGGCCTGGTTCTCCTCAATGCGAACCATGCAAGCATCCCTCACAGCCTGAGCAGCGTCCGACTCTAGTCTCCAGGAGGAGAGCTCTCCTTAGTATCCTGAGCCTCATCTTCCTCTTCTTGTATCTCATCACCGCTTCCTTCTTCGCTTCCTGCCTCAAGGTCAACACTCTCCTCACTAGCGGTATCCGACTCATCTTGTAACGCCCCGGATTTTTGCCAACTTGGGATTAGACGTCCTTAGGCAATGGGTCAATCCTAACACAGGTTTAAGTTCTTAAACGCTCAATTAAAGTCTCAAATCGTTCCTTAAATCATTTTCTTCACAAATCCCACCCTTCACTACCTTGTGCTTTCAAATTTTCAAAGCACCTTCGCCCTAGACACTATCTTAAACTAGCTAAGTAGTATAACTTGGATCACTTTATATACAAACTACAATGGACTAAGTTCCACCTCAGACGAAAATCACTTAGGATTAAATCCTTTAGAAATTTGACAAAGTGAACTAGGTGTTAAACTAGATTAGCCATGAAATCCATTTGAATCGCTTTAAATACGATCTGTAAGACCCAAAACTTCTAGAACAAGTGACGCTAGGTTACCCTAAAGTTTAGAATCAAACTCATTTCCGTCTGCTTCTCGGGAATGAAACGAAACATCATATTAGGTCTAGATCGCACATCGGGAGTCCGATTAACCCGAAGCTAAGGAACTAGGATCGCCCACCGGGCTTAACAATCATCTCAAAAATCAGCTCCATCCGATGTCCCACGGTCATTCGTTTCGAATCGGAGCGAGGTAGTGTGAAAAATACTATTCACATGCTAAAATAAATATCTAGAATAGTGATCTGGCATCGTTCGTTGACGCGTCAGTATTAAGCAACCTGACCGTCAGAATCAGACCAAATTACACCCTCGGATTAAGAAAAATTTCAGGAACATTTACATATACTTGAAATTTCGATCGTGGCCCACTGACCGTCGGTGAAAGTGGTCCGCCACGTGCGATCTGGGAATCCAATCGAGTCAAAAACGTAATCCCACGTAGATCCGTCGATGGTGAGATTAAGTCTGACGTTTGGCTCAAGGAGGGCTACCAGAACCTCTCTTTTGAGCTGGAAAAGTGACGAATATCCTATATTAGCAGTAACCCTTGAACCTGAGTCTATTTTCGGAATGTTTTTGGCTATAAAAGGGCCTTAGAGCACCCTCTCTCACAGCCATACGAATTTGAGTTTTGGGAGAGAGAAAAGAGAGAGAAAAGAGAGAGAAAAACTTGGAGATCGTTGCCGATCTTCCTCCTCCTGCTTTGGCTTGTTACACGGCTTACACCGCCCTATTCTAGACGCTTTCCCTGCGGTACCCATCTCATTTGAAGGTAAGAAAACCTAACCCTAGGTCTGATTTGAGGTGGAATAGATGTAGGATGTGTACCGACTAACTGATTCCGCTCTTTAGGCTAGAAATCGCCCGTAGACGGAAGTTCCTCTACCCTTGCTGATTCGTTTCGTTTCCAAAGGCAAAGGTGAGGACTTTAAGTGCATAAGTTACGGTTTTCAACGCTTTCAATGTCAGATAGTGGTAGATTCATGATCTGCTTGCAATTGCACATGTACAAAGTGCTTTCCGTTTCCTGTTTCGATTAACGTTGTAGAAATTGGAATTTCACATACTCTAGGTATACGTAGAAATACCGTATACGTATTTTTTTGGAAAAATGTTTGACATGTTTATTTAATGTATTATTATGTGTTATATGGATAAAATACTAATTTGGTGAAAGAAATTGCTGAACTATATGTTCGTGTGTAAATGCTACGTATGTTGAAATTGTATATTCTAGAAATACCGTATATGTATTTTTTTGGGAAAATGTATAACATGTTAATTTAATGTATGATTATACAATATATGTATAAAATACTAGTTTGGCGAAAGGAATCGCCAAAATACATGTTCCCTTGTAAATGTCAAGTATGTTGAAATTGTGTATTCTAGAAATACCGCATATGTGTGAATTTTGGAAATACAATTGTAATGATTATTTGCTGTATGATTATGATATACATGGGTAAAATACTCACGTGGCGAAGGGACAACCCTAACACGTATTTTGCTAACATACGTCATGTATGTTGGAATAGTGTATTCTAAGTGTTTGTGAAAATGACTGAATGAGTATAGAATCCTCATTTGTGCTCGCCATGACTAATTGTCATGGATTCATGATTGTTGTATTGGCGATACCCTTTTGACGAAAGGATTTGCCCTAAATCACGCCACGGCCAATAGACACCATATATGCTAAAATGTGTGGCCCAAGTGTTTGTGGAAATGACTGAATGAATATGGAACTCGGATTCCTGCTTGCCATGACTATCCGTCGTGGGTGTATGCGTGTTATGATTGAGGCAACTCCCTAGGGAAAGGATTTGACCTAATGCCTATGTGATCGACATATGTCATGTATGTTGATGTATGTTTGTTTAAGTGTTTCTTGAAATGTCTGAATGAGTAGTAGTTAACAAATTGTAATGTATAAGGGTGTTGAGATATGATTCTCAACCTCTTTTAATTATGTGTATGATCTCCTCGGATTGTTGTGTAATTAGGAATTGAACATGTATAAACTCATGCTTGTGTTGTGATTCATAACATGCTCAATCGCTTTATGATTTTAACTATGTAATGCATATGCTTAAATTTATATTTACGTTGTATGATCCGTCATGGGTGATGGGGAGCGGAGCAACGAGTGCGTGCAATGTACCTGGCACTACTAAACGGAAAATACCATACCTTGATTGTATGAGTGGAAATCTTGATTCACTATTGCTTTATCTATACGCACTTGATTGTGTTTGGGGCTATGATTATAGTCCGGACAATCGGGTGCAGAATTGAATTCGTGGTTGCGATTCATTTGCCACGTGAGATGTGTTCGACGAACCCGAGTCGTACTTCGGTTGGCGATAGTGGTCGGCCACGCCGAAGTGCTTATGCACTTCATGTCGTTCAACTTGTTGTGCGCTCGAGCTAGCCGAGCTCGTCAAGTAACCCGATTTGTCTAATGTATGTTTACCATGTTTGGTCGCCTCTGCTTGAACCTAGGGTACCAAACTTACCAGTGAAATCCCTTTTAACTATGGTACTCGATCGCTAAGACGCATGAGCCGGGCATGGTGGTATGGGACCACCGTGGTCGAGTCGCCGCACGCCTCTGGGGTCATGTGCCTCCCGTAGTGACCATTGCGCAACCAACCTCGTGAGCCGATTATGGTGGTATGGGACACTATATTCGAGTTTGTCGATACTTACGGCGAGAGCCAAGTACGGTGAGACCCGTGCTCGTCCGACGGCGACGAGTCCTCCGTAGTATCTTCGAGTATACTCCAAGTGTCCGTGATTGGCGGCAGGTCTTTCAAGAACTAGAGTATGAGTTGAGCCGAGTACGGTGAGACCTGTACTTGAGTGACTGACTAGTGATTGAGCCAAGCATGGTGAGATATGTACTTGAGCCGACGGCCAACAATTGAGCCGCATACGGTGAGATCTATATCCGTCTTTGACGGTGACGAGCCCTTTGCGATGCCTTCACTACGCTTCTCAAACCATAATATCATATGAGATTAGCTAGGATTGACGACCCTAGAATGGATCATGTTTGGGAATGATACAAGGGAGGTACCTTAGTTTCCCAATATTCTTTGTTTGAAATGGACTAATAATAACTTGGTAATCATGAGCATCATCGCACCGCATGTGCTTTGTAGATGTGGCGCATGAGGGAGTAAGCATTCGCGAACGTAAGATGATGTCGCTTGAGGGTGGTTTGGCAAGGGCATACAAACATCATGTCATTTCATTTTTGCACTTAACAAGAGTAGTTAGAAATGTTTGATTTGTTTATCATGCTTGATTGAATTGATAACATGTTAACCTATGCTTTTTGTTCCACCGAGTTGATCACTCACTCCCACGTTAATGACGGTGTTGTACACACCAACCAGATTTGTTAAGTTTGTGTGGTGGCGATGCTTGTGAAGCAGAGCAGGACTACTTCTATGATGATAGGAGGAATTCTCCTATCTCGATCTCTCTCTGGTGTCAATGAAGACTGATATTGTATTGACGGGGCTATGGTACATGGGATAGGAGGCATTACACTTCCTCACATTTGGTACATTTTAGAATCGCACTTGTATTTATTTAACCCAGTAATGTTATCACACTGAGACTCATCATAAGTTATATATTTTATCTATCTATCAGCCTTCCGCTTGCAAATTTGCTGTCTCTCGGAGTATGATATACTGTTTTGGCTTAATCTCACTCATGTTCAATGCACGAATACAGTCAACATTCAATCATCATTCATTTTGTTGCATAAGTGATGTTCTGGAACTCGGGAGTTGAGTTTATGTTCGACCCCCGATTTTCAGGGCGTTACACATCTCCAGACTCGTTGAGTCGGGCTTGCCGTTGTCGAGGGTCGATCTTCATATTGTTAAGCGTAGTCTCACTTATGACCTAGACTGGCGCAAGGTCTTCCATGTTAAGCCGATAGCCGACATCTCGAGTCATCTTGCATATCAGGTGGCCAAATGGGAGCGAGAGGTCATTCCTGACAGATCGAATGACCTGAACTATCTGAAATAGGATGAACGTAGGCAGGCATAAGTTGTCCCCATGTCCAATTTTGTAAAGGAAGTCTACCATCAACCGAGTACACTCAGTGCGGTTACCCGACCACAGATACACATTATATGTGAAAATGTGGTGTAGCAAACGGAAGTCATTCGTCAACTTCGACGATGAAAGACAGTTTCCTCACGTCCAAGAAACCCGTCGACCATAAAGGTATCGCGTATGGTGATCCCTCTCTCACGTACTCCTGAAGAAGTTGTCATTAGGAAGCACTTCACCACGTGGGATGTTCATGACCCATGCCATCTCAACCATAGTAATTGTGCGCCTTATGCCCCTCACAGAGACCGTGAACTGAAGAGGCTCCAACGATGGGTTTATGATATGGGCGTAGAAGGCACGAACCATGTTCTCACATGCAGGAGACTCACCTTCAAAAATAGGACCCCATTCAATGTCCACCAAGCGGTCCATCACCGGGTGTAGCCTAAACATTCTCTCATCCACGTGAGCTTCAAACACAATCTTACGGTTAGCAAAACGACCATATTCGAAGCCTATCGGAAAGGCATTTCTGATCGAAAGTTGGGGATCTAGGTCTCGCTTTGACCTATACTCCCGAACTGTGCTAGGGCTGGCTTCATCGTCCACTTCTCTCCTTAAACGGGTTGGACGGCTAGGCCCAGCTTCATCTACAGTGGTCTTCCTTTTCCCCATAAGAGAAAGGATGGCGGAGATGGAGAAAATGGCTGAAACAATGGCGAAGAAAGCCATGAAAAGTGAAAATAAGAGAGAAAAAGGGCTGCTCTCCTCACTACACCATGAACTTGGGTCTCAACAGCGGTTGTAGAGGCCCAAACAACTAGGGTTGAAGAAGAAAAAGGAAAAGATGAAGTGGGGTAGGGGGTGTGCACGATTTTGAGATGAAATGGAGAGTGTATGGGCTGAAATGAGAGAGAAATGGAGAGGATAGGGTGGTAGGGTTGCTGTGAATGATGGGAATGGATGGGTTGTGGTCGAAAATAGCAGATTGGGCGATTGGGAGGGAGAGTTGAGAGAGGGGGCAGCTGTTGGAGGGCTTGAAAGGGTGGAAATGAAGGATGGGGGGCAAACAAAATTGAAATAGGGGCCCTCGCATGATTTCATGGGCCTCACACGTGTTCTGGGGTCAGGATAACCCTGACTAGACCTAGCCCAACCAGACCCGATGGGCTTGACCGCGGTCGATCGTGGTGACCGCAGTTCCGCTGCGGTCCGGTGGGCCAGGAAATGTGCCACCACAGTAGGGCGGTGTTCACTACCCTCCCAAGGTGTCAAATGCACCCTGGTTTTGTCCTGGGTCCCTCTGGATTAGTGCGGGGAGGCCCACGACTCCGTTCGTTCCAAATCTGGGTAGTTTCGAGAAGTTTCTGATCTAAACTAACATCTACTGTGTTTTAACAGCTGGGATTGGGTGGATTGTGATCTAGACCCATCGATAGACGGCCTAAAAGTGTTTTGGGATTAACTCGTACAACCAGGGTTTAGTACAGACTCGATTTTGGCGTTCGTTTCAGTGAACTTTGCCGTTGGACGAAACCGGGATTCCTAAGACTGTTACTAAATTGTTCTCGCACCCTCCTATGTTAAAAAGGCGTCAGCGTACGTCGTGGGAACATAACTCAGGTCTAGTTTAATCAAAATCATGCTCTGATACCAACTTGTAGCGCCCTGAAATTCTGGGGGTCGAGCACAAACTCAACTCCCGAGTTCTAACGGATCACTTATGCAACATAGATAATGATGATTAAATGTTGTCTATGTTAGTGCATTAAACATGAGTGAGATTATACCAAAACAGTAATTCATACTCCAGATCAATTGTATAAAGGCAAGCGGAAGACTGAAACTGTATATATATGTATGTAAAAGAAACAAAACCATCTCAATCTCCAAAGTATGAGCCCATCTAAGTCACCATATACATATATCTGTTTTATGAACAAAAGGTCAAAAGTACAACTAAGGAAATAAGTCCTGTAAATCCCGTTGATCCGGCAGTCTATTCAAAGCCACCAGAGTACTACATGAACGAGAACTCGTCCTGGTCCTCGTCGTAGTCTGGCTCAGCCTCCTGAGTCGTCACCTCATCTGCACCTAAGACAGAGTCTGGTTGGTGTGTACAACACCGTCCCGTAACATGGGAGTAGTAGCTAACTCAGTGGAACAATAAAGCATAGGCTAACATGTTATCAATTCAGTCAAGCAGTAATAATAAAGCAGTACAATCAAACACTCCTAACTACTCTTATTAATGCAAGTATGAATGCAGTCATGATGGATGCCCTCACCACACACTCCCTCGTGCGACACCATCTTACGTTCGCGACATGCTTGCATTCCTCAGTGCTCCACATCTTCCAGGCACATGCAATGTGATGAAGAGCAGATTACCGAGTTGTTATTAGTCCATTTCAAATAGTAGGATTAGGAAACTAAGGTACCTCCCTCGTATTATTCCCAAACATGATCCATTCTAGGGTCGTCAAACCTAGATAATCTCATACGATAGTGTGGTTCTAGGGCATTATAAAGGCTACCAGGGCTGTTACACATAATTGTTACACCACTCCCCTATCACCTTTTTAACGATTCATCACTAATTGGATACAGGCCTAGTTTATACTTTATACACTGCGGCAAAACTCGTCACCTCACCGTAAATTCAGAGTATGCTCGAGGTTACTACAAAGGGCTCGTCACCAATCAGTGTAGGCCGACAGCTCAAATACAGTGTCCCATTCCACCGTATTTGGCTCATGAGTCAAGGTTGCTCACTGGTCACTACGGGGAGGCACGTGGCCCCAGCGTAGGCCGACAGCTCGACCACGGTGTCCCATACCACCATGCCCGTCTCATGAGTCTTAGCGGATCGAGGTACCATGGTTAACGGGATTTCACTGGTAAGTTTAGTACCCTAGGTTCAAGCAGTAGCGTCCAAACATGGTGAACATACATTAGACATATCGGGTTACTTGACGAACCTGACTAGCTCGAGCGCACAATCAACTGAATGACATGAAGTGCATAAGCACTTTGCGTGGCCTAACCACTGTCGCCAACTGAAGTACGACTCGGGTTCGTCAAACACATCCTACGTGGTGAAAAGAATCTCAACCACGAACTTAAGTCTGGTACCGATTGTCTGGACTATAAACATAGTCCCAATCGCAATCAATCCTTATTCAAAGCATGTGGAGTAAAGTATAATAAGCAAAGTAATTCAAGCATGTTAACAAACATGTCATAAAGCATGTTACAAAGTACAAAGTAAACAAGAAATATAAACACATATATTCCATAAGTAAGCGGTTAAATTAAACAATCAACATGGAGGAAATCATATACGTCTCTAAGGTAGTTGAGAATCCCATCTCAACACCTACCTAAGGCACCATCAGCCAAGCACTTACTCTCACAAGCATTTTCACAAACACTTAGAATACACTATTTCAACATACATAGTGTATATTAGCAAAACATGTATTACGGCGAGTCCTTTCACCAAGCAAGTATTTTACACATATATAATATATTCATACAGCAAATAATCATGGCAAACACATTTTCAAAATTTATACATATACGGTACTTTCTACAAATACCTAGAATATGTAAAATTCCATATTCTTCGTCTTTAATCGAAACGGAAAACAGACAGCACTTTGTACATGTGCAATTGCATGCAGATCATGAATTTATCATTATCTAACATTAAAAGAGTTGAAAACCATAACCTATAAACCTAAAGTTCTCACCTTTTATCGTAGAATCGTCACGAATCCGATAGGTTTGCTAAGCTTTCGTATTCGGCAGTTTGGTGACCTATAGAATGAAATAGGTTAGCTATTTCATAACCTACAAATATCACAACCCAAAATAGATTAGGGTTAGGGTTTCTTACCTAAAAATGAGGTCGGAATCGCCGGGAAAGCGATGAGAATGGCGTGATGAAGCTTGTGTAGCGGCAGGGGACAGTAGTAAGGAGGTTCTCCCACTTCTCTCACACTTTCTCTCTTTTCTCTCTTCTCTCTCTAGGGTTTCTCTCAAATTCGTATGGCTGAAAGAGAGAGGGCTCTAAGGTCTTTATATAGCCTAAAAACACTCTAAAATAGACTTAAGGTCAAGGTATACTTAGGTTAAAACCAAAGCGACCCTTTTCCAGCTCAATGGAGGACTTCTGGCGGCCCCTTTTCTGCGTGCGGTCAGACTTAAGCTCACCAACCTTAGATCTAGGTACCATTACGTTTTCATTCCAGTAGGGTTTCCAGATCATGCGTGGCGGACCGGTTTCAGTTCAATGGTCAGTGAAACTCGATCAGAGATTTCAAGTACACTGCCATATATATGAAATTTTTTCTGATCCGAGGGTGTATTTGGGTCAGATTCTGATGGTCTAGTTGCTTACAAAATGCCCGCAAGTATCAAGTCTCAGATTACTATTTGAGATATTTATTTATAAAGAAAACTAAGTGTTCTTACACTCCTCGCTCCGGACTCAAGCGAACAGCCGTGGGACACTGTTTGGATTTGATTTCTGAGATAGTTATCAAGCCCAGCGAGGCGGTCCTAAGGCTATAACTTTGTATTATTCGGACTCCCGATGTGCGGTCCGGATCCGATACGGAGTTTCAATGTGCTCCCGAGAGCAGCCAGGTAATGAGTTTGATCCTAGATTTTAGGGTAACCTAGCGTCAATGAGTCAACAAGTTTTGGGTCTTGCAGATCGTATTTAAAGCGATTCAAATGGATTTCATGGCTAATCTAGTTTAACACTTGTTAACTTTGTCAAATTTCTAAAGGATTTGATCCTAAGTGATTTCTGCCTGAAGTGGTACTCGGGCCATTGTACTGGATTTTTTGAGTCGTTACACCTTATTCTGAAACCCTTCCCTCCATAGATCCTGAATGTTTACTATCACAGGAGGGAGAGCTGACAATTGAATCGAAGTCTAACACTTCAGAATGTGTTGAGACTACATCACCCACTGAAAATTTTCCTCAATTCAATCTACCCGTAGTCTGTGATTCACCATGGAGTACTAACATTGAAACTTTTTCTGTCGTAGGTGAATCATATATACTTTGGATACCTCAGGCGATTCAATGATAATTTTTTGCTGAGGTTTATAAATTTCTCTGAAAATTCATGCTCCAAGGCATCCAAGTCTATTGCAAAAAGGCCTTTTGGATGATCTTGTTGAGAAACCTACTGAGAAATTTATCATGATATTGGCCGAAGGAGGAACCTTGTGGCATGACTGAGTAGCTTTTCCCTTGCTTTCCTAGTCTAGGATTAGTTTATTGCTTTCATGTTATATCTATGATAGTTGGCTTTGTGCTATTTAGGATAGTTTGCTTCCAGTTTGTTTTAGGATAGTTTACTTATTGTCTGTTTGAGTCTTTTGTGCTAACTCATCTTCACACTGAGATCATTGGAAACACCCCAAAATTTCTTCTTCAGGTACTACCTTTCCATAACTTCTCCTTTACTTTCATTGTCTCATGTGCATTGCATGCTTATATCTTTTACATTGAGGATAATGTAGATTTTAGGTTAGGGGGTGTGGATTAGGTAAGCTAATCAGTGTTTTCTTAGTCTTTGAGCAAAAATTATGAAAATTTTTTTGAAAATTTTGTAAATTTGAGTGATTTTGAAGTTCATCCATGATTTAGAAATATAAGATACTTCATGTTGGTGATCTATGACTCTTGGGTTCAGTTACTTGTTAGATTTCACAGTTAAGTTCGAATTATTAATTCATGATTAAAAGTTTTAAATATTGATTGAGTCATGATTTCACATGTCACATCTAGCTTACACATTAAGGTTTTAGTTTGATATTGAATTGATAACTTGATGATTATTAAGTATGGAAGGAACCAATCTGGGGAATTTGTCCATAATGTTCAATGAGAAGAATTGAAAAAAGAAAAAAGAAAATGAGAGAATACCCAGCTAAAAAATAATTGTCGTCGAAAAAAATTGACATAGTGTGAAAGCCATCGATGGAAAAATCAAAAGCTGGAAGAATAAAAAAATGAAATGTAAGGCAAGTTTTGGTTTAGGTTATGGTTATCCTGAATGCTCTTTTAACTATCAATGTTATCATGAAAATAGAGAATTGAACCTTGATTGTGATAAGCTTAGGTTTCACTATGCACCCATGGAACTTGATGTTTAGAATTGTTCTAATTGAAGGATTAATACCTTGAACTTGATTATGAAATTTACCAATTGCTGGAATTTAGGAGAAAGTAATGCTCAACATTGATGTAATTTAAAATTCTATTATCTGAATTTTTTTCAAAAACCACTTAAGCTTAGAAATTGTCTTGTGGTTCTCAAAATATTTTTCGCATACTTTGCTCAGGACTAGCAAAATGCTGGTTGAGAATTATGTTCAGGGTCGAATATTGCATATTGGACCCTATTTATTACTTGGTTTTATGAATATGATAATGCTTAATGTTCTATTTTAATCATGTTTGTGTTGCAAGGTGAATTTAAGAGCTTAGATTAAAAAGGATACTAAAAGCATGGATTTAACGCTCAAGAATTACTAAGCTAATGATTAGATCTTAGAAGACTAAGAATGAAGAATCCACATGCTTAAGATTCAAGAAAACCAAGTCAAGAATGAAGAGAATTAAAGTTTTAAAGTGAAATTCGGCCATCTTCAACTAGTCATGGCTCCGGTTAGACCAGTCCTGCATATGCTCGACTAGTCCTGGCCTCGACTCAACCAGTCCTGGGCTCTGCTCGATCGGTCGAGGCTCGACCAGTCAAAGGTGCTCGACTCGAACTCCGGCGACTAAAATAGCCAATTTTTCGTCCTGCTCGACCAATCAAGGGCATCCCACGACCGGTCGAGGACGGCTCACGACCAGTCGAGCGTTACGCAATTTTTGCACGGATTACATAAATTTGAGACAGTTTCAGGAAATTTTCACTCAGTGAAAAAGTTTAAGGCCTAAAACTATAAATAGGGGTCCTTAGGGCACTCCTAGGCATCTTGTAAGGTTTGAGGAGTAGAGCAAAAGGGTGGAGCCGCCGTCCGGGAGTTCTTCTTCTTCCTCTTTAGTTGATCCTTTTGTTTTGTTTAAAAGTCTTTAGTTCAATCATGTCTATGGTTGGCTAAACCTCTTAGCAAGGGCTAAGAGGTGAAGCTTGTAGCGTGATTGGGATGTTTGCTTTGTTTTGATTCATGTTTTATTGAACTCTCTTGGATTCTAATTTGATTATGAAGGAATATTTTTAGTTTTTAATGGTTTGTTGTGACTCAAATTATAATAGATCTGCGATAGCTTGAGATATCTTCTTTTCTCTGATTGAAGATTGTGAAATTAATAAGTCCCGTTGTTCACCATCGTCCCTTGGGCATGGTAGGGTGACGAAATCCTTCCTAACTTTCACAATTCTCTGATGATTGGTTGTGGGTTTGGTAAATTGTTGTTGGTGGCCATAGTCTCCTGGGCATGGTTAGGTGACCGATTCACTTTCAAAACCTCACCACTCTCATCCATTGATGATTAGATCCATGAGAAGTTCAGAGATCTAACAAATCTCTTCTTACCAACTAGATAAGATAAGACTCTGATTCCATTGTGTCCTTGAATCATGCAAGGTAGCTTCCCAATTGTTACAAGTGGATCCTTGGCACCCTAGTTACCACCTTTAATTTCATTAGTTTTAATTACTTTTATCACAATTACTCTCTCATATATTCTAGATTTAGGTTTCCATCTTCTTCTACTTCTACTTCTAGTTATTTTTAGAAGACACACAAGTTCAGTCCCTGTAGATTCGACCTCTGTCTCATTGAGATTATTACTGCATCGGGACCCTACACTTAGGGTTGTGAATAGGTATAAGCGAACAGAGGATGACTAAAATTAATGAAGAGGTAGAAAGATTGTTGCAAGCCGACTTCATTCAACCAATCAGGTATGCAGAGTGGATCTCTAATGTAGTTCCAATAGTTAAAAAAAAATGAAAAATCTGTGTGTATTGATTTTAAAATTTTGAATCATGCTATACCAAAAGATAAGTACCCTATTCTTGTTGTTGATCAATTAATTAATCATGATGCAGGGCATTACATAATATCGTTCATGGATGGCCATTTTGGTTATAATCAAATTTACATTGCTGAAAATAATATTGCAAAAATGGCTTTTAGATGCCCAACAACTATTGGCACATTTCGTTGTAAGATAATGTCATTCAGCTTTTAAAATGCTGGAGTAACCTATTAGAGGGCTATAAATGTTATCTTTTATCACATGATCGGGCATATATTGGACGTATGCATAGATGATGTGGTGGTAAAGTCATGTGATTTTAACGACCATCTGGTTCATTTGTGACAATCATTTAACATATGAGACTACGCAAATTGAAAATGAACCCCTTAAAATATGCATTTGGTGTTTTAGCCGAAAATTTTCTCGGATTTATGGTACATCAAATGTCATATGATAGAGATGCAATGCAAACATGTCAATTTTCAACCAGTTCACACATCGAAACAGTTCATCACTGGAAACATCACCGGTGTCTAGTACACTTCAACATTGGATACTGCCCATCGCGCGCATGACCAAGTGAGTGGAAAAGATCTCACTATTCGCCTCGTTAAACATGCCAATTCTCAACCAGTTTACACATCAGAATAGTTCATCACTGGAAACATCACCAGTGTCTAGTACACTCCAACATTGGATGCCGCCCATCGTGACATGACCAAGTGAGTGGAAAAGATCTCACTATTTGCCTCATCAGTGGTATGCCAATGCCCACCCGGCTCATCGATAGCAAACCCATTTCATAAGTTGGTCAGACTCAATCTAGCTTATAGCCCCCTACACTTGGGCGGATAAGGTCATGCCCCTTTCCAACTGACCTCGATACAGTGGGAGACACGACCTACTAGTATTTGGCACTATGACGCTCATGTTATCCACTTGGTCTCGACATTAGGGCATCCTATTGGTATTGCAGAGTTTAGGGACTTTCACTCAAGGACATCCATAACGCCCAAGTGCTAGAACACATATTTTTGGTATCCAATCTGGCCAGCCACAGTATGTCTGTGGTGGCCACAACACTAATGTCATTGGAATGTGAAAGTAATTGTGACATATAGAATGCGAAATGCATGAGTCATAATATGCAATTCATGCACCAAACCTACGCATACCGTGGTGACCCTATCTCATATGGGGTCCCCTAATTATCTCAAGCCGAAAGGCGTATGCTATGATCAATTGTCATCCATAACAGACATACAGATGATGCGTATGGGCATATGAAAGGGCATGATATCCATTATACTAAGCATGTTACCTGTGTATCCTATCAAGCTAAGTACACTAGCATGTTATCCAATGTATTATGTGATAATCAACCTTAATTGGTCTCGCATGTATAGATAGTGAGACTCATATGGCAGGCCTCAGTAACAATGTGAAAGTCTATGTGGTGTGACCCACGTTAGACTAACATCAGCTCCTCATGTAGCCTGCACAAAAAGAAGGTATAACAACTAAATGTAGGGTATGATAAAAAAAAAACATATGGACTCTCTTGAGACAACCTAAATAAATCCCTACATGAGCAACATGTGTGTCACTAGGCTAATAATCTATTGGGCAAATGGCCGACTAAGTGTAGACACCCCACCCAAGCTAACAACTTGATAAGGCATGGATGACCCATAGAAACTAAACCTAAACCTCAACCACAATCATTCCCCGAACTTGATCCAAACCCGAACCGAACCTAAACCATTGCATTATCACCAACCCTAATTTAAGTCAGTATCCGAACCAGCGCATGCCCAAAGGTCTATCCATCTCCCAGCCATTTTGAGCCAAACATCCGAAAAAGGCTTCGGGTCGATCTCATGGCCCGAAATAGGCCCACCGACCCAAACCACATGAGCAACCACATCCGAGCATTACCGCCCTCTCCCGACAGGTGTCTCCTCTGATCACACAGTTGTCTCCCCTCCATAAGTCAACTCTCATACAAAATTACTCCTAACTTTTCACTCTATTTACTATCCTACTAAAATCCAAGAGCCTATGAAAGCATGTCATGTGGTATTACCCTCCCCTTAACCAATCATAAGTTGCCACATCAGCATTTATCCTCTAAAAACCCTGGAATTACTAAAATGTCATCCCAAAAGGCTATAAATAGCCTTCACCTCTCTTCATTTTACACACCAAAAAAAACCCAAGAAGCTTATCAACATCAAGAGGAGAATAAGAGTGAGAGAAAGCAAGTGAGTGAGAGTGAGAGGGTGTGCTTGAGTCTTCAAGTTCCATCTTTAGCCCCCTTCTAGCCTCCTCTAACCATCTCTTTAGCCTTACAATCTCACTTGGGTCAATCAATTCCAACCACGGTGCATCTAAACATCCAAGCCATTCAAAGATCATTCTATCATCATTAGCATTCATATCCCATATTGCATCATTACTTCCCTTCTCAACCCCCTTGCTCCTCTAGATTACCATTAAATGTATGCTCTATGATTTGCTAGAACTCTGGATCCTGTCACATCAAAAACTCATGGTAGCCTAGTCCTTTTTTAATAGCATCCATCATTATCATATCTGTTCAAAGCTCTTCTAGACATTCTTCGAACGTATGCTCTACGGCTTATTGGAATCTCTGATCTTGTCATATCAGAAATTCGGGTCTGCCTAGTCCTATTTCAATACTATATCCCCTTAGACTGTTTTACCACACAAAGTAGAGACTGTACATTTGTACGGGCGGAGAGGGTGCCTAACACCTTCCCTTTCCGTAACCGAGGTCCCTTACTCAGAATCTCAAATCATAAATTAGGAGTCTACTTAAGGCGAGAGGGTCCCTGGCTTCTCTGGCCTTATATATTCTGCAGGTTCTAGCCGACTGCAGGATTTTAGATCAAGTGGCTAGTGGCGACTCCAAGATTATCACATCATAATCCACACAAGCTCGACCCACCTTTTTTCATATGCCAAAACCACGGAAACCAGCGTGGGCACCGATCTCCCAGCGTTCACAAAATGGCGACTCCGCTAGGGACTTGCTAGAGCACACTAGTTGAGACCCGATGTGGTACTCCAATCTTAAGGGATATTCCTCAAACATCCGCATTCATAAAACAAAAAAAAAAATCAATCTTTGGCTTACACTTGCTTTAGCACCAATTCTAGTGATGATTACCTGATCTCGCGCAGTAATGACTAGTCAAGAAGAAGAGCCAACAGCCTTATCGGCTCTTTAAGCACTGACACCAATACCAGCACCGGCACCTCTACCAGCACCGGCACCTCCAGCAAATCCCACAAATTGACCAGCTACTGCGACCATGAATGAGATAGCTCAAAATCTCAAGGTAATGCATGAACTACTACTTCGCCCGGTATTAGGAATCATACCAAGCATGCAGGCACCACATCCTAGTGCTCAAAACAATTCAATCACACAACTTCCTCTCGCCTTCTCCCTTCCTCCACCAGTAAATCCCATTTTATCTTTTCCTACTGAATCATCACAAGATCACTAGCATCCTCCCACAAACGGGAACAACCTTCCCACACATATTCTAGCACATCTTCCAGTACATTTCCAGAACATCTCCCTGGAAACAGGAACCCCAATCAGATCACAGTACAAGCTCCCCCTAACGAGAGTCACAGACAAGAATTGGTGGATGCCCATGAAGGGGGCCAATTTTGAGTCCAACATACTCCCCCTAAAGGGAGTCACAGTCAGGATTTGGTAGACACCCCAGACGGGAGCCATTTTCGAACATCACACCCTTCCGCAAAAGGGGCGGAGTTTAATTCCAACTCCCTCCCACAACCAGGAGTCCATCTTCTTTTCAACAACCCCCCATCCATGAAAATCATAGGGTCGATGAAATGGACCCTTATGATGAAGAAGCAGCCCAAGCTTTACAGCAAGGGGCAAGATACCCTCAGGCAAACCGATCAGAAATCAAGGAGCTACACGAACAACTCCAATTGATGCAAAATCAGCTGTAAAGGTAGCAGGGAGTGGATCATCCATCCACCAAGTTCAGAGATTTGTGTCACTTTCCAGATGCTAGGGTACCTCAAAACTTAGAGGTGTCAAAGTTCAAGAGATATGATGGAAGTGGGTGCCCTACAACATACTTAAAAGCCTTTTGTAGGGAGCTCAATGATCACAAGGAATGATGGAGCACTGATACGGTTTTTTCAGAAATCCCTCAAGGGTGACGCTTTGGATTGGTATACGTCACTCGATAGCCATCAGATTCGGACTTGGGAAACACTTTCCCAAGCTTTCATTGATCGATTCTCTTACAATTTGAACAAGGCTCCAAGAAGAGCAGACTTGACTGCCCTGAGACAAAGAGCTGACGAATCATTGTATGCATATGTGGGACGTTGGTGAGCCATGGCTGCCAGGATGAAAAATCCCTTCAATGATGAGGAACAAATTTCCATGATAGTCCATTCAGCGAATTCGAACATCTCCGGATACCTGATTTTGTACCCTTATGTAAACTTCTCTCAGCTCATCCGGACTGGAGAACAGGTAGAGGCCGGCATAAGAGCCAGAACCATCTCCCCATGGCCACATCAGGCCTTCTCAATCAAAAGAAACAAAATTAAGGGGAAACCCATTAGGTATGGGAATGGAAACAACACTACTCCCGTGCAACATACCATAAAAGTAAACAATATCGTGGCAGCCACTCAGGACAATCAATATGCTTTGTAACAAGAGCAACATCAAAACTGATAATACCAACCACAACAAACCCAATAGGAATACTAGGCACAGCCGCCTCAATAGCAATAGCCCAGGGGGAATGCACATTACTCATACCAAAACAAGCAAGTAATGTTGGCTAGGAAATTCACTCCATTAACATAAATATACAATCAGATCATGACAATGTTAGTATAAAAATAACTTCTCACACTACTCCAACCTCGGCCTCCACCAAATCCCTTACCACCCAGTTATAATGAAAATGAGTACTGTGCATATCACCAATCTCGAGGCTATCCAACAGACCGTTGCTTCACTTTGAAACACGCGGTCCAAGATTTGATCGAGAGTCAGAAGATTAGGATCACCCCTGAGGCCAATGCCATGGCTCACATTTTTCAAAATCCCTTGCCATTACATCAAGCAGAGCCCAGCTCATCGGGCACCTCTACCATCAACAACATCGAGGAAGGACATCCTTCATACTCTAATCCTCACCAATCCATACATGCAATCATGCCCGACACAACAAATCGGTCATGGGGGTACCGACAGACACCCCCACCAGAACCACAAATACTTTTGGAGGTCACACCAGCAGCAAAGCCTCTCATCCTCTAAGGAGCACCCCTAACATCAAATTTCATGCATCCAAGCTCAAATGGGTCAAACTCTGAATCTCTCATCTTCCAGGGAGGACCGCCAGACCTTGCTCCTCTGGTCTTATAAGGGGCACCCCTTGCCCTTGAACAATCCCCTAGCTTTTTCCTCTTACCCCATCAGTTGGTACATGCTGGAAGGATCCCTCCCCCCACAAAACACATCCTAAATAGGGGAGGAGGATCCTATCCGGGAACAACCAAAATCTCAGGAAAATTTGGTTGTGCTCAAAAGGAAAACATCGTGTCCACCACAGATTATACCAAAATCAACAACCCCACCCCATCTCATGATCAGGTATTTCTAGAAGGAAGATCAGTTCCTCCCTATGGCACAAAAGTAGTCCCATGACATTACCCTGAATGCGCCGTGGTTGGCAACATCAACCCCAACGGTAGGTATTTTCAGAGAGAAAATCAGAATCAAAATGAAACTCGAGGAGCTTTATCAGGAACGACCAATAACACCAAGGCTGCCTACGATGTAGTGGCTCAACTTAAAACCATTCCTGCCTAAATCTCCATTTGAGAACTATTGCGTACATCAAGGTCACACCGAGAAATATTTGCAAAGACTTTGAACGATGCACACATCTCTCCATACGTACCACCCGAAACGACTGCACACATGATAGGGCAACTCCTCGCACCACAGGCAATCACATTCATTGATGACGAGCTGCCACCAGAAGGTCGCAAGCATGGGCGCTCGCTCAACATAGTTGTCCGTTATAAGGATCTCAAGGTCCCCCTGGTCCTCATCGATAACAGATCAAGCTAGAATGTCTGCCCAATGAGGACTGTTGACTGTCTTAGGATCGAACCATCCTCCTTCAGACCCAGTAACATGAGCGTAAGAGCCTTTGATAATTCCTGAATGCAGGTGGAGGTAGAGATAAACAGAGAGATACAAATCAGACTAGACTTATCCGTTGTCACTTTTCAAGTCCTTGATATCTCTGCCTCATTTAACCTCTTGTTGGGACGACCCTGGCTCCATACTGTCGGGGCCATCCCATCGACTCTCCACCATAGGGTTAAATTCCCTTTCAAGAATAGAATCATTTCTGTACTGCTGAACCTGAGATCATCCTGCCAGTAACAATCACTGCCCCAAAACCAGACATCCCGGTAATCGATATTCAGCATGCGAAGGGTGACATATCGTATCACAGTTTTAAGTTTGAAATTGTGAATTCCATCAACAATCCATACCCACTTGCTTCAGAATATGTCATCCCTCCTGCTGAACGTCAAATTCTTAACTACCGTACCGAATTCCATGGAAAAGGTACGATAGTAAGGCAAGCTGTGGCGAATGAACAAAGATAGGGACTTGGATATCGACCGTTGCCGGAGGATCAAGCCGTAAGGCCCAAAAAGGGACAACCATTCAAATGCACACCCATCCGGTTTGTCAAATCTGGGATAATCTGTGAAGACATGGTGCCTACCCTTAAAGAAGGATTCTAAGGGTTGAAGCTATCTGAAAGCCACAGCTAGGAATCCATTTGGCCACCAATACGATGGGATAAGATCATCAAGACCCCAAAAGAACATCCAATGTAAGGGGCAAAACCACCCGACCCATCAGATGAAGCTAGGACCATGGAAACGGGATCACCCGCAAAAGACTAAGGGCAAGAGGTGCCCTCTACAGGACCAATAGGCAAGGACAGGGAGTCACTCATCCCCATCATCAGTCAGGGAGAGAATCTCCTACCAGCCATTCAAAACAGCAAGGGGCAAAAACAGCCCATTCATTGGACCAAAAAAGGAAAGTGACCTTCCCTTGACTGGACAGACATTAAGATTCCACAGGAATGTGGATCAGAGGAGCCGGAAGAGCTCCAACTCCTGAGTGAAGAGATTGGATCAGACATGGATTTTGAACCCAGTCTAGCAGATATCATGGTTATTGGATCAAACTGGTCGGCCATTCCCCTGACAGTCAAATCGGCCGGTAAACCATCCAAGGGTACCGGCCTAAAAAAATGCTAATGTAAATAGCAATTAGCATCCCACAACATGATGTACACACACATGTAATTATAAGTATTGAGACATTTGTTTGTATAAGTCATTATGTTCATCATCTTGTATATTCTAAATGAAATTGCAATTTTTCCTTTATGCTTACTCGTCCATTCTACGCTCATCTGCATACTCTGATAGTTGAAGAAAAATATATACTCGAATTTGATCACCTTTAAGGTTAACACTCGAGTTTTTGGAAAACGAATTATATACTCGAGTCCTGAAAAGTCGGGGCATTACAGTTGGTATCAGAGCATAGTTTGGACCAACTTGGCCTTGGAAAATGATCTTATACAAGCCTCAAATGTCTCAAGTTAGGATGTTTGAAATTAGAAATTAAACTTAGGTGAACGTCCCTTAGACTTAGAAGAGTTTTGAGAATGTAGAAACCAAAACTTAGGTCCCTTTAGAAATTATTAGAGTAACCATTTGAACTTATGTGAACATTCCCTGTATGTAAGACCCGTATCCTAGCCCATACCATTCCACAGGCCTCCGCGGTCTTCTCGGTCGAATTTCGTCGACCCGCGATTTGTTATCGATGTTTGCGCGCGATCCTGAGTCGTGTCCCATATATCAGAGTCGGCTCGACTCGAAACTTGTACTCTTGTGACCGCGCCGTCACCGCTGTTCTGACACCACATCTCGCGTGCTGAGGCGATACCCGGGCTAGGAGAAGTGGCCCCGCATTCAGTTCGAGGAAAACACCACGCATTGCAAAACCTAAAAGAAACTTTCAAATCAATCCCATCAATCACATCACTAGTCAAAGTACAACACCCATCCCCAAGTACAACTACCCTCCCCAAAGTCAACTCTCTCTTACAACTAAGTACACATCCATCACCCATCACCCATCTCTCACCCATCACACCCCATCACTCACCCATCCCTCTCTCTCTTTACATCCCATCCTCTCTCTCTCTCTCATCCCTCTCTCATTTCCTCCCAAGCAACCCACGTCCAAGCAAGAGAGCTCTATGAGAGGAGCTTTAGTGTGGCCCACTTCCTACCCTCTTATCTCTCATCTCAACCCTCCATTTTTCATCATCTTCCATTAAGATTGAAGTCAAGGAGTTCGGCGTTCCATCGGACCAAGAAGGAGGCCAATAGGTGGGTGATCCACCATTGATTTTGATTTCTAAGGGCTCACTTGTTGTAGGACCCACTTGATGTATGCATTGTATTAGGGAGGGCCCAATAGTGACGGGGTCCCTCCCCTTCTCATTCTTTTTTTTTCTCTCTCTCTTATGGAAGTCGTTGTGTGTGTGTGTGTGGCCCACCATGAAGTATGTATTTTATCCATGTCGTCCACCGAGTGGTCCACATGACAGTCCGTCTGGACAGGCCAAAATGAAAGGGGAAAATACAAATATTAGCTTAATGCAATGAGGCCCACCTTGTTAATGTGCCACCTCCAGCACGTGGAACCCACCCTATATATCAGCACCGCCCATCTGGACGGTGCCATGTGGGGGCTACCTTGATGTATGGGTTCTATCAGCACTGTCCAGTAGGGCCCACCTTAGTATATGAGTTTTATCCTGGCCATCCACCTCACCAACTATATAGCTATGTATTGACGTCAACAGGTCCGTGGGACCCCTGACCATGATGCATGTGCCTTCCATCCACACCGTCCAGTGTTCTAGACGGTGGGGACCACCGAGATGTATGCATTTTCATCCACCCATCCGTCCGTGCTAGCAATGAACAGACAGTGCTACTGACCACTATGCTATATGTTTTATTTGCAGCCGTCCATCCATTGCTAGACGGTGGGACCCATCTACACATATGGGGTCTCCATCGTACAGACATGACATGTGGACCCCACCTTAATGTATTATTTTGTATCATAACCATCCAGCAGGTCTAGACGGTGGGTACCCACCATTTGATGTATGTGTTATATCCTAACCGTCCATCCATTGGACGTGGACCCCACCATGGCAGCGTGTGGGGCCCACCTTGTATGATGTGTTGCATCCACCCCATCCAGATCTGCTAGACGATGGATGTAGATTGGCTGGAGTACTGCATACCAGCAATGTAACTGCTGGGAGTACGTCAGCAAGTTCTGGGTCCTACATGAGGTCTGTGTTTCATCCAGACCGTCCGTCCATTTTTTTCAGAGTGGCGGGCCCACCTTAGGTATCTGTTGTATATACACACTGTCCATCTCTAGACAGTGACATGACACACCTTGATGTATTTATTATATCCTCACCGTCCATCAGGGACGGTGCGATCCATCGTGATTTATGGGTTTTATTTGCACTGTCCGTGCAGTGGACCCCACCATAATATATGTGTTGTATATCCGAGTTATTCATCTGGTGGACCCATTTGGAGGTGCAGGCCCACCTGTTATATGTGTAGGACCATCTTGATGTATATTCATGCTACCCATCTGTTTTGTTGGACCATGGGCTACCCCATCAGGCCCATTATAAATATGATGAGGCCCATCTAATGAGGCCTCATGTGATGTATTTGAGGCCCATGTGATGGGGCTCACCTGTTGTGTATTTACGGCCCATGAGTTGTGGCCCGTCGTGATGTATTTGAGGCCTAGTTATGAGGCCCATTGTGATGTATATGCGACTTAGATATGAGGCCCACTGTGATGTCTATGAGGCCCATTGATGCAGCCCACTTGATGTATATGAAGCCCATTGACGAGGCCCATTGATGCAACCCACTTGATGTGTATTAGGCCCATGTCATGCGGCCCATTGTGATGTGCATTAGGCCCATATCATGCAAATCATTGTGATGTGTATTAGGCCCAGGTATGTGGCCCATTATGATGTATTTGAGGCCTTTGTGTGAGGCCATGGGCCTACATATATTTGGCTCTATGAGGACCACTGCTTAGGAGTAATGTTGGTTAAATGTCCACATTGATGAGCAATGATGGTTAAATGTCCACATTGTCACCTTCCCTTAGGCCCTTTGATAGGCCGATTGTTGAGGCCAGATATTAAGGACAATTGTCGAGGCCAATTTCGATTGTTGAGGCCAATTCTGATTGTCGAGGCTGATTCCAATTGTCGAGGTCGATTGTCGAGGCCGGATATAGAGGCTGATTGTCGAGATCAATTTAGATTGTTAAGTCCAATTTCGATTGTTAAGGCCGATTCCGATTGTTGAGGCCGATTTCGATTGTCGAGGCCGATTGTTGAGGCCGGATATCGAGGCCGATTACGATTGTCGAGGCTGGTTGTCGAGGCCAATTGTTGAAGCTGATTCCAATTGTCGAGGCTGATTGTTGAGGCTGATTCTGATTGTCGAGGCCAATTGTCGAGGCCGACCATTGAGGCTGATTGCCAGGGACCGATTGCCGAGGCCGATTGTCAAGGCAGATTATCGATACCGATTATGAGTATGTGACAGCATAGCATCATGATACCTACACCTTGAAGCCCACCTTGTGTATATATTGGGCCCCATAAGGAAGTCTAGTTTATTGCGCGATAGAGAGGGTAAGGAAGCCCACTTATTGTACTTAGACTCGGGATCTGCCCTCAGTGGGGGAATATTGTGATGCTCCATCACTGTGATCACATGTGGGTGGGCGCACGTAGGCGGACACTGAGTCGGTGGGGCATGAGGACATGAGTGAGCTACCAGTGATTGGCAGGCTACTATGCACACAGTTAAGGCAGAACTTTATCCCACATCGGGAGCATCGTCCGATGTTGTGGTGGCTATAAGTTGGATTCTTTCCTTAACTATCATGACGCATTTTAAATCAATGAGCTTATCTTGATATTTGGACTAGATTCGTCATCCTTCTGTGGACTCCCATCATTCGTATGCATGTTGTGATGGATGATTGATTAAATTATATGCCATTGGGTTGAGATGTTTATGAGATTCCTTATAAGATAGAGTTATCCCCACATGATCGCGCGATACGAGCAGGTTTGATGTATGGCCTAAATGAGATTGATGGTATTCGTGGCTCTTCAGGATTTACATATTATATGGCATCATCGGCATCTGATATTTAGCTCTCCATGATTCCGCATTTGTATAGTCGATCCGCATTGCATACTCTAATATTGTATGATTTATGAACTTACCAGTATTTCTGATATTGCATTATTTATAGGCTTGCCAGTATTTCCGCTTACTCTGATTTCTTTGATATTGATTACTTGGCACTTACCTTGTGCACACACTTTCACCACCCACTAAGCTTTCTATAAGCTTATGTACGATAGACGCGTGTAGGTGGCGTTAGGTTGCAGCAGCTTGAGCTTGGAGCATGCAGTGGACCTCTGGAGCTTTGATTTTCAATATATATATTTCCCTTTCATCATTGTATTCAAATGATTATATTAGTAGATATGTGATGATGATGTTGCCTTTGTGATTTGGGTAAACTTGCGGTTATGCTTCTTACGAGATAAATGTATGTTAAATCCTCCTTGTAGGATCCCAGGATCGGAATCTGGCATATGGGTGCTGGGAGCCAAGAATGGGGTACCACAGAGGCTGTCGGCACCAGATTCGGCGATCAAAAATTTTGTGAGCCCGGTTTCCGAGTTTGGGGCGTGACAGAAGTTGGTATCAGAGCATAACTTGGGAATACCTAAAGATAACATCACATATCTGCTGATAGCTACCTTGCACTTTATGATTATTGATAACTTAGAATGATTAGATCCTCGAGTTCGAATAACTTAGAAATTTTCTGATATAGCTCCCTACCGTTGAGATTGTGAGGCTGCATAGTATTCCAGTTTCGATCGTCTCTGATCCGAAATCTGAAGATTAGTAGGGTCACCATAGTATTGATGATGCATCTTGGGAGGGCGAGGTTGAGATTAGAGAGCGCTATCTTCATCCTTTAGTAGATTGATTGTGCCTTGACTTTTATACTTGATAATGTTTTCTCTTCCCTTGTTTGTTCTATAAATTTCAATGACGAATTTTTTATTAGGAGGGGAGAGCTGTAAGACCCGTATCTTAGCCCGTACTATTTCATAGGCCTCCGCAGTCATCTCGGTCGAATTTCGACGACCCACGATCTGTTATTGGCATTTGCGAGCAATCCTGAGTCGTTTCCCGTATATCTGATAACTGTAAAACTTAGAAATGTTCTTAGGCTCCCTTAAAAGCTTCAGGTCTAGACATTAGACCTAGAAAATAAACATAAGTACCGTAGGGAAACAAATACCCACCATGATATACATAGGACTAGGCAAGGACGTTCCTTGTACTTGACTCTCAAAGGAACAATTTCAAAAAGTCTAAAATCTGACCCTCCAAAAAAAAATTTTCCATTAGCTAGAAACAACACAATTACATTCTTCATTATAAGATATTATACCTGGCTTAGTTGGGTTGGTTGGCTTCATTAGCTCGTTCTACCCCAAAATCATATATTATACGTTAGATAACTCATTCTGAATTACAAGATACGTCCGAAATTGCCCGAAACTGCCTGAAATTGAGCGAATCGGAGTCGGGGGCCTATCCACGTTGATCCAGGGGTACCCAGGGTGGGACCCAGTATTTTTTGGGGCCTAGGGGACTGGTGGACCACGCCCGTAGGGTCCCCCTTTGAAAACCAGAAAATATTTCGGCGAGGCCTCGCCACTTTTTTGGCTGGGCCGGGCTCGCGGCTCGAGCCGATCCTCTTTGGGGGTGTAATAACCCCCCTGATGTGCCTCCCGTCCATTTTCATCACCCCAATCGAGTACTTCCTTCACAAACCTCCCCTCCAAGCCATTTTTCCCTCTTGCATTGCTGCCTTCTCTCGCAAATCGCCTTTCCAATCGTCCTCCTATTGATTTCGACCACAACCTATCCATTTCCATCATCCACAGCAGTCCTCTCCTCCATTTCCTCTCCGTTTCTCTCATTTTGACACCTACACGCCCCCTTGAAGCTCTAAAATCGTGCAAGCTCCCTAAGCCATCCTACTTTTCCATTTTCCTTCTCCATTCGCTGTCTTTGGGGCCTTTACAAACATCTGTTGAGGCTCACATCTGTGGAGAACCAAACCTCCAGCCCTTTATCTGTCTCTCCATCACTTTTCATTCACTTTTCCATGGCTCTATCCGAGCTTAGTTCGACCACCTTCGCGGATGTCTAGCTATCCACACTATTGTTTGAAGTTTGCATGGGTTACCGTCTTTGGATGTTTATGCTTTCATGATTGATCGGGGTAGTAGTTGGTAGAATGTTTGATGTTTGAGGACGTTTAGGGCCTGTACGGCCAATTGCATTAGGTGAGATTAGATGGATGGAATTGTAAAAATAATGATAAATGTATGTGTAAGGTATGGCTCCTAGATTGGATGTATCCCATGTTTTCCAATGCCATGTTTGGAATGCATGCAATTAAACGTAAAATCCGAGATTTCCTTTCAAATTACACTTAGAAATTCACCATCCTGGGATTTGGAACTCCCATCTTACGCTTTCCAACACAAGGCTTATTTTCCAAAGCCTATACCATTAATTTTAATCCCCACCCACCCTCCTACCAAACCTGTCATTCCCAATCCCGAAGTAGGATTAGCAATGCAGTTCCATTTAGTACAACTTAAGATCGCTGGCCAAATAGGCCCTTGGAGTTTGGACCTAGAGCGGTGCTTCGACAGACCTGACTGTATAGGAAATCCAACAAATTAAGAACGTGAACTCTAGAACCCCCTTAGTTGGTTTGAGCATAGGTGAAGTGCTCGAGCGTAGCTACATTCAAGTTCGGGCAACTCAATTCCAAACAAACAAACAAACAATTTCCTTTATTAAAAGTGGTGTAAAAATCATCTAGTGTATAAGCATAGACTTTGGATTACAACTAGGGGATTACGCTACTCATACGTTACGACTAGGCACACTAAAGAATGTAAAGGGTTCATTATGCTAAGATACTTGAAAGATAGATTTAGTTAGTCGGCTTAAGTAGGTTGGAGCGAGACCCCCTTCTTTCGTTGAATCCCCTTAATACTCACAGGCTTCCTTGATAACTCCTAGGAAAGTTGCTTGACATAGAAACTATTCACGCTTAAAAGAAACTTATATATCCTTTGGATTTAATGTTAGATCAAATCAATGCATCCCTTAGAATTGCCTTCTCGAGGACTTATTACAACCGGGAACACGGAGTAGAGAAACGATATATATCAGCGAGGAATTCGCGGTTTGAATTGAATTCTCAATCCTGGTAGTTGCCAATGAACTCTATGCTCTGATCAAGCAGAGAGTCGGGATTAACTAGGATTCAGAACTAATACGGCATTTTTCTGTCTTCGCGAGGCAGAAGGTCCGTGTATCCGATTCTGACCCACTACACAACTTTCCTTCCATGTTGGCTTGACCACTTACAACCAAACGTTTATAACTTCGTCTTTGAGAAGTGTAAGAATATGTAGCCAATAGAGATTTTTCCTTTTAGGCCTAAGGAATTTCCCAAGTGAGCAACAGACAGTATTCCTAGGTCCCAGATTGCATGCCATGTCAGCATACATATTGTGCATATGAACGTAGAAAAATAGCCTGCCTGTTAGGCTTGACATGAGTACATAAAGTAGGTCGGGACCGTGATGATAGTCCTCCTTTGGTAGACTTAGGCATCTGGCCTCAAACTCACACCTGCCCTTGAAATCAACTACATTACCCATCATTTTTAGCTCCTTTCGATACCCATAGGTACCAATGCCATAATACACATCATCGATGAAAAGAAGACCAACGCAGTGGGAGATCGCATCCCATTTCATGTCAAGGATAGGTCCTAAATTACACCTTGTTCCGATATAAGGAGCAGGACATAAATCTTGAGCCTTGAGAGTGAAAATAAAGTTTTAAGGGGGGTAGACTAAAATGAACCAGACTAGTATATGCCTTACCACGCGTAGAAACTCGAAATCAATAAAACTTAGGCAAAAAGAAATAATTAAATCTTTTATTATTACCCTTAGCCAATTTCGGGGATGAAATTTTGTTTTAAGGGGGGTAGATTGTAACAGTCCGAATTTTTGCCAACCTGGAATTAGACGTCCTTAGACAATGGGTCGCTCCTAACACCCTATTAACCTGTCAGGACTCAATCCCAAAGTCTAAAACTGCTATTGAACCCACTTCCTTCACAAATCTCACCCTTCACTACCTCGTTCTTTAAATCCTTCTAAGTACACATTAAACACTATCTTAAAGTTTAGGTGATGAAGAACAATACTTAAACTAAACATTACTACAAAGGACTGAGTACCACCTCAACCAGAAATCACTTAAGATTAAACCCTTTAGAAATTTGACAAAGTTAACCAAGTGCTAAACTAGATTGGCTACGAAATCCGTTTGATCCACTTTAAATACGATCTGCAAGACCCAAAACTTGTAGAATCATTGACGCTAGGTTACCCTAAAATCTAGGATCAATCTCATTACCCGGCTGCTCTCGGGAGCATCTCGAAACTCCGTATCAGTTCTAGACCGCACATCGGGAGTCCGAATAATTCGAGGTTAAGGACTTAGGACCGCCTCGCTGGGCTTGACAACCATCTCGGAAATCAAATCCAGATAGTGTCCCACGGCTGTTCGCTTGAGTCCGGAGCGAGAGAGTGTGAGAACACTTGTTTCTTTACAAAATAAATATCTTGAATAGTAATCTGAGACTCGTCGCTTGCGGATCAGTTTTAAGCAACCAGACCGTCAGAATCTGACCAAATTACACCCTCGGATCAGGAAAAATTTCATAAACATTTACATGTACTCAAAATCTCCGATCGAGACCCATTGACCGTCAAACTGAAACTGGTCCGCCACGCGTGATCTGAAAATCCGACTGAAATGAAAACTTAACTAAACATAGATCCAGTGTTAGTGAGCTTAAGTCCGACCTTTGGTTCAGGAGGCTCGCCAGAAGTCCTCCGTTGAGCTAAAACAGGTTCGCTTTGGTTATAACTTAAGTATACTTTGACCTGGAGTCTATTTCGGTGAGTTTTTAGGCTATATAAGGACCTTAAACCCTCTCTCATTGTAGCCATACGAATTTGAGAGAAACCCTAGAGAGAGAAGAGAGAAAAGAGAGAGAAAGTGTGAGAGAAGTGGGAGAATCTCCCTGTCACTTTACCCTGCCGCTGCACAAGCTACACCACGCATTTATAATCGCTTTCTCGGTGATTTCAGCTCCGTTTCTAGGTAAGAAACCCTAACCTTAAACTGATTTGGGGTTTTGATAGTTGTAGGTTATGACATAGCTAACCTATTTCATCATATAGGTTGCCGAATCGCCGTATACGAAGCCTTAACAAATCTACCGACTCCATTACGATTCTACGACAAAAGGTGTGGACTTTAGGTGTATAGGTTATGGTTTTCAACATTTTCAATGTTAGATAATGATAGATTCATGATTTGCATGCAATTGCACATGTACAAAGTGCTTTCTATTTCCTGTTTCGATTAGAGATGTAGATTATGGAATTTTACATATTCTAGGTATTCGTAGAAAATACAGTATACGTATAAATTTTAGAAATGTATTTAACATGATTATTTGTTGTATGAATATATGATATATGGATAAAATACTTATTTGGCGAAAAGATTCGCCCAAATACATGTTTTACTAATATACACTATGTATGTAGAAATACTGTATTGTAGAAAGTACCGTATACATATATATTTTAGAGATGTATTTGCCATGATTATTTGCTGTATAAATATACTATATATGTGTAAAATACTTGCTTGGCGAAAGGACTCGTCCTAATACATGTTTGCTAACATACACTAAGTATGTTGAAATAGTGTATGTTAAGTGTTTGTGAAAATGCTTGTGTGAGTAAGTGTTTGGATGTTGATGCCTTAGGTAGGTGTTGAGATGGGATTCTCAACTACCTTAGAGACATGTATGATTTTCCTCCATGTGCTTGATCACTTTAACTACTTATGAAATATATGTGTTTGTATTCCTATTTATAACATGCTTTATAACATGCTTTAATATGCTTGTTAACATGCTCAACTGATTGTATGATTTTATTTATGTAATACGTATATTTAAATTCATATTTACGTTGTATGATCCATCATGGGTGATGGGGGAGTGGAGCAACGAGTGCGTGCAACAGCCCTGGCAACCCTAAACGGATAATATCATACCTTGATTGTACGATTTGAATCTTGATCCATTACTGCTTTACCTATCTGCAATTGAATGTGATTGAGGCTATTGTATGGTCCAGGCAATCGGTAATGGGATCGAATTCGTGGCTGAGATTTATCCGCCACGTAGGACGTGTTTGACGAGCCCGAGTCGTGCGTTGCTTGTCGGCAGTGGTTAGGCCACACGAAGTGTTTATGCACTTCATGTCGTACAACTCAACGGGCGCTCGTGCTAGTCGAGCTCGCCAAGTAACCCGATCTGTCTAATGTTTGTTCACCATGTTTGGAAGCAATTGCTTGAACCTATGGTACCAAACTTACCAGTGAAATATCGTTAACCATGGTACCTCGATCCGCTAAGACTCATGAGCCGGACATGGTGGTATGGGATACCGTGGTCGAGCTGTCGGCCTACGTTGGGGCCACGTGCCTCCCCATAGTGACCATTAAGCAACCAAACTCATGAGTCGATTATGGTGGTATGAGACACTATATTTGAGCTGTCGACACCTACGGCGAGAGCCGAGTACGGTGAGACCTGTATTCGTGCTGACGGGCGATGAGTCCTTCGTAGTGTCTTCGAGTAGACTCTAAAGTCTGTGATTGGCGATGAGCCCTTCGCAGTAATTAGAGCATGAGTTGAGCCGAGTACGGTGAGACCTGTATTCGAGCTGATGGCCCACAATTGAGCCGAGTACGGTGAGACCTGTATTTGAGCTGGCGGCCAGCAATTGAGCCGCATCCAGTGAGATCTGTATCCGTGCTGACGGGTGACGAGCCCTTTGTGATGCCTTCGTGATGCCTCTCAAACCATAATATCGTATGAGATTATCTAGGAGTGACGACTCTGGAATGGATCATGTTTGGGAATGATACAAGGGAGGTACCTTAGTTTCCCAATACTGCTGTTTGAAATGGACTAATAACAACTCGGTAATCATACACATCATAGCATTGCATGTGCCTGGTAGATGTGGGGCACTGAGGGATGAATGCATGCGCGAACGTAAGATGGTGTCGCTGAGGGTGGTTTGGCAAGGGCATACATCATGACTGCATTCATACTTGCATTAAGAAGAGTATTTAGAATTGTTTGATTGTACTGCTTTATCATTACTGCTTGACTGAATTGATAACATGTTAACCTATACTTTACTGTTCCACTGAGTTGATCACTCACTCCCACATTACGGGACGGTGTTGTACACGCCTGATGAGGGTCGAATATTGCATATCAGACTCCCCGACTATTACCTGATTTTACGTACATGATAATGCTTAATGCCATATTTCAACCATGTTTTTATTACAGGATAAAATCAGGAGCGTGTATTGAAAAATGATGTTAAAAGCATGATTTGACACTCCGAAATTACCAGAGCACAGGATGAACCTCAGAGGACCAATATTGAAGAATTTACATGCCAGGGACCCGAGGAAATCAAGCCGTTCACATTAAAGAGGCCCGAAAGTGGTAAAAATTGCAAGATCTGGGTTTCCCACCGTCCGATTGGCTCGAAGCTTCATACATGTGATGAAGGCTATAAATTAACCGTACATATTAAATTTCATCTACTAAAGATCTCAGAAAGTGGCCCAACGGACAGATCAGCCCATTAATCTTCAATTTGGAGCCCACCTGATATCTGGAACTGTCTCAAATTGGGTTTTGACGGGTGAAATAATATGAGCAAAAAGATGGATGGTGTAGATTTTGCACAAACATTACAGTGGGCCCCGCACATGATGCATGTACACCATGCACATGCGCGCCCGCCGTGCATGGGACCGCCAGCCGGTCAAACAGACCGCTGACCCGCGCCCTCTTCGCCAAAACGGCAATGGCCGTTTCCAGCGTCCCGCAAACCGACCGCGGTTTTCAGTTGTGGGTCCCACCTATTGTTCAAACGGACAATCCAATCCGTCCATTCTCTGTCTAAGGTCGATGTTACCAAAGTGTAGGTGGCCGAATTTCAAATGAGAGCTATGATGGAAATCTAATCGTTCAAAAGCAGGTTGAACGGTAGAAAGAGATAACGTGTGGGCCCCATCAAAAGAAGGAGAAAATGAGCATTCCCACCTGGAATTTCGTCTTCTATTCAATGGACGACTCGGATTTCCTCAAAATACATCGTAGTGGACCCCACCAAATTCGTCAGCATAAGTGAACGAGTTTCTCTTCGCAGGTGTCAGCGAAAGCCGGACGCCGCTGGTCCGTTTTGCGAACAGCAGTGGGCCCTACACGTGGTCTTTTCGGACGATCGAAACCGTTCATCTTGTAGAAGGCCGCGAATACTACAAAAATATGTTGCTACTTTGCAACCATGCGTACACACGTGTGCGGTACAGAGGCCACAAAAGGGCTACCCGGCGACGTTTAAATCTGATCTTTTTGAGATTTCTTCTGGGGGCCACGTTAATGGACCTTCCAAACCACCCATTCTTGACTGAAATGTCATCCTGAACCCAATGGACGGGATGGATTTTCCAGAAAATACTTCCATGGGGCCCATCGATCACGACAACGAAAGGGTGCGAAAGTTTCACACATTAAGAAATCCGGTTTTTCAGGCGGTTGTGGGCCACCATCTTTGATCATATGGCAGATCTGAACCGTCTATCATGTAGAGGACCCAAGAAAGTCCTAAGGGACGGTGTTTGTTGGAATTTGAACAAGGAAAGTATGGTGTTTCGAGGTCCCAAACTTGGCTGCGAAAAGATTTTTGCTGCGCGTGCGACAGCTTCCCAAATCCGAATTTCACCACTCCAGCCACTCCATCAGCTATAAAAAGAGTTGCAAAACATAAGGGAGGGCATTTCAGAAATTGAAGGATTTCCAGATCTACAGCAAGGGAGAGAAGAAAGAGAAGAAAGAGAAGAAAGAAGAGAGAGAGAAATTGGTTTGATATTTCTTTTATGAATTTTTATCCATCTGTTTAATGGATTTTATGGGTAACTAATCTCTCAGCTAGGGCTGAGATGAAACCCCTAATTTGAAAACCCTTTTTTCTATGTTGATTTTACTTTAATTAGATTGGTTTGTTTCTTTCCCTAGTGTGCTTGATTGCTTTAAATTCTATACTTCTCCATCTATGAACTTGATTAGAGTCTATGGATAGATGTGGTCTGGATGCTTATTCTAGGTGCTTGTATCGATCATGAACAGGTTCCTGTAGAGGAAGAAAACAGTGCTTTCTTGAATCGTGCATATTCCATATGCCCGATTTGGACATGGGATATGTTATTCATGGCATTGCTTGAAGGAATTAGACAATCTGTATGCCCGATTAAGGACACAGATTGTGCTTTCTCTAGATAAGTTAGATCAATCTATATTAAAGTGAATTAACGGACAAAAGAAAGGTTAGGATAATTAGGGGTGGATTCGAAAGTCCTAGTGCTCTCTCTGATTGAATTTTCTTCCTTATTCTCAATAGTTATTTTCTATAAATTTGTGTTAGTAATTCGCTACATTAATTGTTGGATTAGTTAAGGAGAATCACAGATTTGAATTGTGACGACCAGTCCTCGTGGGATTCGACCTCGATCTTAACGAGTTTATTACTACATCACAACCCTATACTTGGGGAGTGAACAAGTTTTTGGCGCCGTTGCCGGGGAATGTTTCGATCCAAATTGGATTTAAGATTCTCTCTTATCATAATTCATAGTCATAGGATTTTACTAACTTTAGATTAGAGTTTTTGTTAGAAATTAACCTATTTCCTATTTTGTAGGGTCCTGACATAAATTTCAAATTTGGTAATTCCTTTCTAAATTTCTTACTTTTTCTAATTTCTATTTTTAGAATTGGGATTTTATTTTTAGAAATTTTTTTTAGTTTCTAATTTTAGATTTAGATTCTTCTTTTAGGTAACTTTATATTTTCTACTTTTAGAAATTATTTTTTTTTTAGAAACTAACCCTTTTTTTATTTTTAGTAACTTTCTAATTCTAGGATTTCTTCTTTTTTTTTAGAAACTAACCCTTTTTTTTAGTTCTTTAGAAAATTTCTGATTTTAGATTTCCTTTTTAGAAACTAACTTGTTTTGTTTTCTTTTGCAGGATTTTAACATAGATCTCCAATTGGTAACATCTTTCTAAATTCTCTAGTCCTCTCTACTTTCTATTTTGAGATTTAGGTTTTCAATTTTTAGGAATTTTCTACTTTCTAACTTTGGATTTGGTAACTTTCTATTTCTAGTTTTAGAAACTTTCTTTTTTTAGAAATTAATCGTTGCTTAGGATTTTTCTATCATTATTTTAGGAAACTTGATTTGTTTTTGTTTTTATTTACAGGAATTGAGGAAGGAAGCTACTAAGTGAAGGAGGAGCTTCTTGAATCTTCTGCCATCAATCATCTCCTTTTCCTGGTTCTTTCTTCCCATTCTTATTCACATAGTTTTAACTTGTTTTTTTTTTTTTTTTTTTTTTTTTTTGAATAGCATAATTTCTAGTTCTAGTTTTCTTTCTCTTAGGTTGTTACTTAGTTTATGCTAGGACGTAGATCTCTAGATAAAGAACTAGCACCTTTTGATCCTGAAATAGAAAGAACATTCCATAGAAGATTGAAAGACATCCCAGTTGAAATGGCAGAAGAGAATGGAACTAAAACTCTTAGAGATTATTCGGCTCCTGTCCAATTCAATGCGCCTTCATGCATAGTGTTGCCCACCACCACGGCGACACACTTTGAACTCAAGACTGGGTCATACAATTGTTGCCTTCCTTTTATGGGTTGGACAAGGAGGACCCATATCATCATGTGAAAGAATTCCTAGACATTTGCTCCACCTTTAAATTTCAAAACTTCTAGACGATTCGATCCGCCTACGCTGTTTCCTTTTTCTTTGAAGGATAAGGCAAAGCATGGTTGAATTCTCTAGAAGTTGGGTCTATCACTACATGGGACCAATTGTCTAGAAAGTTCTTAAACAAGTTCTTCCCTGTTCACAAAACTAATGCTCTCCGTAGAGAAATCACTAATTTCACACAAAAGAGGAGAGCACTTTCATGAATGTTGGGAAAGATGGAAGGACTTGCTTCTTAAATGTCCACACCACGGTTTTGAGAAGTGGCAACAAGTGCAATACTTTTATGACGGTCGACACCCTGAGAACCGTCGCATGGTTGATGCCACCGGTGGAGGGTCCTTCATGACCAAAAGCGATACCGAAGCATGGAAATTCTTTGAAACCTTGTGTGAAAACTCCCAGCAATGGGACTATTCAGATAGAGGTGAAAGAAGTTCCCAACCACAAAAGAGAGGTGGCATATATGAGATAGGAGTCATGCCAGATCTGTGCGCCAAGCTTGATAACCTGACAACACAGTTTCTAACTCTGAGAAGGCAAAAGAGAGCAGGCTGCTTAATGTTCTTAGAGCATATAAGGCAGCAATTGAACGGAAGATAGCGGAAATACGGGAGTATGCCCCATTGTATGTATGGATCATCTTTGTGGAAATGTCGCGTGAAATGCAAAGGAAGCGTGATCCTAACATGGAAGAAGTCGTTCGAGCAGAAGTCCTGAAATTATTTGACGACAGTGTCAGTTACCTCCTTTCAGATAGCACAACTCATGGGAACTCACATCACTTGTCTGAGATCAGTTAATTAAGGATTAGGTAATTTCTTTAGCGGACCCTGGTCTTAAAAGATTAATGAATTCATGGTCCGTTTTTGTCTGGCTGAAGACGTTAAACTTAGCGCTCCTGGGAGGCAACCCAGCATTTCATTTGATTTCTTTTTCCTTGTTAGTTAGTTCAATGTTTGTGGGTAACATTACTGCAAACCCTCACGAGACTACAACTCGTCCACTAGGGGTAACCTAGGGGTTTTAAAGGCTTGTTGCATATGCTAAATGCAATCGAGAGCACCTGCGAAAGTGGTATAGGTAGGATCTTTTATTTTACTGATTTCTCTCTTGTTCTGACTCGCTTTTACGCTGATATTTTTGAGAGCTTCTTGATTCTCCATCCAGGTACTATCTTTCCCTACTCCTCTTTTCTTTTCGTTGTCTCATGTGCATCGCATGTTTATTTCTGTTACATTGAGGACAATGTAGATTTTAGGTTGGGGGTGGGAGATTAGGTTACCTAATCAGTATTTTCTTGGTCTTGAGCAAAATTTGTGAAAATTTTTAAAATTTTTCTGGAATTTCTGTTGAATTCAAAGTGATTTTGAAGGATAGTTGTGATTTTGAAATTACAAGATTCAGAATGTGAGAAATTTATGACTCTTGGATTCGGTTGTCTGCAGTGATTTCACATTAAGTTTGAATTGTTAATCCATGATTAGAAGTTGTAAACATTGATTGAGCCAGGATTACACATATCGAGATCTCACTTACACATTAAGTTTCGATTCGATATTAAATGGTAACTTGGTAATCACTAAGCATGAAAGGAACCAGCCTGAAAAACAAAATTTTTAGCATCAGTTTATAAAGAAGAATTGAAAGAATAAGACGCATAATCGTCATCATAGGTTTGCTCCCTATAGATGAAGATTTGATTCCCCATAGTTGACATGAGAAAAGAGTTAGGCGACAAGTTTTCATCATAGGTTTGCTCCCTATAGGTGCGGATTTGATTCCCCTCCTTGGCACCACTGTTTATAAAGGAAATCAAAGGCTGATAGAACGAAAAGATGATCTAAATGCTAGTGTTGGTTTGGGTTGGTTGTCACGAATTACTAATGATATCATGAAATTGACAATTGGATCTTTTAATGATTGTAAGCCGAGATTACACTAAACACTCATGGAACTCAATGTTTAAAATTGTTCTAATTAATGGATTAATATTTTAAACTTGATTATGTAGTTTACTACAAGCTTGATTTCAGGAGAAAAATCTTCTCACCATTCATGAATCCTAGAATTTTCACATCTCAATTATCTATTCACCCGTCACTTGAGTTTACTGTGAATTGTCTTTTATTTCGAAATTATTTTTCGCATGTTTTGCTCGGGACTAGCAAAATGCTGGTTGGGGGTTGTGATGAGGGTCGAATATTGCATATCAGACTCCCCGACTATTACCTGATTTTACGTACATGATAATGCTTAATGCCATATTTCAACCATGTTTTTATTACAGGATAAAATTAGGAGCGTGTATTGAAAAATGATGTTAAAAGCATGATTTGACACTCCGAAATTACCAGAGCACAGGATGAACCTCAGAGGACCAATATTGAAGAATTTACATGCCAGGGACCCGAGGAAATCAAGCCGTTCACATTAAAGAGGCCCGAAACTGGTAAAAATTGCAAGATCACAGGTTTTCCACCGTCCGATTGGCTCGAAGCTTCATACATGTGATGAAGGCTATAAATTAACCGTACATATTAAATTTCATCTTCTAAAGATCTCAGAAAGTGGCCCAACGGACAGATCAGCCCATTAATCTTAAATTTGGGGCCCACCTGATATCTGGAACTGTCTCAAATTGGGTTTTGACAGGTGAAATAATATGAGGAAAAAGATGGATGGTGCAGATTTTGCACAAACATTACAGTGGGCCCCGCACGTGATGCATGTACACCATGCACATGCGCGCCCGCCGTGCATGGAACCGCCAGCCGGTCAAACAGACCGCTGACCCGCGCCCTCTTCACCAAAACGGCAATGGCCGTTTCCAGCGTCCGCAAACCGACCGCAGTTTTCAGTTGTGGGTCCCACCTATTGTTCAAACGGATAATCCAATCCGTCCATTCTCTGTCTAAGGTCAATGTTACCAAAGTGTAGGTGGCCGAATTTCAAATGAGAGCGTTGATGGAAATCTAACCGTTCAAAAGCAGGTTGAACGATAGAAAGAGATAACGTGTGGGCCCCATCAAAAGAAGGAGAAAATGAGCATTCCCACCTGGAATTTCGTCTTCTATTCAATGGACGACTCGAATTTCTTCAAAATACATCGTAGTGGACCCCACCAAATTCGTCAGCGTAAGTGAACGAGTTTCTCTTCGCAGGTGTCAGCGAAAGCCGGACGCCGCTGGTCCATTTTGCAAACAGCAGTGGGCCCTACACGTGGTCTTTTCGGACGATCCAAACCGTTCATCTCGTAGAAGGCCGCGAATACTACAAAAACATGTTGCTACTTTGCAACCATGCGTACACACGTGTGCGGTACAGAGGCCACAAAAGGGCTACCCGGCGACGTTCAAATCTGATCTTTTTGAGATTTCTTCTGGGGGCCACGTTAATGGACCTTCCAAACCACCCATTCTTGACTGAAATTTTGTCCTGAACCCAATGGACGGGATGGATTTTCCAGAAAAATACTTCCATGGGGCCCACCGATCACGACAGCGAAAGGGTGCGAAAGTTTCACACATATTAAGAAATCCGGTTTTTCAGGCGGTTGTGGGCCACCATCTTTGATCATATGGCAGATCTGAACCATCTATCATGTAGAGGACCCAAGAAAGTCTTAAGGGACGGTGTTTGTTGGAATTTGAACGAGGAAAGTATGGTGTTTCGAGGTCCCAAACTTGGCTGCGAAAAAGTTTTTGCTGCGCGTGCGACAGCTTCCCAAATCCGAATTTCACCACTCCAGCCACTCCATCAGCTATAAAAAGAGTTGCAAAACATAAGGGAGGGCATTTCAGAAATTGAAGGATTTCCAGATCTACAGCAAGGGAGAGAAGAAAGAGAAGAAAGAGAAGAAAGAAGAGAGAGAGAAATTGGTTTGATATTTCTTTTATGAATTTTTATCCATCTGTTTAATGGATTTTATGGGTAACTAATCTCTCAGCTAGGGCTGAGATGAAACCCCTAATTTGAAAACCCTTTTTTCTATGTTGATTTTACTTTAATTAGATTGGTTTGTTTCTTTCCCTAGTGTGCTTGATTGCTTTAAATTCTATACTTCTCCATCTATGAACTTGATTAGAGTCTATGGATAGATGTGGTCTGGATGCTTATTCTAGGTGCTTGTATCTGATCATGAACAGGTTCCTGTAGAGGAAGAAACAGGGTGCTTTACTGAACTGCATATTCCATATGCCCGATTTGGACATGGGATATGTTATTCATGGCATTGCTTGAAGGAATTAGACAATCTGTATGCCCGATTAAGGACACAGATTGTGCTTTCTCTAGATAAGTTAGATCAATCTATATTAAAGTGAATTAACGGACAAAAGAAAGGTTAGGATAATTAGGGGTGGATTCGAAAGTCCTAGTGCTCTCTCTGATTGAATTTTCTTCCTTATTCTCAATAGTTATTTTCTATAAATTTGTGTTAGTAATTCGCTACATTAATTGTTGGATTAGTTAAGGAGAATCTGATTTGAATTGTGACGACGGTCCTCGTGGGATTCGACCTCGATCTTACCGAGTTTATTACTACATCACAACCCTATACTTGGGAGTGAACAAGTTTTTAAGCGCGTAGTTCTGGATCATTTGTTTCGATCCAAATTGGATTTAAGATTCTCTCTTATCATAATTCATAGTCATAGGATTTTACTAACTTTAGATTAGAGTTTTTGTTAGAAATTAACCTATTTCCTATTTTGTAGGGTCCTGACATAAATTTCTAATTTGGTAATTCCTTTCTAAATTTCTTACTTTTTCTAATTTCTATTTTTAGAATTGGGATTTTATTTTTAGAAATTTTTTTTAGTTTCTAATTTTAGATTTAGATTCTTCTTTTAAGTAACTTTATATTTTCTACTTTTAGAAATTTTTTTTTTTTAGAAACTAACCCTTTTTTTATTTTTAGTAACTTTCTAATTCTAGGATTTCTTCTTTTTTTTTTAGAAACTAACCCTTTTTTTTAGTTCTTTAGAAAATTTCTGATTTTAGATTTCCTTTTTAGAAACTAACTTGTTTTGTTTTCTTTTGCAGGATTTTAACATAGATCTCCAATTGGTAACATCTTTCTAAATTCTCCAGTCCTCTCTACTTTCTATTTTGAGATTTAGGTTTTCAATTTTTAGGAATTTTCTACTTTCTAACTTTGGATTTGGTAACTTTCTATTTTCTAGTTTTAGAAACTTTCTTTTTTAGAAATTAACCGTTGCTTAGGATTTTTCTATCATTATTTTAGGAAACTTGATTTGTTTTTGTTTTTATTTACAGGAATTGAGGAAGGAAGCTACTAAGTGAAGGAGGAGCTTCTTGAATCTTCTGCCATCAATCATCTCCTTTTCCTGGTTCTTTCTTCCCATTCTTATTCACATAGTTTTAACTTATTTTTTTTTTTTTTTGAATAGCATAATTTCTAGTTCTAGTTTTCTTTCTCTTAGGTTGTTACTTAGTTTATGCTAGGACGTAGATCTCTAGATAAAGAACTAGCACCTTTTGATCCTGAAATAGAAAGAACATTCCATAGAAGATTGAAAGACATCCCAGTTGAAATGGCAGAAGAGAATGGAACTAAAACTCTTAGAGATTATTCAGCTCCTGTCCAATTCAATGCGCCTTCATGCATAGTGTTGCCCACCACCACGGCAGCACACTTTGAACTCAAGACTGGGGTCATACAGTTGTTGCCTTCCTTTTATGGGTTGGACAAGGAGGACCCATATCATCATGTGAAAGAATTCCTAGACATTTGCTCCACCTTTAAATTTCAAAACTTCTCAGACGATTCGATCCGCCTACGCCTGTTTCCTTTTTCTTTGAAGGATAAGGCGAAAGCATGGTTGAATTCTCTAGAAGTTGGGTCTATCACTACATGGGACCAATTGTCTAGAAAGTTCTTAAACAAGTTCTTCCCACATTCACAAAACTAATGCTCTCCGTAGAGAAATCACTAATTTCACACAAAAAGAGGGAGAGCACTTTCATGAATGTTGGGAAAGATGGAAGGACTTGCTTCTTAAATGTCCACACCACGGTTTTGAGAAGTGGCAACAAGTGCAATACTTTTATGACGGTCTGACACCCCAGAACCGTCGCATGGTTGATGCCACCAGTGGAGGGTCCTTCATGACCAAAAGCGATACCGAAGCATGGAAATTCTTTGAAACCTTGTGTGAAAACTCCCAGCAATGGGACTATTCAGATAGAGGTGAAAGAAGTTCCCAACCACAAAAGAGAGGTGGCATATATGAGATAGGAGTAATGCCAGATTTGTGCGCCAAGCTTGATAACCTGACAACACAGTTTCTAACTCTGAGAAGGCAAAAGAGAGCAGGCTGCTTAATGTTCTTAGAGCATATAAGGCAGCAATTGAACGGAAGATAACGGAAATACAGGGAGTATGCCCCACTGTATGTATGGATCATGCTGTGGAAATGTCGCGTGAAATGCAAAGGAAGCGTGATCCTAACATGGAAGAAGTCGTTCGAGCAGAAGTCCTGAAATTATTTGACGACAGTGTCAGTTACCTCCTTTCAGATAGCACAACTCATGGGAACTCACATCACTTGTCTGGGATCGGTTAATTAAGGATGAGGTAATTTCTTTAGCGGACCCTGGTCTTAAAAGATTAATGAATTCATGGTCCGTTTTTGTCTGGCTGAAGACGTTAAACTTAGCGCTCCTGGGAGGCAACCCAAGCATTTCATTTGATTTCTTTTTCCTTGTTAGTTAGTTCAATGTTTGTGGGTAACATTATTGCAAACCCTCACGAGACTACAACTCGTCCACTAGGGGTAACCTAGGGGTTTTAAAGGCTTGTTGCATATGCTAAATGCAATCGAGAGCACCTGCGAAAGTGGTATAGGTAGGATCTTTTATTTTACTGATTTCTCTCTTGTTCTGACTCGCTTTTACGCTGATATTTTTGAGAGCTTCTTGATTCTCCATCCAGGTACTATCTTTCCCTACTCCTCTTTTCTTTTCGTTGTCTCATGTGCATCGCATGTTTATTTCTGTTACATTGAGGACAATGTAGATTTTAGGTTGGGGGTGGGAGATTAGGTTACCTAATCAGTATTTTCTTAGTCTTGAGCAAAATTTGTGAAAATTTTTAAAATTTTTCTGGAATTTCTGTTGAATTCAAAGTGATTTTGAAGGATAGTTGTGATTTTGAAATTACAAGATACAGAATGTGAGAAATTTATGACTCTTGGATTCAGTTGTCTGGCAGATTTCACACTTAAGTTTGAATTGTTAATCCATGATTAGAAGTTGTAAACATTGATTGAGCCAGGATTACACATATCAGATCTCACTTACACATTAAGTTTTCAGTTCGATATTAAATGGTAACTTGGTAATCACTAAGCATGAAAGGAACCAGCCTGAAAAACAAAATTTTTAGCATCAGTTTATAAAGAAGAATTGAAAGAATAAGACGCATAATCGTCATCATAGGTTTGCTCCCTATAGATGAAGATTTGATTCCCCATAGTTGACATGAGAAAAGAGTTAGGCGACAAGTTTTCACCATAGGTTTGCTCCCTATAGGTGCGGATTTGATTCCCCTCCTTGGCACCACTGTTTATAAAGGAAATCAAAGGCTGATAGAACGAAAAGATGATCTAAATGCTAGTGTTGGTTTCAGGTTGGTTGTCACGAATTACTAATGATATCATGAAATTGACAATTGGATCTTTTAATGATTGTAAGCCGAGATTACACTAAACACTCATGGAACTCAATGTTTAAAATTGTTCTAATTAATGGATTAATATTTTAAACTTGATTATGTAGTTTACTACAAGCTTGATTTCAGGAGAAAAATCTTCTCACCATTCATGAATCCTAGAATTTTCACATCTCAATTATCTATTCACCCGTCACTTGAGTTTACAGGAATTGTCTTTTATTTCTGAAATTATTTTTCGCATGTTTTGCTCGGGACTAGCAAAATGCTGGTTGGGGGTTGTGATGAGGGTCGAATATTGCATATCAGACTCCCCGACTATTACCTGATTTTACGTACATGATAATGCTTAATGCCATATTTCAACCATGTTTTTATTACAGGATAAAATCAGGAGCGTGTATTGAAAAATGATGTTAAAAGCATGATTTGACACTCCGAAATTACCAGAGCACAGGATGAACCTCAGAGGACCAATATTGAAGAATTTACATGCCAGGGACCCGAGGAAATCAAGCCGTTCACATTAAAGAGGCCCGAAACTGGTAAAAATTGCAAGATCACAGGTTTCCCACCGTCCGATTGGCTCGAAGCTTCATACATGTGATGAAGGCTATAAATTAACCGTACATATTAAATTTCATCTACTAAAGATCTCAGAAAGTGGCCCAACGGACAGATCAGCCCATTAATCTTCAATTTGGGGCCCACCTGATATCTGGAACTGTCTCAAATTGGGTTTTGACGGGTGAAATAATATGAGGAAAAAGATGGATGGTGCAGATTTTGCACAAACATTACAGTGGGCCCCGCACGTGATGCATGTACACCATGCACATGCGCGCCCGCCGTGCATGGGACCGCCAGCCGGTCAAACAGACCGCTGACCCGCGCCCTCTTCGCCAAAACGGCAATGGCCGTTTCCAGCGTCCCGCAAACCGACCGCGGTTTTCAGTTGTAGGTCCCACCTATTGTTCAAACGGACAATCCAATCCGTCCATTCTCTGTCTAAGGTCGATGTTACCAAAGTGTAGGTGGCCGAATTTCAAATGAGAGCGATGATGGAAATCTAACCGTTCAAAAGCAGGTTGAACGGTAGAAAGAGATAACGTGTGGGCCCCATCAAAAGAAGGAGAAAATGAGCATTCCCACCTAGAATTTCGTCTTCTATTCAATGGACGACTCGGATTTCTTCAAAATACATCGTAGTGGACCCCACCAAATTCGTCAGCGTAAGTGAACGAGTTTCTCTTCGCAGGTGTCAGCGAAAGCCGGACGCCGCTGGTCCGTTTTGCGAACAGCAGTGGGCCCTACACGTGGTCTTTTCGGACGATCCAAACCGTTCATCTTGTAGAAGGCCGCGAATACTACAAAAACATGTTGCTACTTTGCAACCATGCGTACACACGTGTGCGGTACAGAGGCCACAAAAGGGCTACCCGGCGACGTTCAAATCTGATCTTTTTGAGATTTCTTCTGGGGGCCACGTTAATGGACCTTCCAAACCACCCATTCTTGACTGAAATTTCGTCCTGAACCCAATGGACGGGATGGATTTTCCAGAAAATACTTCCATGGGGCCCACCGATCACGACAGCGAAAGGGTGCGAAAGTTTCACACATATTAAGAAATCCGATTTTTCAGGCGGTTGTGGGCCACCATCTTTGATCATATGGCAGATCTGAACCGTCTATCATGTAGAGGACCCAAGAAAGTCCTAAGGGACGGTGTTTGTTGGAATTTGAACGAGGAAAGTATGGTGTTTCGAGGTCCCAAACTTGGCTGCGAAAAGGTTTTTTTACACGCGTGCGGCTTGACTTCCCAAATCCGAATTTCACCACTCCAGCCACTCCATCAGCTATAAAAAGAGTTGCAAAACATAAGGGAGGGCATTTCAGAAATTGAAGGATTTCCAGATCTACAGCAAGGGAGAGAAGAAAGAGAAGAAAGAAGAGAGAGAGAAATTGGTTTGATATTTCTTTTATGAATTTTTATCCATCTGTTTAATGGATTTTATGGGTAACTAATCTCTCAGCTAGGGCTGAGATAAAACCCCTAATTTGAAAACCCTTTTTTCTATGTTGATTTTACTTTAATTAGATTGGTTTGTTTCTTTCCCTAGTGTGCTTGATTGCTTTAAATTCTATACTTCTCCATCTATGAACTTGATTAGAGTCTATGGATAGATGTGGTCTGGATGCTTATTCTAGGTGCTTGTATCTGATCATGAACAGGTTCCTGTAGAGGAAGAAAGGGTGCTTTATTGAACTGCATATTCCATATGCCCGATTTGGACATGGGATATGTTATTCATGGCATTGCTTGAAGGAATTAGACAATCTGTATGCCCGATTAAGGACACAGATTGTGCTTTCTCTAGATAAGTTAGATCAATCTATATTAAAGTGAATTAACGGACAAAAGAAAGGTTAGGATAATTAGGGGTGGATTCGAAAGTCCTAGTGCTCTCTCTGATTGAATTTTCTTCCTTATTCTCAATAGTTATTTTCTATAAATTTGTGTTAGTAATTCGCTACATTAATTGTTGGATTAGTTAAGGAGAATCACAGATTTGAATTGTGACGACCAGTCCTCGTGGGATTCGACCTCGATCTTACCGAGTTTATTACTACATCACAACCCTATACTTGGGGAGTGAACAACGCCAACTAGATTTGTTGAGTTTCTGGTGATGGCGATGCTTATGAAGCAGAGCCAGACCACTACTATGATGTTGAGGAGGAGTTCTTCTGCATATAACTCTCTGACAGGTCTATGAAGACCTGGTAATGTATTGACGGGGTTATGGTACTTGGGATAGAAGACATTACACTTCCTCACATTTGGTAAATTTTAAAATTGTACTTGTAATTATTTAACCTGATAACATTATCACACTCTGGAGACTCACCATAGTTTTTATATTCTATATGTCTATCACAGTCTTCCGCTTGCAATTTAACTATCTCTGAAGTATGATATACTGTTTTGGCTTAATCTCACTCATGTTCAATGCTCAAATACAGTCAACATTCAATCATTATTCTTTTTGTTGCATAAGTGATGTTCTAGAACTTGGGAGTTGAGTTACTACTCGACCCCCTATTTTCGGGATATTACATTTGGTATCAGAGCATGATTTGGATTAAACCGAACCTGGGTTATGGTCACACAATGCATACTGACGCACTCTGACTTAGGAGGGAGCGACGGAACGTAGAAATAGTCATAGGTATCACGGTTTCGCCAATTGGCAAAGTTCACTGAAAATGAACGTCGAAATCGAGTCTGTTTTCAACCATGGTCGCACGGGTCAACCTTAAAACATTCCTAGGTCATCTATTAATAATTCTAGATTACAATCCATCTCACCCCAACTGTTGAAATGATAACTACTCCGAATCCTCGGAGCTTCTCTGGACTCCTCACAGAGACTTCTCGAATCCATGAGGAAGAAAGCAGAAAATAGAAATAAATTCTAATACATTCGAAATTGATTAATGAATGACTAAAAACGAGTTCACAATCCTTTAAATAGGGATACCAAGTAATGGGAAAGAAACCAGAAACAAACTACAACTAAAACTCCTAGAATTCCTGATTTACTATAGGGTCGTGATGTCTACTAGTGCGCAAAGTTTTCAGCCAAAAATAGTGTCCTATTTGGCTTCACCAAACCGTTCTCCTGATTATTCTAAGCTCTTCTCGTGTTGGCCGCAACTCCTAAAGCCCAACGGATGAAGAGTAATCAAACTAAACCTACTAGTTAGAGTAAAAACGAAATTAAAACGGGGAAACGACCATCGATCCAAGGTTATTTCATAATTCCGGGCTACGCAACCCGGCTTAGTTGGGTTGGTTGGCTTCATTAGCTCGTTCTACCTCAAAATCATATATTATACATCAGATAACTCATTCCAGATTACAAGATACGTCCGAAATTGCCCGAAACTACCCGAAATTGAGCGAATCAGAGTCGGGGGCCTATCCACGTTGATCTAGGGGTACCCAGGATGGGACCCAGTGTTTTTTGGGGCCTAGGGGACTGGTGGACCAAGCCTGTGGGGCCCCCCTTTGAAAACCAGAAAATATTTCGGCGAGGCCCTCGCCACTTTTTTGGCTGGGCCGGGCTCGCGGCTCGGGCCGATCCTCTTTGGGGGTGTAATAACCCCCTGATGTGCCTCCCGTCCATTTTCACCACCCCAATCGAGTACTTCCTTCACAAACCTCCCCTCCAAGCCATTTTTTCCTCTTGCATTGCTGCCCTCTCTCGCAAATCGCCTTTCCAATCGTCCTCCCTATTGATTTCGACCACAACCTACCCATTCCCATCGTCCACAGCAGTCCTCTCCTCCATTTCCTCTCCGTTTCTCTCATTTGGACGCCTACACGCCCCCTTGAAGCTCTAAAATCGTGCAAGCTCCCTAAGCCATCCTACTTTTCCATTTTCCTTCTCCATTCGCTGTCTTTGGGGCCTTTACAAACATCTGTTGAGGCTCACATCTGTGGAGAACCAAACCTCCAGCCCTTTCTCTATCTCTTCATCATTTTTCATTCACTTTTTCAGGTCACAAAAAAAGACCATTTCCCTCTACCATTCATTAATCAAGTTTTAGAGAGGGTAGCAGGTCACTCCTTCGATAGTTTTCTTGATGGATATTCTGGATATAACTAAATAGAGATAGTCCTGGAAGACCAAGAGAAAATGATGTTCACTTGTCCATTTAGTACGTTTGCTTTCAAACGAATGCCAGTTGGATTGTGTAACGCCCCAGCAACTTTTCAACGATGTAAGTTAAGTATTTTTTCAAATATGGTTAGGAAGTTTCTTGAGATTTTCATGGACGACTTCTCTGTATTTGGGAGTAGTTTTAAGGAATGCCTCAACAATTTATCTCTTGTCTTATCTAGGTGTGAAGAGAAGCACCTTGTCTTAAATTAGGAGAAATGTCATTTCATGGTTCAAAAAGGAATTGTTTTGGGCCATGTTATCTCCAAAAATGGAATCAAGGTAGATCGTTCAAAACTCAACATTATTGCTAATCTACCTATCTCCCGAACTGTTAGAGATATTATATCACTTCTAGGGCATGTTGGTTTTTTATAAAAGATTCATCAAGGACTTTAGTGCCATTACTAAACCCTTGACTAATCTTCTTCAAAAAGGTGTTCCATTTAAGTGGATAGATGAGTGTGCAAGTGCCTTTGATAAAATTAAATCATCCCTTACCACTGCACCTATCATGAGTCCACCAAATTGGACACTTCCTTTAAACTAATATTTGATGTAAGTGATTATGCCATAGGAGCTGTTTTGGGCCAAAGGAAAGATAAACGGCCCTACATTATTCACTATGCGAGTATAACTCTAAACTCGACCCAAGTGAACTACTCAACAACTGAAAAAGAGTTACTTGCAGAAGTTTTTGCTTTGGATAAATTTAGGTCCTACTTGCTAGGATCCAAAGTGGTCATTTTCACGGACCATTCGGCTTTGAAATATTTTCTATCTAAGAAGGATGCAAAGCCGAGACTTTTGAGACGAATCCTCCTACTCCAAGAATTTAACTTAGAGATAAAATATAAGAAAGGAGTAAAAAACGTAGTGGCTGATCACCTTTCCAGATTAGTGTTAGATGATTCCACTGAGGAGATGCACATCTAGGACACTTTTCCTGATGTACAATTATTCGCGATCTCCAAATTGCCTTGGTATGCGGATATAGTGAACTATCTTGTAACGGAAAAAATATCATATCATTGGAAGTCATAAGATAGGAAACATTTTGAAACTGAGGTTAGGAACTTCTTCTGGGATGACCCGTATTTATATAAATATGGGACTGATCAAATTCTTGGACGTTGTGTCCCAGAGGATGAAGTTCAGAGTGTTATTTCTTTTTACCACATGGAAGCATGTGGTGGCCATTTTTTTGCTACGAAAACCATTGCAAAAATCCTGCAGTATGGTTTTTACTGGCTCACCATATTTAAAGACACTCATGCTTTCTGTGCTACTTGTGATAGATGTCAAATGTTGGGAAGAGTGTCCCGGTGCAACATGATGCCTTTATCCCCAATTTTACCATTGGAGATATTTGATTGTTGGGGTATTGATTTTGTGGGCCCATTTCCATCTTCTTTTAGATTTCTTTATATATTGTTGGTGTGGACTACGTTTCAAAGTGAATTGAGGCAGTTTCAAGTAGGACCAATGACAACAAAGTGGTCATACGATTCCTCAAGGAAAATATTTTTTCTAGATTTGAAACTCCAAAGGCCATCATCAATGATGGCGGGTCTCACTTTTATAATAGGACATTTGAGGTTTTGATGAAGAAATATGGCATCAAGGATAAAGTGAGCACCCCATACTACCCACAAACGAGTGGGCAAGCTGAGGTTTCTAATCGGAAAATCAAACACATTTTAGAGAAAACTATAAGGCCAGATAGGAAGGATTGGTCCCTCAGACTATCCGACACTTTATAGGACTACTTATAAGACCTTGATTAAAATGTCTCCATACAGATTGGTGTATGGGAAGGCTTGCCACTTGCCTGTGGAATTGGAACATAAAGCCTACTGGGCAATAAAGAAATTAAACTTTGATATGGACCAAGCAAGTGGACAAAGGAAATTAGAGTTAAATGAATTAGAGGAGCTGATGAGAGACTCCTATGAAAATTCTAAAATCTATAAAGAGAGGACCAAAGCTTTTCATGACAAAAACATCTTGAAGAAGAATTTTGAACCTCAGCAAAAGGTCTTATTGTACAATTCTCATCTCCAGTTCTTTCTGGGAAAGTTATGATCAAGATTGATAGGCCCCTTCATTGTGAAGAATGTTTATACTTATAGGGCTGTTGAAATTGAGAATACACGTAATGGCAATGTGTACAAAGTTAATGGTCAAAGATTGAAGCCTTATGTGGAAAACTTTCATTTGGGAGAGGAGTCATTCCCTCTTCATGAGCTAGAATATTCAGATTGATGCTCCTAGTCTGACGGAGCATTTATGTAGGATCTGTATCATATTCAATTTTTTTTAGTGTCACCTAGCAGGCGAGTTCTTCATGGTAGGTACTATCCACCCTTTCTTTTATTTCTATTGTTCTCTACATTAATTAGGGATAATGTAAATTTTAGGTTGGGGTTATGGATAGTCATCCATGTGATGTTTTTTTTAGGTTTATGGGGAAATTTTTTCAACATTTTCAAAATAATATATACAAGAGTGCGAACATGATATTATGCGAATTCCAAAGGCAAAGTTAAGACTTAGTCTAGGTCGATAGTAATTAGAATTCTGATAACTGAAAATTATAGACTTGAGTTTAATTATCTAATCACTAGTTTAAAGTGAGTTGTAATTTGATGTACTGAATTCACAATACACCCTAGCTAACTAAATGAGGAATATGATATGTGAACTAGAATAACAAATTTTGATTCAAACAAGGTTGAATGAACTAGTACCATTGATATATACTTAAAAGAGAGAATATTTAAGGAAAAAAAGTTATGGAAAAATAATATTTTATTATAGAGCATGAATGCAATGACCATAACAATCATGTCAGTAATCCGGAGTAAGGATACCTAAGTATCCATTACTATTACCATTACAAGTACGATGCCTTATGTTATGAAGCAAACCTGGTGAGAATCTTCATCTAAGGATGGTCTATAATAATGAGGATATGATGATAAAAGAAGAAATGTCATGAAGGAAATAAGATAGCTAGAGATTTCATATTCTTGGAATGGTTGAAAGGATTTAGGATAGGGAACATGCATATTTCTTAAAGTCAGACTAGTGTCATGAGCACCTAAGTATATTGAATCATAACTATTCTAAATTTTAATTAGGTCTCTAAACTCAAGGATGTAATGGATTAGGAAATTGAGATTCTAAATAACTTCAGGCTTAGGGTAAGTATTATTTTATTTTGGAATTCATATGATGAATGGAGGCATAATTGTAAAAATTTCTGAGTTTTGTGAACATAAATCAGCTTAATGTTCAATTTCACTCATGTATGTGTTGTAAGGTGAATTTAAGAGCTTGAATTGAAAAAGGGTGCTAAAATCATAGATTTGATGCTCAAGAATCACCAAGGCAAGAGATGGATCTTAGAAGACCAAGATTAAATAATTCACATGTCAATGATCTAAGAAAACCAAGTGAGGAATGAAGAGAATCGAAGATTTAAAGTGAAGAATCCTGAAATCATCCTGAAACAGTGTATTCTGAAACTCTGAAGTCTATTTTGGGAAACTGTGCAGAGTAAAGTCTGTTTTAACAAACTGTGCAGCGAGAAGTCTATTTTAGAAAATTGCGTAAATATGAGGCAGTTTCTAGAGTTTTTGTAACACCTCATACTTTTAGTACTCGGGTGTTAGGATGTAAACCTAATATAGTATAAACACCAATCAAGCCGTCCGTTTCTAAAATAGATTATCAAGTCATCAGAGAAGATTAATTTAGGATTTTAATAATAAAGATGGTAATAATAATAAATAAATAAACAAAGAATAGGTAATTGTACCAATAGTAATTAAATATTTAATAACATAGGAGCATGAAATGAATGGTCCTAATGGAGTGGGATCATCACATGACAATACACACACACACACACACACACACACACACACACACACACACCCGTAGTAATAATGGAATAAGATTTAATTTATATTAACATCATTATGTGGATGGTAACAAGTCTCGAGCATATAAAAGATCCATTAGAACCTTTTTACCGGCGATGATCGTCCCAAAATAATTCAACCATGTAAACTCATGATCGCCTGTCCAATTAAGGTGAAGGGGGAAATTGATGGGTGAAATGATTATCAAATCTACCCTAAGGAGGATTATGAACCATTCGATATGTTGTTGATCAGATTTAGGAAGAATCTGGCCCTCAAATCATCCAGACTCTCAAATGTAGGTCGGGATTTGAAGGCGTGGCCCACCTAAGCTATGGATCTACCTCATAGTTGGATAGGTGGCCTATTTTAATCGGTTGAAACTAATGGACGAGTCAGATTTCTCAAATGCATCTCTGTGGGCCCCACTTTAGGTGTTACGTGTACACCACTTACGTACTCTCGCGTCATACCGAACCAAGGCCTCGGGTCAAAGCCTGCTGACCCGATAAAACCAAAGAAAGGAAGATTTTCCTTCCCGCCCATGAGAGATTTAAAACGGACTGATTGTCCGATGGTTGAGAGGCCCACCTTAATGGCCTGACCCCTGATCCAAACCATTCATAATCTCCAGGGTATTGGTCCTACCAATCCCTGTTAATCTCAACCGTTGGATCGCATTTTTGTGCGCACAGTCTCGGCCACAGAACAGCCCTACAAACACATCACTTTCTAAAATTGGAAATGGTTCTCCCTGCCATGAGGGTAATCTGCATGCGGCCTCTCCTTCTAATCTCGACCTTTCATCTGGGATGAATCCCAGCCTCTCCTTTCAACGCTAGAAAAGAGCAGGCAACCGTCTGCTAGTCAAGCTTGCGTGAGAAACCTCCCCATTTTGGGAAAACTCACTGGCACCAATCCAGACTGCTGTTTCAACCACGAGGAGCCCATCTAAACCGTCCCTGTTATGGCGGCAACAGCCTTACACGAGCAAGTCTCCTCACCCGCGAGAAATGGGGAGCGGTCGAAATCTCATGAGAAGTTTGGGCGGCTGACCAGGGACGCGATTGGTCGCCCCCACAACGATCATCGGACCCATCTGGTCCCTCCAAACAGACTGGATCAGTCTGATACACCATCCACCAGAATCTGTCATTAACAAGCAGCCATCTTCCCCGTTTATCCAGAAAACCCACCACAATCCAGTGGGCCCCATTCCCAAATCTAAGAGGCTCGTCAGGTGGGCTATGGACACAGAAGATCCATCTCACCGACGGATCACCTCTTTGCAAGATAAGAAGAGAGAGAGAGAGCCCGAAACGGACCCACTATCTGGACCATCCGTTCGTAGGGTAGGCGCGGCCCTAGCTCTATAAATAGGCTCGACCTCTTAGGGTTTCCCACTCAGAATCTTGTTGAGAAAGAAAGAAAGCCAGAGGAAAAGAAGAGAGAGTGTGAAGAAGGATAAGACAGTGGGTGCCGCACTACACCAGACTATCCGAGTCGCCTCAACTCGGGGTGAGCTTGCATGGGTCTGTGGGCTCCCGGATCATTTTGAGAAGATTGAGAAGGGAGAGAGAGAGAGAGAGAGAGGAGAAGCAGCGGCTGCTGCCGTCTTAGGTGTTGCACTGTGCGGCGGCAGGGGCTGAAACCGAGCTGAGTCAGGCCAGTCCGCTGGGTTGGACCGTGTTGAAGTCGAGTCCAGAGGTTGCTGGACCCCTCTAATTGGAAAGAAGAGGAGAAAGAGAGAAGAAACAATGAGAGAGAGAGAGAGATCAGCTAGGTAATGTAACTGCACCACGTTGGTTGTGCAACCTGCAAGTTGCTGACGAGTTCAGACTCGGTTCGGGCCTGTCTGAGTTCGTCAACTCGCTGGCCCGTGCTCTGGTGCATGCAGAACAGGTTTAAGAGTCCAGCAACAACTGAGAAAGGAGAGGAACTAGGGTGAGGAAGTGAGACGACTCATTGTTGAGTTGGACTGTCTCGACTCACCATTAAGTCACAGAGTTGGTGGGTTTAGTCCCATTATTGCTGAGATTCCAGTAGGAGAGTAGGAGAAAACAAGGAAGGGAAGAGAAAGAAAGAAGAAGAGAGAGAGTTGAGCCCTGAGTCACTGCCGAGTCAACTCGGTTCGAACCGAGTCAACATGGTGAGTCCACCTTCTCCTTCCTGATGGGAGTTGTTTCGATTTCTATTATCAATGATAGCCTTATTATCATCATTAGGATTGTTAATACTAAACATGGTTAGCCATTATCAAATTTCTTATACTAATGTTAGTTGTCACATACAAATTATAATCGTTAAACATAAGCGTTTTAATCTTCACCCTTAAAGATCATTATAGATAGTTATGATCATCATCATTAAGTAAAGAAGTTAGTAAAATGTTGTTAACATGATTATTGGGTGTTAGTCATTATTATATTATGGTTAGTAAAAATCTTATGGTTATTACTCGCAGTATTTAAGAGGTTATAAGTCACTATAAGAGTATTAGGTAACGTCAGTATATTTGTTAATACCAGTTATTTAATACTTCTATTATGATTATTACTTCATTCATGGTATAATAATAATAATAATAATAATAATAATAATAATAATAATAATAATAATAAACAATAGTGATTATAATCAGAGTACAAATCCTAAAATATAAGCCTAACACTAAACCCTAGGATAAAACCCTAAGTGGTTTAAACCCTGGGTCAATACCTTGGATATAAATAGTGAGTTAAGTTTGGATCTAATGGTACGATTTCATAACTTATGATAGGATCCAAGTCTAAGGGTGTGCGCTCTTCCTAATAATATTGGAAGGCTAGTCGACAAATAAGGTGATGATTCTTCCCCTTAAGCTTTCCATCTTCTCATTAGCTTAAGTTATAATTTTTATTTAAATTCATAATTGATATCTCCCTTTTATAATCACATGCGTTAGCTAGTGAAAATTAAATTGTTGTATTACATGCTTTATGATTATCCTGTATAATTCTTCATGCTTGTAGATTATTTGTGGATTGCTTACGGAACTTAAACTGGTACATTAGTGGAAAATTCCCACATATAAATGTACAACCATACTTGGGATGTAACTTGACTAGTTGTGATCGTAATGGACCTTCGACTTGGTGGTTATTGAGCGGTGGTCTAGATGGATCATTAATGTGGGCCTACCATCCAGGGTTGTTGTGCCCAATGGTTTTTAAGGATGGTCTTCATCGTATGGTTTTGATATTCGCCCTATGAGGCATATTTTGATACTCACCCTACGTAGTTTTATTTGATATTTTTCCTACATGGGTTCGATGTTTTATACTGTGCAACCATACGATGGTAAGCCCTACATACTGTAAGATAATTGGCCACTAGTCGATGGGTTTCCATTAAACATCCTAAGGTGGTAGCCTCATGGGCTGGGGGTGGTAGCCTCATGGGCCGTGGATGGTAGTCATGGGATACTATGCCCGAGCCGTCGGCCTGTGCTAGGCCATGTACTCCCCGTAGTGACCATGAGCTTATTTAAATTGGTTGGTTGTAAATGGACTAATAATGACTTGGCTAATCACGCATACATAGCACAGACCAGCATCTATTGCTATCGTACATGGGCTACGTGTTGTTTTCGACTGGTTGATATTTCCCAGGTTCGATGATTGCATGGGCGGCGGCCCTGTCCGCACAGATGAGCATCCCCGGGGCGAGAACGCATTTCATACATCCATGCACCTAATAAGATTGCATCCACTGTGTTTTGGTTGTCTGGATGTTTTATACTATTTCTTACCTAATGCGGCGGTATGTAATCTTGAGGGGAGAGTTGGCCACTCATCCATCAAATATATAACCGTACAGGTAGCACAGGTGGCCCCTGATGATGTTCACATTCATATTGGTGAGGAGCAAGCTATAGTCGACAAGGGTGCCTGATTATATTTGTTAAGGGTTGCTACAGGATTTCATATATGAAATTTGTTGTAATTTACTTTATTTCACATGTAATATTATTTCATTTTGTAATTGTAAGAATGAAGGCATTGATTTATATAAGTCATTATGGGTACTCTCTTACATACTCTTAATGAAATTTAAAATTTTCCTTTATGCTGATTTGTCCACTCTACGCTTATCTGCTTACTCTGAAAAAGAATATATATATATATATATATGACCATCCTTTAAGGTTAACACTCGGGTTATTGGGAAACGGGTCCTGTACTCATCCTTAAGATTCGGGGCGTTACAGTTTTCCAACTTTGTATGACAATTGGAGTTCTCCACTTATAAATAGGGCTTCATAAGGCATTCCTAAGCATCATTTAAGGCATCTCAAAGTAAGATTTAGGATTTTTAAAGAGTTTTTAATTTTATTAAAGTTTTATAAGTTATTTTTTTTATTTTGGATCTTTTCTATTTGCATTTATTTCTTTCTTGTTGCTTTTTATTTCTACAATTTAATTATATTTTTCCAAGTTCGCTCTAGCCCAAGTTAGAAGGGAAGCACATGGGTTTAATAATTCTTTAAGTTATGATGATTGATTATTTTAATGATGAGAAGAATAGTGTATGCATGTTATCTATTATTTAGGTTTAGTTTTTTATCATAATGTGAGATCCATATGTTTCCATCATATGAGATCCACATTGATGGATAGGCTTACCCTAGATCAATTAGATTTCCTAGATAGGAGAGGTTCTTAACCTGTTATATTTCTTTGATTTTCATTATCTCATTGATATTGAATTCTTAAAATCACTGGCGCTTGAGAATATATATCAATGTTGCAAATCCATGATTTTCTAATCTTTTATATCATTTATTAAAATATTTAAACTGTTTTATTTTCCAATTAGGCCAACTATAGTGCTCGGATCCTAGTTGTGTTATCCAAGTCATCATGATTTTGGAACATTAATCTATGTGTGGAACTTTGAAGCATAGGTATTGTTTTCAAATTAATTGAATTACATCCATTCAAAACTCCTAAAATCAAATCATCAGTTTAGTTTTTTTTATTACTTAGTTTTTTTGCATTTGATTTTCTCATCCTCACAATTCATCTCCCTGTGGGATCGACCCTGTATTCACGGGATATTACTTACAAACCTCTGCACTTGGAGGCAAGCAATCAGCAAGCGATCTACTATTTAAGCCGGAGGTTCACTAGTTACAAATCCAAGTATTCCAGCTTAGAGAAAACATGCCTTGCCTTGGTCTGGGCAACACAAAGGATCCGACAATACACGATTGCCTATCCAATCCTGTTGCTCCAATCCTTCTGCTCACTCGCATGGACCAATTAAAATATCTATTCGAAAAACCGACATTAACAAGAAGGATCGCAAAATGGCAACTGCTACTCTCTGAGTTAGACATCACCTATGTCACTCAGAAAGCAATCAAGGTGCAAGCATTGGCTGACCACCTAGCAGCACACTCTCTGCCTGATTATCAACCATTAAAGACCTTCTTTCCCGACGAGGATATCCTCCTCATCGAGGGAGAAGAAGAAAGGAAGGCAGGAGAGTGGATACTCTTCTTCGACGGAGCCGCTAACTCGAAAAGAAACGGAGTAGGAGCGATACTCTATTCCCCTAACGATGTCCTGATCCCTATCTCTAAGCGATTGGCATTCACTTGCACCAATAATGTGGCTGAGTACGAAGCATGCATCGTCGGTCTGAGAGAAGCTATCATCCTCAATGTGAAAAAGTTGCGGGTCTTTAGAGACTCACAACTCATCATCAACTAGAAAAATGGCGAATGAAGGACCAAAAATGAAAAGCTGATCCCCTATCACATTTATCTGGAAAATCTGGCCAAAGAATTCGATGAAGTTACATTCTCATACATGCCCCAAGCCAAAAATCAGTTCACAGATGCCCTGGCCACCCTTACCTCAATGCTAAAGATTCCTAAGGGAATTTATGAGTAGGAATTGACCTTAAAGCTTCAAGAAGAGCCCCCCTTCTACCTGCAAATTGATGAAAAGGAGGCCTCCCCGAGCAGCCAGCCATGGTACACAGACATCAGAGAGTACCTCGAGTATCAAAAATACCCCAAAGGAGCGGCATCAACTAATCGTCGCACCATCCAACGACTAACAGCTTAATTCACTATCAACGGGGGACCCTCTATGAGCGATCCTTTAATCAACTCCTCCTCCACTGCATGGATGAAACAGAGGCAGCCAAAATTATGTCAAAAATCCATGAAGGACTGTGCGGCCCACACATGAACAGTCATATGATGGCGAAGAAGATCCTATGGCTCGGTTACTATTAGCTAACGGAAACAGACTGCAGCAAACATGTTAGGAAATGCTTCAAATGCCAAGAGCACGCGAATCAAATTCGTGCACCTGCTTATGAGCTATACAACCTAATGACACCATGGCCTTTCTCTATATGGGGCCTTGACATCATGGGAAGGTCAACCCAAAAGCTTCAAATGGGCACGAATACATCTTGGTGGCAGTAGACTACTTTACAAAATGGATAGAAGCGGCATCCTACACCACCATAGCAATGTCTCATGTGATAAAGTTTATGAAAAACAACGTCATTAGTCGATACGGGATTCCTCATGCCATCATTACAGACAACAAGTCACCGTTCGTCAATAAAAGGATGGGCGAGTTCCTTAAAAAATTTAAAATCTAGCGCCATCGATCGAGTCCCTACCGCCCTAAGATAAATGGTGGGGTCGAAGCCGTAAACAAGATAATTGTCTGAATGCTGGAGAAAATGGTCAAGACATATTGCGACTGGTCGAAAATGCTCCCATACGCACTTTGGGCTTATCGGACATCTATACAATCTACTACGGGCGTAACTCCTTTCGAACTCACCTACGGAATAGTGGTAGTACTACCAGTTGAAGTCGAAATCTCATCTCTTTGAGTGCCACTCGCAAGATACGATCAACTGCACCTGGAAGATAAGAAGTGCATGGGCACACTTAGTCACTCACAATGCTATCAAAGAAGAATCGCACGGGCTTACAAAAAAATAGTCCAAAAGATGAGCTTCAAAGTCAGCGACATGGTTATGAAGCGCATCTTACCGCCACAACCCTAAAGGGAAGTTTAAACCTTCGTGGGATGGACCGCTGATCATTCAAGAAGTATTTTCAGGAGGTGCCCTTCGGCTTACCAACCTAAGGGAAGAAGATCTTTCAGAGTCCAACAACGCCGACAACGTGAAAATCTATCCCGGGTAACCATACCTAACTTTGTCAATAATTATAATCATAAAGCTGAGGTCAACAAAAAAAAACACCTATTATTCCTTCCCCATGCGAGTCCAAAAAAGAAAAGAAGAGAGAGACGAAAAAATATAAAAAAAAAGCATACAAATTTTAAAAAAAAAAAAAAGAAGAAAGAAATGAAATAGTTAAAAAAAAAAAAAGGGGGAAGAAGAAAACAAAAATCCCACAGAAGCCATTCCACTTTCCCTAAACAAAACAGTCTAACCAAAATAAATAGCTTACGATTATAATCAAAGACAAAGGCAGGAAGGTATCCAATCTGCCGGCAATGAAGGAAAGCTCCTTATCTCTCCTGGTACTAAAAAAGAAACAAAAAATAAAAAAAAATAACGTGCCTAAGCAAGAAGGGAGAGTTGAAAACCCGAAAGGGTGGCTCGAGTAAAAGTAGCAGGCAAATAGCGGACTTAGTGAAAACCTGAAAAGGCGCCAAGGGTAAAAAGATCACAACTACCAAGGGGCAAGTAAAAGCAAAAACCTGGGATGTGGTGAAAATTCGAAAGGGCACCATGGGTAAAAATGACGGGAAAGTCAGTTGTGGTAAAAACCTGAAAAGGCACTATGGGCAAAAATGGCTAGAAAAGAAAAAAATAGAAAAATAAAAAATTGCAAGTATAGAGGAAGCCAAGGTGACAAGCAAAGTGAAGAAGCTCAAGGAAAAGATAAATCTCATATCAGAATTCTGTCAGATTCTACTCAAATCTAAGGGGCATAATCCTAGTATGCGCTACTCTCAGGGAACCAGGATCCGTAGTAAACAACTCACCGAATTCGACGTGGGCTGAGTCCAATGTTTTGATCCCATCATCTAAAAGCACAAATCCAAACATAAACATATACTGACAAGCTATGGCACAAACAAAAATATTTCCTTTCCTTTCCAAGCTTTTGTATACAAAAATGCGCTGTTTTTCTACAAAACTGAACAAGAAAAATACATAAAAGCGATAGCCAACAGAGTAAAAAACCAGCTAGTAAGTCTCCCTCTCCTTCCTTGTACATCGATAATCGCTGCCTAAGTCTATTCACCTCCATACGCAGGTAGAAGACCTCATCTCTCTCCAAACAACGGGATGCTATTATGCTCTCATCAGATCGCCACCCTACCGCCAGACGACGGGCCATGTCCTCGCAAGTATCCCAAAGCACAGAAAGCTCAGACAAGAGGTGGGCATGCGTAGCCGACAAGAAGGAAGGATCAATGAATGGCCTCTCTTTGAATGCTTCAAAGGAATCATCAACCCCTGAAAAGGATGAAGTGGAATCTCCAAGGATATCCCCATCAACCTCAACGTCTGCCAAGTGCCAACCGAGGAACCTGACGGTAGAGCGACTGCTCCGCTACCCACCGCTGATATAGCACTGTCGCTAAAGGAGGAGCCCAAGACTCGAACTTGGGCAACCCTGCCACGAAGACTGGACCCGCTGACAAAGAGCCAACATACCCAGAGGGAGAGGAGCATGCCCGAATCCCGAGAAGGAAAAATCAGGGATGTCCTGCCAGAAGTCAAACTGTTAGAGGAATCGAATCGGGTGATAAGAGCAATAGCCCCGAAAGCCCAGCAGGAGCAGAGGGGTACGAGCAGCACTGCAAATCAAAGGCACACGACAGAGCCATGAAGCCTCCCAGCTGACCTCCCATCCTCGAAGCTCAGAGATCATGCGACGATAAAGGGACTCAGTGGCCTCAGCACCAAAAGGGAGCCCGTCCAGAAGCAAAGACAGGACATTAGTTCAATGTGAATCAGGCCAGGGGAGGAGAGGAGTCATAAATAGGTGTTCCCACAACCACACCTAAAAAAGAAAAATGGACCATGCATGAGAAATAAGAAAACACAAAAAAAAGAGGGAGAAAAGGAGGTGGAACGCGAAGTACCTGGAGGAAAGAACAACACCTCCCGAGGATGCGAGTTTGCCCAAGCGAGCACTCGGACAAGCCTAAGAAAAGCTCTACCAGCACCACTAGAACGATACTCTGGCGAGAGAAGACGTGGCAGAAAGCACCAAAAAGAACTGTCAGAGACGACCACCGCCATCCAAAAAAGAGCAGCTCTACTAAGACACAAAATATCAGCGTATTCAAGCACTGAAGCTGACGAGCAAATCTATCACTCCCTCAAGCAGACGAACACCGGTCATACAAGAGCTCAAGGGTGAACTCACCGGTACTACCATCAATTGTGGGGAGAGTCGCTGAAAATCTAAACCAGAACTCAAAGTCTAAGGATCGCACCTGATGGGATGGAGGAAGATATGGCTCCTTGGAGAAAGGAAGGTCGGTCGACGAGATAACTCGTCCAAAGAAGGACCTAACTCTAGGTCGTTGAAGGAGAACAAGTTCAGTGCTAGAACCCAATCATAAGACGCTGCACTTAGCAACCGCCAATCTAAGCGAACTCAGTGAAGGTGTAGGACCTCTTTAAACCCCAGAAAGTGCAGCTCACGACCCTCAAAGGTAGTCAGACTATCTATTTAGGCGTGCAACCTCTCCGAACAGGTACTGCATGGCTGCAGGCGTTAGATGCGAACTAGTACACCCTCGACAATCTGGAAGCCCGGATCAGCAGGTGAGTTATAAAAAATAGGCATCCCCTTGTCCAAAAAATCAATCTCATGGTGACGAAAGAAGCCTGACACTCCCATAGCCTCGCGAAGTATGTCCTGAAAAGCGGCAACAGGTGGACCAGAGTCACCCACAATCATCACATCCGGAGCTGTCAGAAAAGTACTTGCCCCAGGCATCACAATACCAAGGCCACTCCAGTACAACGAACTATCAGGACCACCACCCAAGTCTCCACTACGGCCCATCACAATCTCGTAACCCGCACAAAAAATCATACCCAAACCATCAATATGTAACCCACCATCCATCTCATCCAAACCATCCATCGGGGCCAAACCATCAATGTGGGGCCCACCATCCATCATAACCGCATAATCCAAATCATCCATCCCATCCAACCCAAACCATCAATATGCAACCCACCATCCATCTCATCCAACCCATCTATCACATCCAAACCATCAACCAACCACCTATCTCCCAAACTCCCTCCTACCACACCAGCTAATCCCATCTCACCATTAATAATGGTTGGAGCCACTCCATAAATGGCATTCACCTCTTCAAGTGGCCCTATCAAACCCCCATTAACATCCACCAACCCATCCATAAATGGACTCTCACCCACCATCTCATTATAAAAAGAGGAGAGAGATGCATCATTTACCTCAAGTGGACCCATGCCCCCACCATTGTTGGACCCACCAAGTTTCTCTCCATTTCTAGCCATCGGAAAGAGGACAACAAGAAGAAGACAAGAGAGAGAGGACAAAAGAGGGAACAAAAAGGAGGAGAAGAAGACAAAGGAAAGATTCAGAGTAAAGGAGCAAAGGGAATATCAGGGGAACAGTAACCTTGGATGAACAAAGAGGAAGTTGTTGTTGCTGGAAGAAAAGACAGACAAGGGCGATAATCGAATTATTGCTCGCGGTGCCCTCTGCTGCAACACCCTGCTAGACCCAGAGCAATGGACAAATGTCAACGGGCGGTAGTCCAACTACCGCCTGGACGTGGACCCCACACCAATCATGCGCGGGTTTATCATGGTTGCCAAGGGAGGCCAAAAATACTACATGTTGTGCAATCAGGTCAATAGAAAGGTTCAAAAAGCAATGAGGAAAGCAACACCGGATGTACAAACTCTGATATATACGGAGGAATGTACACAGAAGATACATGAGCAGAAAAGATAAATAAACACTACTCGTCAGGTACATAATCATTTGTATCCTTCGGAGGGACTTCAGGACCCAAAAGGCCCCCTCCAGCAAAGCGCGCACTACCACTTGGAGCATAAGCATTCATAAAAATGGGACCAATGCCATACTGCTCACACCAGGAGCTATACTCTCTCCAGAGCAACTGTTAACTCACGCTCGGGGATTGCCCTCTAGTTCGTTAATTCAGAAGGAGGACTAAATGGTACAAGGGGACTACCAGTCAACTGCCAAAAAAGTCTCTCTCCTAAGTACCATTTATTCACTTGATGATCCTCTAGAATGCGACGACGACGTGAGGCCTGGAAAGCTTCCTGGGCCTCAGGAGTGAGAGTGGCAGCCGATCGAAAGTAAGGCCTGGTAGGGAACTGGTAGAAATAATACAAGGTCAGGATGAGAACGTGAGCAAAAAAGAAAAGGCATGAAAAGACAATTGATTACATCATCAGGAACCAGGGCATCAACATTGGATCTCCAGGCGAGATAGGAAAACTGACCGGTACGGCTGCAGTTATCCTTGTACCACAACATCATGCAAGGAAAAGGAGGGGTACAGTTTATCAAGGTGGACCCCAGATGTGGAAAGTGGTCGAAAAAGCAGACCTGCAAAAGAATCAATCATCAAAAGCACATTCAGGAGGAAAAATGCGAGATAAAAGGGTTTGATACACACCTCGATGACTGGGTAAAAGCCAATCAAAGACCTACTGCTGCAACGGCTGACCTTATCCAGCCCTTCATACAGATGGGCCAGGAGCGCTGCATTCCAGTTATACGGCATAGGGAAAGTGATATTTGCTACTAGCGTCAGCAAGCGGGAGCTCACTAACTCATTCCCATGACAGAAGATCATGGCTCCTAAAGTGTACAAAATTAAGGCACGAGCTTTCATGATAGCCTCAGCCTCAGTCTGTGGAATGCACCGGGAAAAATTCTCTGATAGCCAGAGCAATTTAAATCGAGACCCTGAGAAATCCAAAGAATGGGGAATCATCCCCAGAAGGCTCATCCAATCATCCTCAATAGGAACAGGAAGGTCCTCCTCAAAGGGGATGGATCCGCCTTCGTACGGAAGACCAAGCTAAATGAAGATGTCGTAAGGAGTGATCCCCCACTCCCCAAAGGGGAGATGAAATGTGTGGGTCTCGGCGCTCCACCTCTCGGTCAACACAGACAAGAGCGCCATATTCATCTTGATCAGGTGAACTCTGAACAAGCCAAAGAGAGGAGTCCGCTCCAACACCTGAAAAACAGTGGCTGAGGATCCTTGAACCAATTCGGCCAATGAGTGCGAACCCCATGACCCCTCAAGACAGTAGGAACCCCTCCTTCCCGAGCCACATCTGAAAGATGCCGACCCTCTCAAGGAACATAGCAAAGATCGACTGACTGGTGAGAAGGTCCCGCCTTACTCCTACCTCGACGAGGCATGCTGCATGGACATACGTTCACAGGTAAGTATTTACCCTTACCTTCGTAAATGGCTCAAACATTCCAAAAGATGGGGTACACATCATGAATGGGCTCTAGAAAGCCCACATCTCAAGGCCCACACTCCAAAGCCCACATTCCAAAGGCCCACATCTTAAGGCCCACTCTCTAAAGCCCACATTACAAGGCCCATTCCAAAGGCCCACATCTCAAGGCCCACATCCTAAAGGACCACACTCCAAAGCCCACATTAAAAGGCCCATTCCAAAGGCCCACATCTCAAGGCCCGCGTTCCAAAGGCCCACACTCCAAAGCCCACATTACAAGGCCCATTCCAAAGGCCCACATCTCAAGGCCCACATTCTAAAAGCCCACATCTCGAGCCCCACACTCCAAATCTCACATTCATAGGCCCATTGTCCAAAGGCCCATAATCCAAGTTCATTCCAAAGCCCGTGATCCAAGGCCCATTCTTAAGGTCCATCTCAAGGCTCATTCCAAGGCCTAACCAATTTTCAAGATCCATAGCCCAAGGCCCATTGACCAAACCTTTTCTTTGGCCCATGATTCAAGCTCAATTGGAAAATCCACACAAAGAAGCAAAATCATGCCAAGAAGTAGAATCTACTCTAAAATAATGGCCCACCATCAAGGTCCACAAAATTGGAAAATCCAAGTGGGCCATGCATCATCAATCTGGCCCATCAAAGGATCACCATTTCATGATGTGTAAGGTTTGAACCCTTCAAAAAAATAAAAACAAATAAATAAATATATATATATATATGTACAAATAAGGGATGGGGCACTTTTCTTGTCACACCCCACTCCATCAAAAACAAAAATCATCAAAAATTACTGCAAGCCCAAAACTTGAAAGAGGAGGAGGAGTCTCATCCATGGGTTAAAAGAAATTTCCCCAACAAGAGGTTGGATATTTGAGGGCCATTTCAAAAGTCACAAGTCCATGGCCATGCACATGAAACACCAGAACCCACCAGGAGAAAAAAAAAAACTATGAAAGAATTACCACTTGAGGAAACAAAGGACTGCAGTGAGCAAAAGTATTTGAAGAAAGGAAGAGCAAAAGAGAACTTGCAAGGGACAGCAACGGTGTTCCTGGAAGCAAAAATTAAAGGAAGAAATAAGGGAGGCAAGAGCCCGTCCCTGACCAACGCCCCACTCCGAACCAATGGGCAAATCAGTGTCGGGCGGTAATCTGACTACCGCCCACTAGCGGAACGCACGGCTCTGTGCGTTGTCCCCTGCGAATGGGATATGAGGACCATCGTCCAACAGTCAAAAAAGAGAAGAGAAAGATTTCTCATAAAATGAGAAGAAAAGGAATATCTCGCGAGAAAATGAGAATCTTGAGAAAATGGAGGAAATTTCAGGAAAGAGCAAAAAAAAATAAAAAATCCAAGAAAATATAAAAATAAACAAAATAAAAGCCAAGATTGTTAGTCAACCCCACTAATCCACTAGTGGAGGTAATATGACTATCTGGACTTATTCCAAAAAATGCAATAAAAAATTGAACGACTAAGCCCTCCCGCAAGATCGAATGGATCTTTTCGAAAATCAAAAAAAAAAAATCTACAATAAAATCCCCAAGGAGTATAGCTCCAAAGAGGATAGTTTTCAACAAACAAAATTTTTAAAAAATAGCATTTGGCACGCAATATACTGAGGAATCTCACATATTTCCCAGTAGCGTCCGATGTAAATAATAAAATAAGATTCGACCTCTACCGGTCTCAATCGAATCTGTATGCGACAAAAGTACGATTGGCCCAATTTTTGATATCAGGATAGTCATACAAATAGAATGCAAGTGATGATTCGATCTATCACTGACAAGAATAACCAATTTCAAGTGGAGAAGATCTGTTGCAACCAAAGTATCAAAATTAGAAGACCGCATGGAAAAAGGTTACCCGCACATACCTAGTCCGGGACACTTGGAAAGTTTGATTGAGTCCAAGTCGGCGTAGTGAGTTCCTCGTAAGGCCGGAGAACGCGCATGGCAGCTAACCACTTTAACGATCAAACAGAACAAGTACTCCTAGGGTGATTACATAGCAAAGTAACAACAAGATCCAAATAGTACAGGAATCCCCAAAAAGCCGCAAGAACACGCAGGGGCCCTACTTTTCAAACTTATCCTTCGATGTTATTATCAATCTGACGTGAAAAGGTTGTGATTCGTGGCTCGTAATACCGCACAACGTGCAGGGACAATCACAACGTTTTCCTCAAACCCTCATGATATGTGCGAGTCATCTCTCTTCCAAATGGTAAATTGACTATGATACTATGGCAAGCAATGGATCTGAACCATAATTTTTTCTGGCCAGAAGGGTGGGGTGTCCACTCGCTTTATCATTCGGTTGCCCCCAACCTCTGCCAAAGAGGGGCATCTGTAGACACCCCACCCAGACTAGCAACTTGATAAGACATGAATGACCCTTAGAAACTAAACCTACAGTCATTCCCCAAACTTGATCCAAACCGTAACCGAACCTAAACCATTACATTGTCACCAACCCTAATTCAAGTCAGTATTCGAACCAGCGCATGCCCAAAGGTCTATCAATCTCCTAGCCATTTTGAGCCAAACATTTGAAAAAATGCTTCAGGTTGATCTCATGGCCCGAAATAGGGCCACTAACCCAAACCACAGGAGCAACCACGTCCGAGCGGTAGTCTGACTACCACCGGCGGTAATTGGATTACCGCCCTCTCCCGATAGGTGTCTCCTTTGAGCACACAGTTATCTCCCCTCTAAAAGTCAACTCTCTTACAAAATTACCCCAAGTTTTCACTATATTTATCATCCTACCAAAGCCCAAGAGCTTATGAAAGCATGCCATGTGGCATTACCCTCCCCTCAACCAATCACAAGTTGCCACATCAACATTTACCCTCTAAAAACCCTGGATTACTAAAATGTCATCCCAAAAGGCTATAAATAGCCTTCACCTCTCTTCATTTTACACACCAAGAAAAACCCAAGAAGCTTATCAACATCAAGAGGAGAATAAAAGTGAGAGAAAGCAAGTGAGTGAGAGTGAGAGGGTGTGCTTAAGTCTTCAAGTCCCATCTTTAGCCCCCTTTTAGCCTCCTCCAACCATCTCTTTAGCCTTCCAATCTCACTTGGGTCAACCATTTCCAACCACGATGCATCCAAACATCTGAGCCATTACAAGTGCAAGCCAAAGATCATTCTATCATCATTATCATTCATATCTCATATTGCATCATTACTTCCCTTCTCAACCCCCTTTGCACCTCTAGATTACCATTGAATGTATGCTCTGTGACTTACCAAAACTCTGGATCTGTCACATCAAAAACTCGTGGTAGCCTAGTCCTTATATCATCCATTATTATCATATCTGTTCAAAGCTCTTCTAGACATTCTCTGAACATATGCTCTACGGCTTGCCGGAATCCCGGATCTTGTCATATCAGAAATGTGAGTCTACCTTATTAGGGGCCTTGCACAAAACCTTAGGATCTAGCCTCTTGAAACAAACCAGAATTATGGGATAATAAAGCAATGAAATAAATCAAAGCATCAATCACACACCACACAAGAGATTTTTATGTAGAAAACCCTCAAAGAGGTAAAAACCACGGGACCTCGTCCAGATCAACAATCCACTATGAAGTAAAACGTTACAACCTTCTTCACTCACGCAGGAGTGGATAAACAATAAGAGAATAAAAGAAAAACGGAGAGATCTAACCAATTACGAGGACGTAGAAACACTGAGATGTCGAGTGCACAGTAGATCACATCTACGAGCATAACTTCCCTTCCAAAAGCTTCCTCTCTCTCTCTCTCTCTCTCATACCTTTGATAGCCTTAAACCCTTTAGCAAACCCTTGCAAAGCTTTAGGAAACCCTCTTACCTTACCTCTTGAATACTCTAGAAAACCCTAGGGACCACCTATTTACGGTTTAGGTGTAACACCCTGTATGGAACCAGGGTGTTACATTAGGAAACTCCCTTTTGTACCCTTGCGAAAACCGCCTCAAAATTTCGTATCCCGCACAAAATTGGACTCAAATCTGCATAACCGGGACTGATCGTGCAGGCTGCAGGACTTGTCGAGCACTGTTCACTCGACCGATCGAGCCGACCCTCGATTGGTCGAGCACTGTTCACAGAGCTCGCTGGACTTTGGGTCGAGTGACCCAGGATTGGTCGAGCACTGTTGACTCAACCGGTCGAGCAGGCTGCAGGACTAGTCGAGCAGCACGGGGATTCCACTGTTTGTGGCATCCGAACCGCACCTCATTTCCTCTAACCTGAGGAGGAAAACCCCATCATGCTTAGTCCTATTTCAATACTATATCCCTTTAGACTGTTTTACCACACAAAGTAGAGACCGTACATCTATACGGGCAGAAAGGGTGTCTAACACCTTCCCTTTCCGTAATCGAGGTCCCTAACTCAGAATCTCAAACCGCAGATCAGGAGTCTACTTAAGGCAAGAGGGTCCCCGGATTCTCTGGCCTTGTATATTCTGTAGGTTTTAGCCAACTGCAGGATTTTGGATCAAGTGACTAGTGGTGACTCCAAGACTATCACATCATAATTCACACAAGCTCGACCCCCCTTTTATCATACACCAAAATCACGAAAACCAGCGTGAGCGCTGATCTCCCAGTATTCACATGATGATATCCCAAAATGATCAGAATATCAATCATATCACTATAATTACTTTAGTAGGATGATCTGCACCATCTGAACATTGTCGATACAAATTGACGGTTACAAATAGTTAGTTAGTCACTCTGATGTGATCCCGTACTGATGGCCCATCCTAGACTTGGGATTTCATCATTTCTAGGCAAAGTGTACAATTCAACATGTTTATTACAACCGTAGTTTATTATATAGGTACACTTGGAGACATTAAAGTTGATTTAATAATTAATTTCAAAACCCTGGAAGTATATTATGCATAGCTACCTTTGGATTGCAGGAATTCTGAATCCCGGGTGCCGAACATATAACCAGCAGGCATCCCAAATCCTAGTACTCCGCATCCCAGGGATTCCAAATCCGGGAGGTTTCAACCCCCAAAAGTTCCTTACTCTGCAGTCTACCCGAGGCGTGGATCTGCCTCAAATTTGGACCAATGTCCTCAAATGATACGGGAGAACAGATGTACGGCACGGATGAAGCACATTCATCAAGATGGGTCTCACTCGGCTGCGGCCAAAAAGGGGTAGCCTCTGGCCCATTGTTACCCTGGGTATGGTCCACCTGAGATTCGGATCTGTCTGATTTTTGGGCCCCTGCCCTGAAATGATCTGACAGAACAAATGAACGGCGTTGATGAAACATATAGACCATGGTGGCTCCACGAGTGGGCCCCACTCCACGACAAAGAAGGGGGAAACGTATTGGCTACTCCCTTCCACCAACCCTGTGGCTGATGGTCGGTGCTCTGTGGGCCCCACCATGATGTATGTGTTTCATCCATTCCGTTGATTCATTTTTACATATCATTTTAGGGCCTTATCCCAAAAAACGATAGGGATATAAATTTCAGGTGGATCACACCATAGGAAAACAATAATGATTGGATATCCACCATTTAAATCCTCCTAAAGCCCACTGTACTGTTTATTTGACATCCAATCCGTTGGTTAGGTCATACAGACCCAGATGAAGGGAAAAAAACAAAGATCAGCTTGATCCAAAACTTTTATGGCCCCAAAAAAGTTTTTTAACGGTCTACATTCATTCAACACTGTTCCTGTAATGTGGTCTACTTGAGATTGGGATATACCTCATTTTTGATCTCATGCCATAAAATGATCTAGAAAAATAGATGAACAGCATGGATGAAACACATACATCATGGTGGGCCCCACAAAGCACCAACCATCAGCCATTGGCTGGTGGCAGGGGGAGTAGCCAATACGTTTCCCACGAAGGGCGTCCGCCCTCTCTGATCGCTGGGCAGTGTCCAGCTTTCTTCTTCTGTTTTTTTCGCTGGGCAGTGTCCAGCTTTCTTCTTCTTTTTTTTTTTTCTTTTTTCTTTTTTCCCGTTTGTTTTTCTTTTTTTGGAATTTCCCAATCCGTTTCCCAAGAAGGGTGTCCCCACTTTTAGCGATCCACTCAAGACTCGGATCTTCCCCAATCCGTTTCCCATGAAGGATCCCAATCCCACTGTTTCACTCAGTGTGGCTCACAGGATACGAGGATCAGCTTCAATTTTGGTCTCAACAGTTAAAATGATCTGGTAAAACAGATGAACGGTGTGGATTAAATAAATACATCAATGTGAGTCCAATGAGTGCGGACACCACTCTCACGTCCGCAAGGGCAGGCGCCTGACGTTGGTCTCAGACCACTCTTACTTGTGGTGTGGGCCACCCGAGATACGGATCTGCTTCAATTTTGGGTTCAACACCTGGAATGATCTGGGTACAGCATGGATGTGATATATACATCATGTTCGGATGACCCACGAGTGGCACACTCGATGTCCCTCTCAAATTCCAAGCAACGCTGCTGGTAGGCAGCAGCGTTTCTGAACGCTGTTTGCATCCAGCGGCAACAACAGCGGTCCCCGTCCCCCCTTTCTCTTATTTCTCTCTCTTATTTAAAGGGGTGGTAGGGCCAAGGAGCTTTGGATAAACCAAAATTGGTGTTTTTCGGAAACGGACTGGCTAGTCCCCCTGCCACCGGCCAATGGGTGGTGGTCAGTGCTCCGTAGGCCCCACCATTATGTATGTGTTTCATCCATGCCGTCCATTTATTTTTCCAGATCATTTTATGATATGAGATTAAAAAAAAAGGAGGTATATCCCAATCTCAAGTGGACAACATTATAGGAAACAGTGTTGAATGAGTGTCAACCATTAAAAGCCTTTTGGGGCCAATAAAAGTTATGGATCAAGATGGTTTTTGTTTTTTCCCTTCATCTGGGTCTATATGACCTAATCAACAGATTGGATGTCAAATAAACAGTCCAGTGGGCCTTAGGAGAATTTTAATTGTAGATATTCAATCACTATTCTTTTCCTGTGGTGTGGTCCACCTGAGATTTATATCCCTCTGATATTTGGGATCAAACCATAAGATGATCTGTAAAAATGGATGAACGGAATGGATGAAACACATACATCATGGTGAGTCCCACGGAGCACGACCACCAGCCACCCGGCTGGTGGTAGGGGGAGTAGCCAATCTGTTTCCGTGTTTTTCTACTATCCACATCTGTGTGGTCTAATCAATAGGTTGGATGGAAAATAAACATCACGCTGGGCCACACAAGGTGGTCCACGCTCTCCAACAAGGTGGCCCACTTGTGGGCCCCACAACACCATAATCTTAAAAGAAGAAGAAGAAAAAGAGAGGAAGAAAGGAAGATCGGAGATTGGGTGGGCCCTCGCCACTATGGGGCCCTCCATACTCCTCTATTCATACATCAAGGTGGGTCTCACCTTTGTAGGCCCACCAAAAACTAAAATAACACCAACAAAAAGGGGGGCTTTCGTCCTCCCTTGCACTCATGGCAAAGATGGACGGTTAGATTGGTTCGGATCGGAGATCGGACGGTCCACCAAGCTTCTCTTCACTCCTAGTATCTTCTAAAATTTCTTTTCTTTTCTCTCTTCCTCTTAACCTCTTGATCTCTCCCTAATTATCTCTCAAGCTCTCTTTTCTCTCAAACCATATCTATAATCTCTCCATCATGCTTAGCTTTCTCTCTAATCTTTCGTTATTCTATCTCTCTTAATCTTTCCCTAATCTCTCAATCTCTTTTCTTCTCACTCTCTCGTGCTAGGAAATATGGTGAAATTGAGAATGAATTTGAGGCTTTTCGGTGAACTTTTAGGATAGAGAGGGAATTAGGAAAAGATGGAAGGGTAGAATGAGAAGAGGGAGAATGAGAGGGGAGTTGCTTAGCATGGGCAAGGGTATTGGCTTCTTTGACTAATGGGGAGAGAGGTGATGGGTTGTTTGATTGACTGATTGGACAACCTCAGAATTTGTGCAAGTGGGGCCTGCACCACACGAGTGTTGTGCGTCCAACTCGAATTTTGCCAAAACTGCAACTTCTAATTCGGGGGTCGCAATTGGGTGTGCCGTGTGACGTTGGAATCGTAGCACCTGCACAGTCACTAGGATACAAGTCTCGGGGTATTGCGGTACTAAAATAGAATCGCGATAAAAAATCGTCGATCTGGTCCACCTAGAACATGTTGATGCCAAAATTGAAGCGTACGGTCGATTAATCGAGGTACGGGTCTTACAACACTATTTTATGTTTAATACCATATATGTAATTGCATCTACTGATATTGTTAAATACATGTTAACTCAGTCTATCCTTAGTGGCCAAATTGAAAAATGGATCCTAATTTTATCATAATTTAATTTCAGTTATGTTCCTCAAAGAGCCATCAAAGGACAACTCATAACTGATTTTTTGGCTCACCATCCAGTAAAAAATATGGTGATGTCACAAGATATGGTCGAGATATGCCATTTAGATATACCTTCATGGATGCTTTAGTTTGATGGATAAAAAAAGATCGATCGGCGGGTGCAAGAATTATCATTACCGTGCCTACCAGCTAAAGGTAAGAATTTGACTGTACTAACAATCAAGTTGAGTATGAGGTGCTTATCATTGATTTGGATATATTGATGGCCTTAAGAGTTAGGAGGATTGCCGTATTTGGGGATTCCCAATTGGTGGTTAACCAAGTGAATATAGGATATAAATGTGAAAGTGAAATATTGATCCCTTATCTAGGCATATCTCGGAGGTTGCTTAGTTGTTTTGATGAAGCAACAGTAGAATTTTATCCAAGAGAGGCCAATAGTGATGCTAATAAAATGCCACAGCTGGCCTCAAATCTTAGATTGCTGAAAACAGGAGAGGATTGTGAAAGTCCAAGTGCGATTGTTACCGTCAGTGGAAACATGGAAACCGTGTGTAAATATCGGTAAGGTAAAAATATGCTCGGCCAATTGGCGGTTATCCATAATTAAATACCTAAAAAGGTATAAAGGGTGAGCAAAAGCTCAAAAGAACGACACATAATTATGTTTTGATAAATGATGAGCAGTTCATAAAAGGGTATGATGGACTCCTTTTAAAATGCTTGAGTACCACAGAGGCTTTGAGAGTTGCAGGCGAAACTCATGAAGGTATCTGCAGAGCTCATCAGGCTGGAAGAAAAATGAGGATGTTACTTTGGCGCTATGGATATTATTGGCTGAATATGACATATGTTTGTGTTAAATATGCTCAAGGTTGGCGACCATGCTAACAACATGGTCTGGTACTGCATGTTCCAGCAACAGAATTGCATCTGATCATGAAACCATGGTCTTTTCGGGGACGGGACATGGATTTGAATGGTATGATTAAACCTCCATCATCAAAGGGTCATAAGTTCATCGTTGTAGTGACCGAGTTTTTTACAAAATGGGTAGAGGCCAAACCTATGAAAGAAGTTAGACATACTGATGTAATCAATTTTATTCGAGAGAATACAATTCATAGAATTGGTATTCCAGAATCGATTATGGTTGACAATGGGGCAACATTCAATGTTGCCCCAGTCAAAGCCTTCGCTGAAGAGTATAAGATTAAAATCTTAAATTCATCACCATATATATGCACAAGCAAATGGCCAAGCAGAGGTGACAAATAAAATTCTTAAAAACATCATCAGAAAAATGATGGCATTTGAAGTTATCAGAGGCGCTTTGGGTTTGTTGGAATTCTCCAAAGATAGGGACCAAAGTGACCCCTTTTGCTTTGACCTATGGTCATGATGCAGTACTTCTGATAGAGATAACTGTTCCATCCTTAAGGGTTGCTTACCAAAATCGGCTAACCCTAAAAGAATTCACTGAGGCCATGCAGATTGAATTGGAAGAATTGGATGATGTTCGATTAAAAGTGTTGGATGCCTTACAACGGCATAAAGAGCTTGTCGTAGGTATTTATAACAGGAAGGTAAAAGGAAAGTCTTTTGCCGAAGGCCAACTAGTCTGTAAAGTTTTTTTCCCGTTCAGTGCTGGGATAACGATGGATTTGCCAAATGGTCTCCAACATGGAATGGCATATGTAGTCCATAAATTTCTAAAAGGTGGGGCATGCATATTAAGGGATTTAGATGGTAATATCTCAAAATAGACCATTAATGGCTGATATCTCAAGAATTTTACTCCCCACATGTGGGAGACGTTAATGAAAAGTGTGGAAGAATTTATTTATTTTTAAAAAAAAGAAGCCATGGTGTCTGGTTGAATTTAAAATCCTAAACAACAACACCAAGAAGTTTTTTTTAAAAAAGGGCCGATGAACGAATCCTCATTTATAAGTTTGTTTATACAAATTTAGAAAAAAAGGATTTAGGGTTTTAGAAAAGAAAACAAAGAGAGAGATAGCGTATTTAAGGCATCATCATCCGAGGCATTAATTGTTGCATGGTGATTAGAGCAAATTCTGAAACAAAAAGCTGCTACAGAGATACAAAAATATATTCTCCATGCTACAAGTGACGCTCGATAACAAAGAATGATAGGATGGCAATGTCAGTAGAAGAAGAAAATTTGACAAGTGTAACAAAAGCAGAAAATGTTAACCATCTGATCTATGGCCTTTAGAAGCAGAAAATTTGACAAGTGTAACAAAAGCAATTCATAAACACACTTCCGGCTATTCTTTGTCGAGTAGCCATAAATGTGAGGTGGCAGTGTTTGTACCAAATTCCATATGAATTAGATGGACAATGTCGATTTTCCACGTCATAAAGAAGAGATTTAAGAAGGAAGATAGCATGAGGTTAAGGATCAACTCGTCTCCGAACATTTTCAGCATTATAGCTCTCTCGGCTAAAGATAGATGGTTGTCCCAACCACGTCAACTTTTAAGTGCATGTTCATAATTAAGATCATGGTCGTTAAAGTGTAATCACTTTCTTCCTAGCTGGTTGCACATGATGGAGCCATGTGGATGGATGATTATTCTCTCACCCTTCTCCTTGAAGCCTATAAATACCCAAAGCAAATATGAGAGAAAGAGAGACAACCCAACAACAAACACAACTATCAATCCAACGCAACGCTGTGTATCTAGGCTTAGTTTTTCCCTGCTCAGTAGTAGCAGACCCTTAACGTAGAATTAGGTCTCGTTCGTTCCAACATATCTGTCGGACAGACTTAGGTTGTAGCCAATAGTTGAAATTCCCTTCTATTTGTGCCTGCATGTCAGATCTGAAGGAAGACAGTAGTTTAGGAACCCGTCTACCTACACTCATACGTTAGGCCGACCATACATTGTCATTTTTGGTATTGCCTTTGCTTCGCTCATCAGCACACTGCTCTTGGAAGCACCCTGTTATTTTCAGCCAAGTAGGCGATCCCTCATTGTGGTAATATATTTTCCAACCGCATCCGTATCGTCTCCTTGTTCATTTCAACCATACAACTGCTGCACCTTCACAAGTCCTTAGATTTCCAAGGCAAAAAAGAGCACATTTGGAGGAAGAGCTCCAACCTCCACCAATCGCCTGAGTAACGAGTGCACAACAATTGGCCGAATAGATGAATGGTTGAGCCACGACCGAGCTACGCTCTATTTCGACACCAGGGTCGGTGGTCACAGTTTGAATCGGACCCAATTGGTTCTAGCATGCCCGCAACCCTCGCATGTGTTCCGTGTGACCGAATTCGTGGACCAACACAAATAAAGGAATTATATGATGGTAGATTGAAAGGTTGTATATAAGGTTGGCAATGGATATCCATTTACATGACTATTCGTATCTAACCTTACCATCCACATCTTATTTTAAAATGTATTTGGAAGGATATAAAATACCAATCCTCCTTGAAAGATATTTTTTTTAATGAAGTTCGAATAATCGTATTAGACCATACTATCTCTACTATTCATAATTCCAAGAGAAGATAGACATTTTGGCTCACCCAATTAGTTTTAAGAGAGTTGTGGCCTTTTGAGATTTCGTGGGACATTATATGAGATCTTCAAGAAAGATAAGGTTATTTAAGAAAATTTGAAAATCTACATGCTTATAAACTAACAACTTAGATTTTACCAGCTTCTCCCCTCCTTTTTATGTGTGAGTAACACCTTCCACAATTCTATATCCCAATTGAGATCGGAAAGATGCCACGAACCCGTCCATAATTGAAACTAAATGAATGTTCCTTTTTCCCATTCTCCGCTTTTGAAAAATGCCCATTGCTTGTTTCAGTGTATCTCAGTCAACCAGTGAGGAAAAAGATGAAGTTCACATTTTTATCTCCTTCAATGATCAGATCATACCTATTATATTTAGGAACCTTTCTTATAGTTCTCCCTAGTTGCATTAGGACACTTAGTCCAATCCATTGGTCTGGATTGTTCATTTGGTACAGATGCTTTTGATCGGACAAATGTTAACCATCTGATCTATGGCCTTTAATATGGACAGTGAAATCCGTTACACAAAAGTAGTTCAAATCAACAATTCAATCCATCTATTTGTTGGGGGTCCATTATGGATAGCTTATGATTCTAAGAATCAATTCTGTAAGGCAATTGTTACCATCCCATCCATGGATTCTGGAAAAAAAATTGCAAAATCAAGGATGGATTAGATCATTTTATTGATGTGATTTTTGCAGGCTAGACTATGAAATTTGCATTGGACCAAATTAACAGTCTATATCAATGGAATGAACTGTCTTAATGTCCCGGTGCACTGGAGCATTTCTCAATCTCTAAGTAGAGAAGAGAGGTGTTTTCTTCCAACAAAACATAGGGCATTCTCTATAATTTCCCATCTTTATTTTAGAAATTCTCAGATATAATGTGTCGTAAAAGAATCAATGGCCGGAGAGCCAATTTCTCAGTTAATTTCATTCAAAACATGGACCCACGACCAATGCCTGTGACGATTTAGTTCATGTTGCAGAGAGGAAAAAAAATCAAGTACATCCCAAACTTGGCAACATATAGATGAATGTTGAAAATCAACACAAAAGAACTGAACAAAACATATGAGTTTAGAAAAGAATATGCAAGTATTCGAAGATGTTTGTTGGAAGAAGAAGGTGAAGATGGGCCCACCCACATCAATCTTTTGTTTTAAGAACTGACGATGAGGATGTTCGTTGGAAGAAGAAGAAGAAGAAGACTGGCCCACCCACATTATGATCTTTTGTTTTAAGAACCAATGATGAGGATGGATATCACGCCGAGCATCAAAATCAGTGTCAGCACCAAAGCCCAAATGCACCCGACCTGTTTCCTGCCTATCTTTCTCATCTTCTTTGCAGAGGCAAGATGTTCCGTTCCACTGCCAATGTAATTTCCAGCACGAACCACATTCAGTTCAATATCATCCATCTGTTCGCCTTGTGCCTCAATCAAAATGGCCATGTCGAGAAAGACCTGATTCAATTCCATCAAACTCCTTTGTATCTGTTTTACAGCCTCCTCCCTCTCTTGAATTTCTAGTTCTGACTCATCTTTCCTATCAAGAACCTGTATTTGCTGGCCCGCCGAAACCATCTGTTCAATGTTCTCTACATTGGTTTCTTGGTTGGAGGTGTTGAAGTGGCTCCTCTTAAGACCTTCTTTATGCTCAGACACAATCTGTTCTCTCAATGACTGAAAATCATTCATCATCTCCCGTAGCTTACTTCTCAGGCCATTCGTGACTGAAATTCTCGTCCTATCAACCGGGCTACCTTCCTTGTAAGCTGTTGAAACGCTGCGGTTAGTGATATTTGATTGGTCGAGAGCTTCCAATCTCCCTTTGATGATTCTTGCCTTACGAAGGATAGTAACCATGTCGGAATCCATTCGGTCTTTCAGTCCTCGAAAGACTTTCGTGCTGTGTGAGGATTTGGTCTCCTTGTTGAGGCCTTGAAGGTGAAGGAGAAGGTTGGAAATAACTTCCATTTCAGCCTTCATTGCACCGACCTCTTCGAAAAATTGGGTGAGGTTCTCTTCATCTTCATGATCAGATCCCACTGGCTTGGTGTCTGGCCCAGCCTCAAGATCCCTCAATGCCTGTTTCTTAAGTTCCACATAACTGAGGAAGGATTTTGTCATAAGATCATTCATCTTTTCAATGTATTCACTAGAAACCCACCTGCAATAAAAACATAAGTTAGAAAGAAAAGCGAGAACAATGCATTTGGATGATGCACAAATAATTGAATTGCGAATTTCATTTTAAAACCATTGTTACAACATTTCCTAGTGTTTATAATGAGGAAGAACCTTGTATTCACATTTGCCCAAAAACTCATCCAATTTTAAAAAAAAAAAGAAAAAAAAAAAGAAAAGAAAATTAGACCTATGATTTAGGTGTCAATCGAACCCATCATCAGTCTCTAAATACTAAGCTATGGCTTGTTTGGGAGCCACTTAAAAACAACTTTTTCTCATTTTAGTTAATCATCGCATTTCCTTTTCGTAAAGATTAAATTAATCTTGATAACCAACAATTGTGATCACTAGGACATATTATGATTCGGACAGTCATCGCTCCCAGGACTTGTAATCGGATCATAATTGTTCCGGGGACCCGTAATCGGATCACAATCATTCCCGGGACTTGTAATCAATTAAATCAATCTTGATAACCAACAATTGTGATCTCTGGGACATGATTACAATTAACTAAAATGAGATGAACTCATTTTTAAGTGGCACCCAAACAGGCCTTAATGGAGTTGGGAAATGGTAAATTTGATTATGGGAAACCGATACATTCATCTGGTGATCTATGCTCAAATTGGAGTTATGGCATAGCAGCCTTGATCCAGGTTGTCCTTAAGGTGAGTCCCAGTGCAGATGTATGACTTTCTTCCAATTGCACTGATTTGGATGAGCCTACACATCAGATAGGTGAAAAGTTCCCTAGCCTGGGTGAAGCAGGGTTAATGTCAGGTGAGCCATGGGTCTGCCAAACAATCACTACGCTTGTAGCTCTGAATTGGCCAAAAAAAAAAAAAAAAAAAAAAACAGAATTTTCAAAAGCCGACCCGACATAGCTGGGATGATGATGATGAATGTGGACCATTCCAGTAGTGTTTCTTTTATAATTGATTTGTAGTCCAATACAAATGAACGACCACAGTGCCACCTTAGATTTCCCTAGAATGACTGACAGATGGTGGGGTAAACCTGATGAATGGTCTGGATCATGGACAGTAGTACCATGCATTTGCACCAGATTAATAAATCGTTGTTCAGATTCCTGGTTTGGTTACCCCAATGGAGAATACCCAAATATTTTCAAATATTTTCTATGTAATGATATGATCCCTCAAATAGAGAATGTGCAGAGTATACTTGGGTTTTCAATTTTGTATGAGAGGGACCACTGAAAGTTTGTGCGGAAGAGTGGACCCTCAAGATCTGACGGTCTACACGATATGGGACTTCCACAAAGCTGAGGATGAATCATCCAGGTCTAGCGGTCCACTTAACCACTACTAGAGCAGATGGGTCTAATCACTCCTCTGATTCCACGGTATAAATGGCATCGGATTATGATATATGGCTTAGATCAGATAAACTAGATGGACAAATATTAATATCTAAATTATCTGTCTCTTCTCATTTTTACGGAAGGAGGGGGAGTTTAGATCTCCCCATCTAAATATTCTTTTAAAGTTGAATTTATAATTCAACTTGAAAGAAAGAAAGAAAAATGATTTTAAAAAAGAGGCTAAACTTCATGAGACCCACCACTAGTGATTGACCACCAGTGGGCCCCACTGGCCCATGTCCAACAACCACATGATCCCGTGGATACTTGTGGCCCACTATACCACGCAACGAATTCTCCTCCATAGGAGAATCTAACATTTAATAATGGGCTGTGAATAGATGGTTAAACATTTAACAAAAAACCAGGCCCAAGATCGGTGGATAGGATCTTTCAAACTGGGAGATTTTCAAGTCTGAGTCTATCCACGGTGGATTGATAACTGAAACATTGGCACACTAGTAGAAAATGGAAACCCCGATTATCCGAGGCATATTCTTAGGTCGAAAAAAAAGAATATGGGTGAATACCTAATTTCTTTCAAGGCTAACAACCTGATTTGGGTCTGGTGACAAAAAGATTTATTTTTGCAGGATAGGAATCTCCTTGGAAAGAGATCTATGATCAAAACAACTGGAGAAACATTCAGATAATCTGAATCCTGTAAACAGGATGGAATACATGCAAACAGATAAAGACCAGAATCATAAATTCAATCTGAGAGAAAAATACCTGCGAAAATTTCAAAGCCGGAGCCCCTGACACTGCCGGACCGAGAGAGAGAGAGAGAGAGAGAGAGAGAGGTAGATGGCGAGATGAGAGAGGGAGAGGGGTCTCGAGGGAGAGGGAGAGAGAGGGAATGAGGAGAGTCCAATTTTCAAGGGAGAGGGGTCTCGAGGGAGAGAGAGAGGGAGGGAGAGAAGGAATGAGGAGAGTCCAACTTTCAAACGCCAAACGACCGTTATGGTTCGTTTCGAATCCGCTTCGGCGGATTGCCTGGGAAAGCCTCTCCAGTAGGAACATCCTACGACAGTAAAGCTAGGTGGGGCCCACCGTGATGTTTGTGAGAAATCCACGTCGTCCATCTGTTTTTTAGATCATTTTAGGGTACGGTTGCAAAAATGAGTCAGATCCAAAACTGAAATGGGCCGCGCGATAGGAAAAGGTGGATAGGGAAATGCTTACCGTTGAAACCTCCCTAGGTCCACCCTAATGTTTATATTCCATCCATACCGTTCATAAGGTCATTCTTACTGGGATGAACTGAAAACACAAAAATATTATCCTGATCCAATAGTTCTGTGGCCCATGAAGGTTTCAACGGTGGACATTCATCAGGTCGTGCGGCCCACTTGTGTTGTTTTGGATCTGCCTTATTTTTGGGCCCATCTCCTAACTTGATCTGAAAAAACGGATGGACGGAGTGGATCTCTCACAAATATCACAGTGGGCCCACTTAGCTTCCTGTCGCAGGAAGGTCCTGCCGAAGGCTTTCCCAGCAATCCGCGTCCCTTCATTAGAGGGGTCACCAGGGACGCGGATTTCCTGCCAAAGGCTTTCGCAGGAACCTGCCTGGGATGCAACGTGGGTCCATCGTGATGTTCATGAGAAATCTAACCCGTTCATCCATTTTTCGAGATCATTTTAGGACATGAGCCCAAAAACGAGGAGGATCAAAAACACAAGTGGGCCATACGAGATGAAACCGCAGGGAAAGGAATTCCTACCATTGAAACCTTCGTAGCTACACTTTGATGTTTATATGCCATCTAAACCGTTTATAAGGTCATTTTCACTGAGATTAAGTAAAAACATCAAAAAAACTTAGACCGATGCAAAACTTTTGTGGCGATATAAATGTTTCAACGGTTGTCACTAAATCCCCACTGTTTCATCTAGTGTAACCCATTTGAGTAATGGATTCACCTTATTTTTTGTCAGATTTATTAAAATGATCTCGAAAAGCGTGTATGGACGGGTTGGATTTCTCACAAACATCGCATTGGGCCCCATCCAGAATCCTTTCGCAGGAACTTACCGTGAAAGGTTTTCACAGGAAATCCGCGTCCGAACTGGTTCACGAGTCCGTTAGGAAACGGATTGGCTACTCCCCCTTACACCAGCTCCATGGCTGATGTTCGGTGCTCTGTGGGCCCCACCATGATGTATGTGTTTCATCCATTCCGTTCATCCATTTTTAAAGATCATTTTATTATTTCATGCATAAAATGAGAGGGATATAAATTTTAGGTGGACCACACCACATGAATTGGATATCAACCATTAAAATCCTCCTATGGCCCAATATACTGTTTATTTTACATCCAATCTGTTGATTAGGTCATAAAGGCACAGATGAAGAGAAAAAACCAATATAATCTTGATCCAAAACTTTTATGGCCCCCAAAACGTTTTTAATGGTCAACCCTCATTTAACACTGTTTACTATAATGTGGTCCACTTGAGATTTGGATATATTTCATTTTTGGACTGATACCGTAAAATAATATTTAAAAACAGATGAATGGCATGGATTAAACACATACATCATGGTGTGGCCCACATTTTGTATGGATAGCCAATCCGTAAAATAGCCCGGTTATCTGCCCGAAAAAACAGATGGATGGCAGTGAGTTTGGATACCTCCAGTTCGCCCGACTCGGTCAATCGACTGCCTTCGGCCCGGCCCAACCGTGTACTGATCAGTATTTAATTTGTATAAAATGTTTTTATTTTATGCTTTGTCAAATGTATGTAAATGTCCTGACTACTTAGATTTTTTGTAGAGTCTATAGTTCAACTATCTAAACCGTTGATCGAGGACCTTGTAATGGGACGCGGATTACCTGCCAAAGCTCTTTCCATTCAGAAGGTTCGAAACCGACCCAATTCGGGTTCGAAACACCGAATCGAAGGTTGTGGCCCGAACTTGGCCCGAACTCACGCCGGGCCCGGTTCGGGCCGGAGATGTTGGCCCGATGACCAGGCCCGGTCGGGTTCGGGCCTTGTGTGGCTGTTGAACGGGCCTGGACGGGCTGAGGCCAGTTCGACTCTGCCCGACCCGTGTACACCCCAATCCGTTCCCAGTCCGTTTTGGTTCCGTTAAGTGAATGAGGAGACGCTCCAATATTCAAACGCCAAACACAAACGCACCACATGTGCCAACTTTCGCATGCATGTAAGGCATCTGAGACAGTCATTAGTTATTCTCATCGGTTCATGTCTACCATCCTAAAATGAAGCTAGCTAGAACCTACTCATCTGGTGGGCTAAACATGCATGTTGAACGTAGACCGTCGGCTGTCATTTTTTCTCACTTGCATTTGGTTTTAATGTGTGTGGCCCACCTGACAATGGACCTTTCATGCACATGGAAGGAATGGACGTGATGATGAGCTTCCCGGAGATCTGGCAGGCGCATCGCACATACACGCATGAGTATGGAGAGTGGAATATGCACATTCGCACTAGGATTTTAAAACTTAAATAATTTTAAAATACTAAAATTTTAATAGCATTAAAATATTTCATACTAAATATTTAATTATAACAATTTTCTTTAAAAAATTTCTAATTAATTATTTTAAATATTTTAAATTAGTGAAAAAAAACTATTGATGTTAAAGTTATCATACATCTTGCTACCTGAATATCTCTTTATTAATAAAACAATAATTGTATAGTTGTACTGATGTGGTCTTTTTAGATGTTTTAATTATAAAAATAAATTATTAATTTCATTTATAGATTTTTATTGAATTTCTTTTTATAATTAATAGTATCATGCTACATGAATATTTCTTATTAATAAAATAATAATTGCATCTGTTTGTACTATTGTGTTCCTTTTAGATATTTACAAATAAATTACTAAATTCAGTTATAGATTTTTAATGGATTTCTATTTATAACTAACGTTTCCTAATTAAACATTTATAAGAATATATTTTTAAATGATTTAATTTTAAGTATTTTAAAATCCTAGTACCTCTCTAATGGTTGTGAATTTATTTATTATGCTAATTTTAAAAATATTTTGTAAAATTTTAAATATGTTAAAAGCAAAAACCTCTCTAAGATTGTATGATATTTTAAATATTTAATCATGTTATTCAAATTATAAATATAATAAAAATTATAATTTTAAAATTAAATAATTTACGAAAGTTTGCCTCCATGGCTCAAAATACCTAGGTAGTGCTTCTTGAGAAGGAAATCATCGAATTACCCTTATGTATTTTTCTTTAAAAAGTAATAAAGTTAAAAAATTTTGCTACCCAGTACCCACATATATGTGTATGACATTAAGCTTGTTTAACATAGGCACTTGACCATATAATAATCATAGAGACCAAAAATCTTTCCAATTAATGGGTCGAATCAATGGGCTTGGAGCTAGATAAGAACATATATCAGTCCATTATCCAGGCTATCTGAAAACTTTGGCCACACACAGCTTCGATCAAATCACATTTGCAACGCCTCAAAGGGTGTCAGAAGTTCAAACGGGTAGAGTTGAAAGGGTCCCCAACACCCAATGTTTTAAATATCGACGATATCAGCCGATATATCCCATGATATATCTTGTATCCCAACTGTGCGATACGAAACGCACATGTAGTGTCGATATATCCCACCTATTCGACGCGGTGAGCATTTTCAATTTTCGATCCATGTTTTTATTGTAAATCACGTTAAACCAGTGTCAAATGGTTACAAATCTATGATTCTTTATGTTTTCCATGAAAAATCATTGGAACTTTGATTTCGAGATTTGGGGGAGATGGGTTTAGTTGTACAAAATTGAGAAAAATCTAAATTTCTCAATTTCTTGCAAATCAGTTGCAATCTTTGTATCCAAACACAAAATTAAACATGTATGTAACCTCATCTAGTGATTCTTCTTTTGCTTCTGAATGTATTGCTTGGGTTTCCATACTTGGCTTCTTACATTTATAAATCATATGAATAGACTTTGAATGTAATTGCATAAGTTCAGTTGGAAAGCTCATATATTAGGACCCCATACAAAGGACACCCCTATTATGTGCACTTTTTTTATTTTTATTTTTTTGGTAACGTTTTGATTTTTATGTGTGTATTAATGTTTTTTCAATTATCCCTAAAGTTTCAATGAAAAATTTGACCAATTTTCCAATGTTCCCATGTTTCCCAACATTAATGATAAGTTACGCAATACAAGCGATATATCCCATGCGATGACCGATATGTATCCATATCTCAACGATGTGATACATTACACGATAACGATATTTAAAACATTGCCGACACCTACTGGAGACAATCATAGGAGCCGATTGGCCAAAACTAAATCCAGTGAGGAATAAATCAAGGTCACTCATCATGACTTCCTAAAATCCTAAAACTCTCTGTACATAGCAACCAACATGTAGAAAATGACAAAACCTGTAACCGGTGAATTGTACTAAAAAACCCTCTTTTGGCTCAGGAAATCATTACATATATGAAAAAAAAAACCAATGTAGGAAGGAAAGAGCACTTATAGCTTGGCCAGTTGTGCAAAGTAACCACTAGTGGCTCATATCATGATTACCTAACCTAAAAAGCCAGTGCAGGCAGAAAAAGAACTTAAATCCTACAACTAGCCCTTGAATGACCAGTTGAATGTCTATATAATGAGCCCAAAAGCAAGCCTTAAGAACAACAACGGAAGTGATAAGAGAGGGAGATGGGGCAGAGAGAGAGAGAGAGAGAGAGAGAGTATGGAAAGAGTTTTTTAGGCTTTCTAGTATCTGATCCATCCAAGGTTTTGGAGTGGACAAAAATTTCCAACTACACCAAATTTATACCTAACTTATGAGATGATTTTCAATCAATGAAGCCACTGAAGACAAGAGTAGGGTTGGTATTAGGGGTGTCCAAACATCCCTTTTGCCAAAAAAATAAAATAAAATGGTGTATGATCTCCCCCTTTTCAACTCTTAACTCAATTCAACCTGCGCTCGATTTCACACATTCCAAGTACATGTACAATACTTATATTTTATTTTTTCAATCCATTCTCATTTCTATATTCTCTCTTTTAATTTAACTATTTACCCAGAGTCTTAAACCTTATAAAGTTGTTGTCCCTCTCGGTTTCAATTTCGGTCACGTGATATGTGCGGGTGTGCCGGAATTGAATGTACGATTCAATTCAAACTGAACAACTATGACCCTAAGCGCCAAGATAGGTGTCGAAATTGACCATATGTGACCAAGATCGAATAAGATCAGTTGCCTATTCATTCACTTGCACATCGTTGTTTAAGATTATTAGGTGATTATTAGAAGGTGGGGTTCATCCTCTGAAGATGGGTTACACCTCTGCCTTCAGTATGAAAGGACTTTTTCAATATAGATGAAGCAAAAAAGGAAATTCTTACAGTTGGTTGCGAAGAACAATTGCAGAGTGCCTTTCTGAACAAAACTTGCTTGATACTCAAATTGAATCCAACATATGAGCATATACTAGAATTACAGCTAAAGGTAACAACTATTTTGTTACTGCTACAATTACACTAAGGAATGTGAATAATGGATAATGCTAAGGAGTACAAAGTAAATCAAAGATAGAATTGATTTGGTTTGGTTGGTATGAGATATCTTCTTTTGCTGAATATACTTGTTATTTATAGCCTTAAAACGATAATCTGGATGATTCTTATGAGCTTGATAAGGCTTTTATGTCCAGAAACAGAGCAATCTCCTGGGAGAGTGATGCAATTGTAAGGACACACAAAGAGCTTACGAGCTCATGCAAGTGGTTGAAATACCAACCTATTTTATAGGTCTGCTAAAGGATGGTTATGGATTACCTATAAATCAGCCACGTGTCGATTACGGATCGACCCTAGATCGATCACAGACCGGCCATAGCTCGGTCACAGATCAGTCATTCATCGATCATAATCGGTCATAAATCGACCATAGCTCGATCATAGATCGATTATACAACAATCACAGAACGGTTATAGATCGGCCATAGCTCGATCCTAGATTGGTCATAGATCGAGGATATCCTTGGCAAAGACCTAAAAATCTCAACACCTGGGTAAAGAAAACACAAACCTTCATTGGGATCCGACCCATAGTTGAGCCACCGATTTATAGAATCCTCATGAGATTCAAAGATCTCTCCCTAGATCTTCGGAGATAAGATCAAATTCCGATAATCTCGGGATACTACAATCTCGGGAAGATCCTGAATCATAGCAAATCTCCAAGATATTAGGAAGGAATCGCCATACTACGGGATCCTCTCTCTCCTATAAATATAGAAGCATCTCCCACCATTGGGGTATGTTCACACTAACCCTTATACTTGACTAGTCTCTTTTTTGGAGATCCTACCCTATATTAAAAGACCTCGAGCCTGATTTAGGCATTGGAGAGTCCCCTAACAAACCATGGCCTCCTTTGTCTCTCATCTTTGCCTATACAGGTTCAAGGAGGTGTGTTGCGGAGGGTCAACCGGAAAACTGCATCATCACTCACTATTCCTCATGTGCATTGTTAGGGTCAGCCAATGGTTTCGATAGTGCCAGTGGACACTGCGGGCCACACCCATACACTGAATATGGACCATTGCAAAAAAAAATTTCCTGAAAAGGAACCAAATTCTGTTTATATAAGGATCATCACGTGATATCTGGATCAGCCTGATTTTTGTGCATTGTTATCTTCACAGTGGGGCCCACTTGGTTCACCACCAAGATGTGGCACCCACTTATTAAGTAGGAACGTGTGCTGCATGTAAAGGTGTGTGTAGAAAGGGAAGGGGCTGTCAAAGCCTTTAGGGCTGTTTGGATTCATTAAAATATAAAATGAGGAAACATCATTTCCATTCAATCTGTTTTCATAATCTGCTTTTGTAAATTTTTTGAAAATGCAATTTCATTACTCTCATTTCCTAAAAAATTGTGCATAGTATGAAAGGACAATTAAGAGAAATAAGAGGAAATGACCCTTCTTATAAAGTGCCCCACATTCATCTTCTAAGTGCCTCGTATGGAAACCGTCCATCTTCGTGTTCCCCACATGTACCAATGTACTACATGTGTAACATGTACCACCATCCATCTTAAAGCATTATACACATACCAATGTGCCACGTGTGCAATTTATAGAACCACCCATCATCTAATTTATTTATTTATTTTTACACCCTGATCCATAGCTCAATTGGTAGACTAAGTGGAGATACCTCGTTTCAACACTCAAGGTCTTGGCATTGATCCCTAGTGGGGGTGGCTAACAGTGCGTGTACTGACAGTGGGTGTGTACTAACAAGCTAACCAGAAAAAAAAAATGTTTTTTTTTTTTTTTTTTCACACACTCACACACCACACCCGGGCACTCACACCACAGTGAAATTTCACCACAATACACAAGGAAGTCTGCACTCGGTCTACCACCCTTGGTAGTCGGCGGACTGATCCTTTCCCTTAATCACACCCCACACACACCCACACCCACACACCAATGGGATTTCACCACAATGGGCACTCGAACCCATGACCTTGTGTTGAAACTCTTGTGAGTCTACCACCGAGGGATGGGTAAGGATCCAACTTATAGAACCATCCATCATCATGTGTGTCAACATGCCAAGTGCCCCAATGTGTCGCATGTGTAACATGTGTCACCCTCATCTTCCAATGCTGCAATTCATTTGTAAGCACTTCACATGTGCTACATGTGTCAACATGCCACATGTACCATTATCCATCTTCAAGCATCCACACATGACAATGTCCTAGATATGCCAATGTGTCACATATGACGTGTCAAAATTCATCTTCAGTACACGGATATATAACCTTCAGTCTTTGAGTAAAATTTTAATGAAAAATTCCTTTTTTTATTTTTTCCAACCAATGAAATTAGAAACGAAGAATATATATTAAAAAATCCTATTTAAAAAGAATCAAGGGAAACAGCTTTTCATTTCTCACTGTTTCCTAGAAACAACATTTCTGGAAAAAGACCATTTTCCTCAAATTTCTTTCCGCCTACCGAAACAGGCCCTTAATGATTTATACATGTGTCCACCATATGGAAAATAAAGACATTCCTAATAACCAAAAAAAATATAAAATTACAAATATATTTAGCAAGAAGAGTCATACAACATAGAAGCATGATTTGTTCAGTCTCCTCCAGATTTCTTCTTCAACATGGAAATGAAATTATCCTTTTCCTCAGGTGTCATGCCCTGGGTCGAACAGTCGCCTACACCCCACTCCGCTCCACGGATGCAATACTTGTCTTGGATCTGTTGCCGATTCCTGATGATTTCTCCACAATTTGAAACATAACATCAGAATATAGTTCAAATGGCTTGCACCAAAGGAAGTAAAATCAACTATGACATAATAGGTTTAAAGTATCATCCTAAATGGGTGCATATTGCCTCATAGTTCAAGAGCTGGTTCCATTCATGTATGATGTGGCGGTGTCGTATGAAATCTGCTCAGTGTCAGTGGTGACTGATATGGTGGATGTTTAAAGATCTCACCCTTTCAACACAAGGGTTTTAAAAGTTTCAATAAGCTAGATGGCTCGTACGTGCACATGTGGTCATGTGTTTACATGTTTATACAAAAAGCACACATCCATCCCTATGTGCGCTAGTAATGGGCTTGTGTTTCATACCCAAGGCGCTCGTGCGCTTTTCGGCGCTCGTGCGCATTTCACGTGGCAACACGGCATTCGTCAGGCAGATCCCAGCATGTATGTCTTGTGTAAAAAAAATCAGGCCAATCTGATACTGGTGGGCCACATGTGGAAGAAAGAAATGGACGGGTAAGTGAAACTAGCCAGCAGGTCATACTCAGCATACATGTCTACTCACCTGATGACCAGATCGGCCTGATTTTTAAGACATGTAATCTAGACAATGGGACCCACCTGATGAGCAGCTTGGATATACAGAGTCTGAGTACACTTATCAATCAGTGTAAAGATGTGAATGGAATGTTAGGTCCAAATGGGGTAAGGAGGAAGAGAAGTTTTAGATCTCATGAGAGGTAATAGGTTACTTGAGATATGTGGGGAAGTAATAGGTTTTGGATACACCTAAGTGGACAAAGATGGACAGCCTGATTAAGTTTGTATAGCAGGACCCACACATACCATTTTGGACTGGGTCCTATGTACTCCCCCTACCAGCAGCATTTTTATTCTATTTCAGCTCAGGCATGCATGGTCACTCTGCTACAAATTCTTATGGGAGAGGCTCTAGTGCTAACAGCCAATCTCTTAGTTTTCAAGAACTCAAATCTCCCCATGTGGTACAAATATACAAGATCTGGTCCCTGATCTGCTTAGCTCTACCATTGCCTAGGACGATCAACAAACGAGGTATGTGGTTGGTTTAGGCACAGACCAGCCTTGTTTTTTGGTGTGGTTAGCCCAAGCTTGGCACATTAACAGCCCTACCATGGATGGTCACACGCCAAAGATACATTGGTTGGTTGATTCAACCCACCAATGAGAGATTTCTGTTGATTGTAATTTTTCTAATTCTCTTCCTCACCAGTAGAAATCCTCAGATGGGTGGATAAGACTATCTAACAAATGTGATTTTTGGGATATAGTCAAATAAATACAGAAGTAGGGCGAATGTGCCCCATTTTTGCATCATAAATGCAAAAGTAAGCAATTGTAGTGCAAATGTGCACCATTTCTGCATCTACATAGGCCTCCATTCATAGATTATGTGGTAACAAAAGGCTTTCTCATTCAGGCCTGGTGCGTTGTACTGTAACAGTCGTTACATAAAGGTAATGGTGGCAATCGATACACATTACGGGGTCTTAATGGCTGTTATGGAAAAAATAACCCGTAACCGCCGTTACGGCCCCCCATAAAGGTTGTAATGGCCTCGTAACGGTATGTTACGGGCCAGATATATGTTTTTTCAATTTTTTTTCATTTAAAAAAAAAAAAAAAAAAGAGAGAGAGAGACCGTAACGTAAAGGTAACTATGGTGGCCGTTACAGCCACATTTTTTTTAAAACACATGCACTCACACCTCACACACACCCACACACTCACACCACACGGTGGGATTTCACCACAATGGGTACTCAAACCCATGACCTCGTGTTGACACTCTTGTGAGCTTACTATTACAGAATACCTTGCATTTAGGAGCCATGTGCATACAAGCAAAGTTCTGTTCATCACAGGTTGTCCAAGGCAGACAGCTCGTCCATGTTTTTCTAACCCATTTATGGTAGGAACCAAGAAAAATAAGGATAGTCTGCCCCAAAAACTTGACAGTTAACAAGGATAGCATGTTTGTTGGAAAAAAAGAAGTAATAAAGATGAGGGAAGCTTATCCTTGGTTCATTGCACATAAGAACATAATGTTCTGTGCATATGCATCACGTGTGCCAAATGTGAGATCGTCCATATTAATGCCACACATGTGCCACCATCAATATTCATGTGCACTATACGTGCCATGTATGTCAATGTGCAGATGCAAAAGAGCTACATGTGACACCATCCACCTTAAGATCCCCACATGTGCCACATGCGCTGCAATCCATCTTTACTCCCTGTTCGAGGGTGCTCGACAAACAACGAATAGAATGGCTAGTCCAAAACAGCCTGACCCGTGACAGTCTGTCCAGGACACAACTTCACTTGCAACCAAACAGGCCCTTGGCATCCAGACATGTGAATAAACAAGAGGAAATTACGAAATTACTTTTCATTGTTCAACTTAGATTTTTCCAAGAGCTCCTTAAGCATTGGAGATGATTTAAATCTTGAATCGAACTCTGCATACTTCTTTTGGTTTTCTTCTGCAAAAATAAATAATAAATAATATCTATAAATATAGATCTTTGCAACAAACATCCATGTACGAAAAAGCCAAGGCAAAATCAAACCATTCCGTTGTGTGAGAAAATCAAACTGAGGTAGCTGAGGGCCAGGCATTGATTCTAAGCCTGAGAATCCTGAGAGAATTCCAGCATTAACTGCAATACCAATATGCTTAACCAATTAAAAATACAAGATCTTGTAATTCATTAACAACCAACAAAAAAAAAAAAAAAAACTATACTTAAAGAAATGATCTGGTGTCCTCAGAATAATGTAAGTTAAATGTGCTTCTAGTTGCATCATCCCGCTTGGACAGAGCAGCCCAATCGTTCAATCTATGCTGTCCATTAGCTCCAGCATAGGTATCATGTTGCTACTATGAAAACGTCACACTGATTGGACGATTTTAACCATCCAATCAATCACTTATAAAATGGATGGTTAAGATCATCTATAGGTCCAATAAACAATTTCATCCATCTATTTGTTGGAGCCCATCATGGATTGCTAATGGATCCAAATAATTACCTTTTTATCAGAAAATTAGCCAAAACATCCCATTCATGGAACCAACTATGGAGGGATCTGATCAGCTAATCAGTGTGAGATTCACATGCTAGCCCATGAAATTTGTGCTCCAGAGAATTGACAGTCCAGATCCATCAATTGGACTTAGCGTCCCAATGCAGCTAGGAGCAGAATGATTTCTAGTGCTCTAGGAGAATAGCTCTCTACTAGCCAAATCTCCATTAACAATAGGCGGGAAACCCTATGCATATGCAATATGGCATTACCCACATGATTCCTACAAAGGGGGAAGGAACAACACCCCCCTTCTTCCTTTATGGGCAGGGGGTTGGAATCCTCATGGACATGCAATATGGGATTCCCACTCTTTTCCAAAAAGTGGGAAGGAAACCCCTTTTGGACATGCATGGGGAGTCCTCCCCACCATTAACAATGATGGAAGCTTTTTTAACACAATCTCTCATTTTTGAAGGGAACGCTACTATTTTTTTCTCCCCAAGCAAGACAAAATGCTGCAGAGATGACAGCTGGCTACAGCTCATGCCTGACTCCAGGAGCTTGGGAGCTGAAGCGGGAGATGGGATCCATAACACAGCCATAAAAAAGGCTACAAACCTGACCTGGTTCATTCATTCAATTCATGTGTTCAAGAAGGGACCAGTGCAGCAGAAAAGAGAATAGATTATGTTAGCAGTTTGGAGATCCAAAGTGCCAACATTAGTCACCTTGACATGAGGCTTCCAGCGTGAGTACTCAGGCATACCGGAAGTTAGAAAGTATGGTTTTTCCTAGTATTCTATTCATTCGCAGAAACTTTTGTTAGAGAATAGGTTTCTATTATTTATAATGTCAAGGGTTCAATAGATAGTATATAATGGCTGATTATCAACCTTGTGTCAGGGGTTCCATGCAGAACCACACCATGGGCCATTCATCTGGACCAATTTTGGCCTCATCGGATGAGCTGATGGCTTGGATGAATTAGTAACTTAAATGAAGTAGCACCCAGTATTTTGTTTTATGTTTTGTTTGTGGTTTCACAATTGTTTATATGACTTTTCATAAAGACCTGCTATTCATTTCATATTGTTTTTTCCAAAGTTTCAGTCGTGTTTCTTTGAAAGAGTATTCTAACAATGGCTCAGTCATCTTCATCATCTTCCCAGCCTTGTCCATCTACTTGGGGTAAACTTTAGGAATTCTATTTCACCAAATCTAAGGCCCCATGTTCGGCAAGTGAACAAACTTCAAACTTTTAAATATCCCTACTCACCACCTCAATCCAAGTTATTTTGCTTCCCATCCTCTTTCCAGGCCACTCAAGCTCATTAATGTTCCCCTCACAAAATCAGTAGCTGTTTTTTGCTATGGATGGCTGAACCATTTCAATATGCTCCTCTTCATTTCATCTCTTATTGGAACTACTCTTGGTTTGCTTTGAATTGCCTCATTCTTAGTTCGACCCTCACTACACTTCCCACTCATCAATAGAGTCAGCTTTGCAACATATAGTTGCATAAAGCGTGAATAAAAGTGATAGCAGATTCAGGTTCGGGTTTAGGCAAGTGTTTGTTTCAAAATATTAGCACATGTAAACATCTTCAAAGCGAGTGCAGGAAAAACAAGTGTGATTCAGAGAGGAAGTGGTTCCTAGATAGAAAGATTGTGCAACTAAGTTACAAGCCCACAGTACCCACCCTCTGCTAATGCTGCCTTCTAAAAGCCTAACACCCTGCCCATGTACCTTTTAGAATTTTATCGTGGGTCGTTTGGCTCCTGAAACTATGTATGGAAAGGGATTCCACAAGTGAACGTGTTTATCATGTTTGAGTTGATAGGATAGATAGGAAACTCTTTCCTCCAAAATGGAAATAAAGTGTTTACTTAAGGAAAGGTGGTTTGCACTTTCCAGGTCAAGCATTTCTCAGACGGCTTTTTCTCTCTTTGAGTTTTTCTTCTTTTTCCCTTTTTTTTTTTTTTTTTTTTTTTTTTTTTTTTTTTTGAAAATTTAAAAGGTTTCAACCACCATTCTCTTTCCTCCTCTTCAATCCAAACATAAACTCATGATTCTGAGGAATCGTAATCCAGCCATCGAAACATGACAAAGAGATTGCCTTTCCAAGAGGGCTTCCTTTCCAACCTGGACGATTTGTTGCATTTCAAAGGCATGCGGCGATCACACAACATTCAAAGGCACATATCAGCTCCACCAACATTTATATAATTATGTTGGAAATATCCTCACTGATCTCTTCATCCATTTGAATGATAAAGCCAAGGTAACAAAAAAAGCACTGTAAAGAATCTCCTGATCAATTTTAACTAAAGCCTTACCATCTGTAATTTTTCCTGCTAAAGTTGTGTTTTCCAAATACTCAATCTTGGCTTTGCTAATCTTCAAGCTCTAGATTTTAGGCCGTATTTGTTGCCCAATGGTCTAAGGGGAGGTCACCTCAGAAGAATAAATCTCAAATACAGTCTTTCGAATGCAATGAGTTTCATCATGTCTCCTCGTATTACAAGTAGAAGAATTTCTGCGTATATTGCAAAAAAATAATAATAATAAATAAAAAATAAATAAATATTGGACACATCTTTACAGAATGTAGAGGCCACCCTCAAAAAGCCAGCCCCATACCAAATCCTCAAAACAATGCATACTAGGAATATCGGGCTATCAATAAGCCTCCTGCAAAATCAATGATTGAAGCTGCTCCATGGAACCCAACCTCTGCCCAAGCCTCTGATACTATTATAGGGTCCCAGTCATCCACTATTATTGATGACATTCAAATGTGGTAAAAAGCTCATGTCCACAACCATTTCTTCTACGTTTTCTGCTATTGGCTTGTCTTATAAGTATTCTCTCCTGTCTCCTATTGTCAGTCCTCTTTGGTTTATTGACTCTGGTGCATCCAATCATACCACTGGTGTGCATGCACATTAATCCTGTGGAAAACCTTATCTAGTTGATAGACAGATTCTCACTGCTAAGTGGGGAGAAACTGGATATTGCAAGCACAGATGATCTTTCTCTGTTTCCTCTGATAAACCTTTTCACCCGTCTAATGCCTTCCCCATTCTTTAGTTAACTACAAATCTTATATCTGTCCGCAAATTAGTTGATGATGATTATACTGTTTGATTTTCTTGTGATGGTTGTGTGATCCAAGACCGATGTACTGGGAAGGTGAAAGGCCATAGAATTTGGCATCTGTTTGCGCTGGTGTTTGGACAAACATGTCACAATTCCTCTTTGTTTGCTAGATCTTACTTTGATTTCTGTTCCTCGAAACTTTGGCATATGTGACATCGATGACTTGGTCATCCGAATGCTGTTTCATTGCTAGTTAGACATATTATTTCATTTTGTTCATTAATAAATAAAATTCCTGCTTTACATTCTGTGAATAAAGCATGTGTCTCTTGCTCTATGAATAAACTAGTGATCTTACCATTTCATACTTGATCAGACAATGCGCCTGCATCATTCCATCTTGTTCATAATGGTATATGGGGACCTGCTCCAACTATCTCACGGATTGGATATAAACATCGTCTTGTTAATTGATGATTTTACCCATTTACTGGATATATTTTATGTGCCAAAATTCCAAAGTGTACAATCATTTCAAGACCTTCTCATCCTTGGTTGAAAACTAGTTTGGTGCAAAAATCAAGTGTTCTCAGAACAGATTTGGGCAGAGAATACTTATCTAATGAAGTTCAGCAAATAATTTTGAGGAGTCAGGGTATACAATCTCAAAGAACTTATCCATATACCCCTCAACAAAACAACATAGCATAAAGAAAAAATTGGAATATTTTGGAAGTGGTTGGAACCCTCATGCATGAAACTCATGTCCTCTCCCATTTTGGGTAGAAGCTGCATCCACAGCTGTCTTTCATGAGTCGTCTTCCCTCTTTAGTCCTAAAGAATGATTCCATACACTTCATTATTCCATATACCTCCTGATCACCCCTTTTTACATGTTTTTGGTTGTGTGTTTTAAAAAACAAGCAGCTTTATGTCTTTTTGTACAATATAGTATTGGTTCAGAAGGGATTGCTATGCTATGATCCTACTGCACGTCACATTCACGTGTCTTGAAATGTTGTTTTCCTTGAAAATCTCCCATATTTTTCTTTTCTCAGTACTACCTCTGGTTCTTCTCTATCCTTCTTGCCTGACTTCTCTAATTCCCTAGCTTTCAGTTCTAATAGCTCTTATGATCCTCAACAATTGGTTGTCCAACAATACCAGGGCAAACACAACCAATCTACAACTTTCTCACCTCACCAATCAGAGCAAGGTTCACCTCACCCATTAGACAAAGGTCAGTCTTCTTCCTTACCTGTTACTACTACTATTCTTTCTTCTACTTCTGGTACTCAATTATGATGCTCCAGTCAAGTTTCTCATCCTCCTGATCCCTTTGGTTACTCTCCTGACCGTTTTACTTATCTTACTCAACCCCAATCGTTATTCACTACTCTTGATTCCATAAAGATTCCCTCTACTTACCAAGAAGCCTCAGCTATAGCCTATACCTTGTTAGGAGGCCATGGATGCTGACATAGATGCCCTGGTGGAGAATGATACAAGGGATCTGGTGCCCTATCCTACATATGCTACTATCATTGGCAATAAATGGGTATTTTCTATTAAGTTTGCTTTGATGGAGCAATTGAACAATACAAGGCCCATCTTGTTGCCCAAGGCTTCAAACAAGGATATGGCATCAACTATGAAGAAATGTTTGCTCTAGTGGCTAACATGACTACAATTAAAACAACCATTGCTCTCTCAGCAATTCATTTGTGGATGATTTATTAGATGGACGTGAATAATGCTTTTTTCCATGTCTATTTATAAGAAATTGACATCATGCGTCTTCCACTTGGGTATCACCATGAAAAACCAATGGTCTGTCATTTTAAAAGAATCTTTATATGGACAAAAAACAATCTCCACGAGCATGATTTGAATGCCTTTGACAGGTCATTTTGGCAACTAGGGATACGTGGAGCTCCCACAACTATTCTTTGTTCATTCAGCATAACTCTGTTGAGACCACACTACTCTTATATGTCAATGATATTTTTATTACAGGAAATCAATCAAGCTAACGTTTAGTAGTTAAAATTGTTTTTCACTTGATCATTCAAAATGAAGGACCTGGGGCCTCTAACGTACTTCCTTGGATTGTAAGTCAATTATTCTCCCCATTGTTATATGGTCCATCAGAAGAAGTATACTCCGGACTTGATCCAATTGCCCAACTTGACAGATGACAAATGAGTTGATACTCATTGGAGGTAATGTTAGACTTAATTGTGGAATAACGGACTGATCGATGCACCAATAATAAAAGTATTACAGGTAAATGGTATAAAGGGATGATGGGAAAACATTATCTGATCCCACTCTCTATAGACGATTAGTTGGTAATCTCGTATGTCTCACCATGACTCGTCTTGATATATCATTCGTGGTGTAAATCATGAGTCAGTTTGTTGTTAATCCTTGTGGCATTCACCTCTCTACAATTCATTATATGCTATCTACGGGGCATATGCGATAGACGATTGTTCCTCTTCCAGCTCATCTATCATGTTACAAGCATATGCTGATGCTGATTAAGTTGGCTGCCTTGATACTCGTCACTCAACGACTGGATGGTGTCTTCCTTGGCGACTCTCTCATATCTTGGAAATGTAAACAGCAACATATTGTCTCCAAAGCAAAGGAAGAATATCGGGCCATGCCTTCAATCTACAGTGAAACTACATGGCTACGGGGTTTTTTAGGCGATATGCATATCTCTTTCCAAACCCCCTGACGCCTTTATATACAAATAACACAAGTGCCGTTTGTATTGCATCCAATCTTGCATTTCATGAGCACCCTAAACATATAGAGGTGGATTGCCACTTTATTCAAGAAATTATAAAAAAAAACAATGTCTTAAGAAATTATTCTCCCCCATGTGGCCTCACAAGAACAACTTGCGGATATATTTACGAAGGCTATGATTCGAGGCTCGCCATGATTATTTAGTAGACAAATTGATGTTATTCCAACTACATCAGTTTGATTATTTAATAAACAAACTGATGTTATTCCAACTACATCTTTGAGGGGGAGTGTTGAGATAAAGATCCTCTAAATCCCAAAAAATATTCTGTAAATATGCAAGAGGTTTAGGATCTTTAATTTTAAAAGTATACAGCTCATATAGATCTCCAGTTTTCTGTATACAAACCATAAATGGGTCATTCAATTATATACAAAATTTCCACCAAGTTCTTTCCTGTGTGTAAGGCACCATTGTCTAGCTGACGGATGGGAGTATTGGGAATTTTGAAAAGGGTAGTGTGGTATTTTCTTATAGGCTTTATTAGTTTTTAACCATATTGTATGTAACGCAAGCAACTTTTGGACAGTTTTGGTCCCACAATTAGTTTTGTAAGGCTGCAAACTTTGAATATTCAAAGGGCATGAGAAGACATTTTTAAATGAAGTTAGAGGCATTTTAAGAACTAGAAATGTGGTTGTTGTCTGCCCCATGGTTTGCATTTCACCCAAAAAAAAAAAAAAGAGCCTTCAAACAGCTTAGATTTTACCCACAGGGAAACTGTCTTTTTAATTTTTTGATGCAATTAGCCCGTGGGAACTTTCTTCTCTTTGTTTATAGCCCGCACGGATCATAGCAGTAGGGAGACCATACAATAAAGGCTCTGACTGTGAAATCCATACCATACATCCGTCAAGTCTACTCATGTTAGGACCTAAGCCCAAAAAATGAACCAGTGTGAAGCTCAAGTAGGTCACAACACAGGAAAAACATGGAGATGGATCACTCACCATCGAAACCATGAGCACACTTCTCTCTTTCTCTCTCTGCATGTAGCCCACACCTTCACCACAATTTCTCCCCTTTTTTTTCTCCTCCATTCCCATTTCTGCCTCTCTCTCTCTCTCTCTCTCTCTCTCTCTCTCTCTCTCTCTCTCTCTCTCTCTCTCTCTCATACGCTCTGTGTGTGCATCCCAAGTGCCACTTCCCTAGTTAATATACTGCATTTGAAAGCGACGGAAGCATATGTGTGTTCCGCCCTCTTCCTTCCAACTTTTCTTGTCTATAATTCTATACTCCAGAAAAAAACCCGTTTCAACTGTTCTGCTTTTAATCTCCAACCATCAAGTGGGTTGCCTACTTATTTCAATTCAAAATAAAATCCCGAATTTCAAGCAAACAAAAAAAAATCACATTTCCTTAATCAATGAAGAAAAAGAAAAATAAGAAATGGACATCGACAACACCACAATCAAAAGCAGAAGTCGTTGAGATTTCCAATTAAAAAAAAAGAAAAGGAAATCCAAATTACTAGAAAAATGAAACCAAAGAAACGTAAAACGATAAGAATTTACGAAAATGGTCATTCACCATTGGGAATTTCCAGGTGGATTACCTACCTGGAAATGACCACAGAAGAATAGAAACAGAAGCAGCAGCAAAAGGAATGGATTTCTGAAGAGCTGATGATGGTGATGAGATGCATATAGACTTCTCAGCAACACCCAATTTCACCTTCTGTTTAGAACAATTCCTGAATTTCTCTGAGACTACAGCCGTTTTATGCTGGTGAGGAGAAAGGCGGGAAAACGGTAGATAAGAAGAGCAAAACATGGTCGGCCTTTTCTACCTCTCGCTCCTGAGGAGCCTACGATGTATCTAAAGATTGATTTATGGAAGAGAATCCACGGTGGAGTCATCTTTGCTTCTTGCTACTTTCCACGTGGCAGGTTATGTGCCATTCGAGGATGCCCATCTAGTGGACCCCACTGATGGCGACAGCAGCGGGACTTCGAAGCAACGTAGTGACGAAAAACAGTGAAGAAAGCTTATGGACTCTGTTTAGGGGAAACCGATCGGCTGCTCCCCCTCTGCCACTAGCCCGGTGGCTGATGGTCGGTACTTTGTGGGCCCATCATGATGTATGTGTTTCATCCATGCCATTCATCCATTTTTACGGATCATTTTAGGGCTTGATCCCAAAAATTAGCAGGATATAAATCTTATGTGGACCACTAATAGTAATGGTCTCTTGCGCACCATACCGCAGGAGAACTTTTGTGCACGAAATTACCACCGGTCATGCCAACTTAAACAAGTATGTTGTAAGTGAGCCTCACAATTATGTTTTCCTGTGATCCATTCCGACAATTCAGTCAATGATATCAATTGAACCGTAGGGTGCAAAAAATATGATAGATTTGTGATTTACTAGGCCACAAAATAGATAATAGTAAGAGAGGAAAAGCCTACCTTTGAATTTTGACCGGGCTCACCATGATGTTTATGTGAAATCCATTCCATCCATTAATTGCCTCGTAGAGGTTAATTCATGGAGACCAAACATTAGACCCGTACCTGGTTTATATTGATCACACCAAGTGATTTTGATAGTGGGTGTTCCTTACACGGTTTCTACTCATGTGGCCCACTAGAATTAGAGATGTGGCTAATGTTGGATCAATACCCCTAAATTATCATATTGACCCATTATGGTTGGAGTGGATTTTACATACATGTCAAGGTGGGCCCACCTCCAGTTGACCCAGTATTAGTTTGGAAGTTGTCAGGTTGTGGACTAGATGCCGTGACGGCCATCAGCCAGCTAACAGCTGGTTGGTGCTAGTTGACCCAACAATGATTTATGTGTTTAATCCAAGCCGTCCATCTATTTTTCCCGCTGAATGTATAGCATGTTCCAAAAAAATGAGTCAAATCCAAATATCAAGTGGACCATGCCACAAGAAAGATTGCTGGAAAGCCCACCATTAAAAATTCTTTGGGCCAAAGTAAGCTTTGGGTCAAGTTAATATTTGTGTTTTTCCTTCATCCAAGTCTCTGTGACCTAATCAATAGGTTGGATGGCAGATAAACTATACCTAAAATTTTTTAATGATGGCCGTTTAATCCATTTAATCACCACTATTTTCATGTGGTGTGGTTTACTTTAAATTTGGATCTTATGCATTTTTTGGATCATACCATAAATTGAGCTACAAAAATGGATGGACAGCATGGATTAAATATATACATCATCGTTTGGCCCACTAACACCAACCAATAGCAAGTTTATTAGTTACTGACAGGGTGGGCATGTAATCCACATCTCTGACTCATCCCAATCACTGCTGAGTCGGCTAGGGGTTGGCCCACCTTGATGTTTATTTGAATCCACTCCATACATAATGTGTGTGACAATAATTTAGTCATAGGTATAAAATATCGGCCACATTTTTAATCTTGGTGGGCCACATGAGCAAAAACAGTGTACAGGATGCCAACTATTCAAACGGTTTCACTTGGTGTGACTGATATGAATCACGAATCTACCTAATTTTTAAGATATACTACTAAATTTCTATCATAGACCTAATGATTGGGGTGGATTTCATGAATGCATCATGGTGGGGCCTAATTTCAACCCATCCTTTTTACTTGTGTTGGTTGGTGCCTAAAATATCTCATGCGGTATGGTGCACAGGAGATCGGGACTCTCTCTCCCTCTCTCTCTCTCTCTATATATATATATGTGTGTGTGTGTGTGTGTGTGTGTGTGTGTTTACCAAAATGGCCCTCAGGTAAGCTCTTTTGACATGTTTGGCCTCTTTTTTTTTTCCTCTTATTAAGTTTTTAGTGTTTGTGGCTATGAAAATGCCCATTGCATGATGTGGCTATTATATTGTGATTGAACTCACTTGAAAGTAGATCCAATTTATTCATTTTTTGTAGCCATCATTTTAGTGGAAAAATACTAATTTAAGTCCACAGTAATCAATAAAGTGGTAATGGCTGGTGGTCGGTGAGGCTGGGGCTAGGGCTGCATATAGTGGGCTCCCTGGATTTGAAACACCCTGGATTTGAAATCCCCTTGTTGTTTTTGGCACCCTAAATTGAGAATCAACTTTAATATAAAAGTAGCTATCCATAGTAAATTTGCAGGGGTTTGAATTTAATTACTGAATCAACTTTAATATCTCTAATTAGTGAACTTCTGTAATTTTTTACACAATGGTTGCAATAAGCATGCTGAAATATATACTTTGCCAACAAATGATGAAATTCCAAGTCTCGGTCTCGAATGGGCTACAAGCACAAGATCATGTCTGAGTGACTAACCAATGATTTTAACCGTTGATTTACATGGACAATGTTTGGATGGTGTTGATCATCGTATTAAAGTAATTATAGTGATGCAATTGATAATCTAATTATTTTAGGATATCATTAGTGGGCCATGTGTCTGATAGATTAATAGCTCCTTTGATACACATGTTACACATGCAACTATGAGAATAATTTTAGATGTAATCCAAGGTCTCACCTTGTATTTCAAACCCCTGATTGAGGGGATTTGAAACCCCCAATTACTTTATGGTGCCAAACAATCTAGGGGATTTGAAATCCCTTAAATCCCCCCTATCCATGGTGCCAAACGACCCCTAATATGAGCTCTTTGCAGTCCACAACAATCAATAAAGTGGTCATATAATTTCAACTCTTTCCTATGGTGTGATCCACCTTTATATATATATATATATATATATATATATATATATGCCTCGTTCTTGGGCCCATACCCTTAAATTAAATTCCAAATGTAATGGACAAAGTAGATTCGACCCACATCCTACAGTGAGTCTCATAGATAGTGTCTAAGGACCGTATAATAAGGGCAAGTATATTGAGAGACATCATTTCTACATTTTGCAAATTTTATATTCAAAGAGTTTCTTCTTCCTTCCTGAGACCCACCTCTACTTTATGGTCTACTCTAGTCTGTAGCATTATTTATTTTAAAACTCTTCTTCTTTGAAGCTTCCTCGATAGAATCCACCACCACGCTCTTATGTTGTATTCTCTAATAGACCATTCTCATGCGTTTCATTATCCAGCGTGGGAATCAGGTCATGTGCACATTCACCCCCTTAACACATGACAACCACAACCCTTAATATATGACAAACACGAACCTTAAAACATGGCAACCACGACCCTAACCCTTAACACATGACAATCATGACCCTTAACACTTGACAACCAGTACCCCTTAATGGATGACAACCACGACTTGTATTGCATTATGATGAACACTTTCACCCAAACTCTGACTCCATCTACCTGCATTGCATCCAACTCTTTTATCCAACATCAAAACCTTTCATTTACTCAAAATTCCTACAAAAGATATTCGTTCCCAAAAAATCATATTTCCTTTTATCATACAAAAGAATATTCATTCTTCCTCTATATTGTATGCCTTCTTTACTTCAGGGCTCACTTCTCAACCATATGCGCCTTTGCATAAGATAGTGGAGTACTTGACCGTGGGCTTGCCATTGTGAGATATCGAATTTCAATAGAAATTTGAAGCATAAGCTCCTTAACATCTCTATACGAGGACGCTTGGTCAAAATTCTCTTTAAGATCCCTTATAAACTGAATGAAACACTTAGGCAATGCTCGGTATTTCCAGAGTTACAATTTATTGTAGGTAAGGTATTAACATCTAAAAAAAAAAAAAAGAAGCTAGTAGCAAAGAAAAATAAAAGTAATTAAAATACTAAGGGTCATGATTATCATATATTAAGGGTTGAAGTTGTCATGTGTTAAGGGTTATGGGTATCATGTGTTAAAGGTCGAGGTTGTTATGTTTAAGGGTCATGGTTATCATGTGTTAAGGGTTGAGGTTATTATGTGTTAAGAGTCGAGGTTGTCATATGTTAAGGGCCGTGGTTGTCATGTATTAAGGGTTGAGGTTGTTCAACAAGCGTTCGACCAAGCCAATACATAAAAAAATCACTTTCTATCTCCTTCATTGTCCTTAATATGATAACCCCGACCACCCCGTGTAACCTCAATCCCTTATAGACATCCCTTCTCCCCATAGTAATAACATAAAACTGTCCTCTATACAACAATCCCTTCTACCCATAACTAAACAGAATGGTATTCTGAAAAAAATAAAAAATAAAAATTATTAAAATATCTTTATTTTACCAGTGGCACCCATCTTTAAGAAGCTTAGTCACCGAAGTGTACAAAACAATCATTTTTCTCAAGTCAAAGCGAATAAGAAGACCATACGATAGAGAACATGGCACTGATATGTAGAAAAAAGAACTCTATTAGGGGATGGTAGTGGGTCACATGGAGGAAGCTTCCAATGGAAGAAGAAAAGGCTCTGGAAAAAAAAAAAAACTCAAATGGGTCCTCCAATAAACTTAGCCCTACCAATGGAGTCTTTAAACATCGTCTGTGGGGCCCACCGTAAGGTATGTGTTAAATCCACTCCATCCATTGGAGTCTAATTTAGTTAAAAAGGCATTGGCTTAAGAATGAGGCACATCCATAGATAAGGTTGACCATATCATAAGAAAACAGTTGTGAGTAAACGACCATCGTTATCAATTATTATGGGTCATAAAGAGCTCGAATTAAGTTGAAATTAGCATTTTTTTTCACTGAAATGGTAGGCCACAAAGAGAATGAACAGATTAGATTTGCATTCCATTGGGCCTAATCACCACATGATGGGTCACGTCATGCTTTGAGATTGGGGCGTTGAAGCTTCTCTCAAACTCAATTGCCATACGGGCGTAAGGCTCTATACAAGGGCATTTTCATCCTTGCAATTTTCAAAAAGCCGTCAGGAGGTTAAAAAAAGCATTAGAAAAGGGAGGCTAAACACTTGCAATGACCCTACCTTAGGGCCATTTTGGTAAAATCCCCTATAGTGAATGGTGGTGCCCAGTCACTCTTCCACCTTGCGCATGTTATAGTTAGGAAATCTAAACTGCCCAAACTGTTGACCCAACTATGGATGGAGTTGACCCTAATTGCATGGTGGCTCAGATGTCATTGTTAGTGCACTAATTTGTATACCTTATTTGTTAATTAGTTGAGTCAATATGTCATGTAGTTAGTTGAGCCCTTGGAAGCTGAAGACCAAAGACACAAGTGGAGTTGGAGCATCAAGGAGCAAAAAACAAGTATATAAGGTGCATTGGTGACCGTAACCCTTGACCCAAAATAACCTAAACCTCTACATGATCTTAATCATAATAGGTAAACCTTTTATTGATTACCCCTTAAGCTATAGGAGCCTTAATTGATCATCCTTAGAATGGCTTTAGAGGTCTCGAGTTGGTGGAAAATATGCATAATTTTAGTAACATTTGATCCGACTGAAATATGCTAAAACAGGATAGTGTGCTGTGGTGGAATTTCAGGTAATTCGGCTACAACCGAATAACACATTAATCCCACCGAAGACCATGTTTTGTGCTATCAAAGACACATTCAGTGCGAGCAAAAGTGTCTAAGTCTGTCCAGTGGCTTTCTTGTCTAATTTGGTGTGATCGAACATTAATTCGATGTGATCGAAGACTAGCCATTATAGATTCGTTGGAGCATTTTCCCTATAAATCTAGCAACCAGATCTTTATGAAAAGGATGGATTTTTGGAATTTTTGAGACTCTAGTGCATTCCAAGCTCTACCAAACCTTATAAGCTCTATCCCAATGAGATTCATGCTCTCTTTCTTCTTAGTGATTATTCACTCTGATGAGCATTCCATGCTCATCTATGAGAAAATCATGATCTCAAGCATTCTCTATAGTTTAGACACAATTTCTGTTGACAAGTCCTAGTGTCTATCAACCTCTAGAGTGTCCTTCAAGTAGAATCCCCTAGGAATTTAACTTTCCATTAGTTGTATGAGATTCTACCCACCTCCTATCACCTTGGTCACCTCAAAGTAGCACTACATACAAAGTGTTTGATCTTGGAGTTGAAGCCTTAATAAAGCATCGACATTATGATCGAGGGATCAAAGGGGAATTGATTAAGGGAGAGCATCGATCAAGCAACCTAAAACGGCACATCAATGAGTCTCAATTCGACAAGTGTCATTAAGTGAGTCCATGTAAACTCCTTCCTTATGTAGGATTGAATGTAAGAGTTTGATTGTGAAACTCAGCTAGATTCTCGTCTAAGACCTAAATCAAAGTCCTTATGTAGGCCACTCGACACAGGTGTGTACATGTTAGTCTCTGAAAGAGCCTTTAGCAGGAGTAAATGTAGGTCCTTAGATTATGACTGAGGTCATTGGTTAGCTAATAGAAAACCAACTCAAATCTCTTGCAGGAGCCTCCGGTAGGAGTGTACATTAGGGTCTTTGTGTGGGATGTAAGGGTTAGAGGTGAACCTGATTTAAAACCTCCAATAGTGAAATCTGGTACACTCATGGGTTGAGTGCGTTCGTGGAGAGTAGAGTAGGAAAACCGAACTATTTATATGCTTGTGTCTGGGATTGTCTTTAAGAACTTGTTTAATTATTCTTATGTGATTGTTTAAATGAATTATATATATGCATGATTAGATGAATGTTAGGTGTTGATAGTCAGCACATCCCACACACACACGTATACTATCTTATATAAACTAGTTGCTTTTATAGGAATATGATTTGTAGTCTATGTGATTGGACCCACTAATGGCTTAGAAGCCTTAGTGTTAAATTACTTTACTTAGCTTTAATTGAAAATTAGTTAAAGTATGCAATTGAATTTAAAATGCATAATTTTTATTTGGTCCTAATCACTCCATCTAGGACATAAAATTCATTCCTTAGCTCCGCCAAACTTCCACACGTAGTCATGGTATCCTATTCTATACAATTTCATCCCTGACTTTTATAATACCCCAGTTTCCGAAACCCGAGTACACTACTCGTTTTCCAAAATCCAAGTGTTAACCTTTAAGATAGCTCAAATTTCACGTACATTTTTTTTTGTGTTCTTTATCAGAGTTAGTAATCTAGCAGAATATAAACAAATCAAGTATAAGAGGGAATCCAAATATACGTAACCAAATATTTGAGTGCTTGCTTGAAAACTTATACAAATCAATGTCTTAAGTTTTTACAATGCATAATAATACAAATTAAATACAAATGAAATTAGGAATAGAGAGTCGCAAGATCATTTAGCTCCTCCTATTCCACATGAACACCCACATGCGCATCCGCTGCATTTCCCGCACACTGATTATAGTTTGATAGCGTCAATGGTTATTGCGGTGAGGTATAACCCCCAAGATTTATCGTATCATCACGATAATTAAGCATAGTTATCAGGAACAGTCTATAATGAATATTTCACAATAATCATTATAATAATAAGATAAAGTTCATCAAATACGCATATATTAAATAAATTCCACCAAGATATTCTTATTTAAATGCATGGATACATGCACATGCTCACAGACCTGGGGATGCACATTCAACTGGTAAAAAGTCTCCCAAGGAGAACTATACACCCGAAAAAGTACTGAAATGTATGCTGTAAGGAGAACTAGTCACCCAAAAAAGACCATACAACGAGGACACCAAAGGCAAACTAGTTTTCCGGAAAAGTACTCAAAGGTACGCCCTAAGGAGGTCTAGGCACTCGGAAAAATCCACGTGACAAGGACAACCCATGGTGGTTCGAATACACGCGATAATAACTTTGGATCACCTGGTAAAATAATCCATGGTACAGCCCATAGTGACCCAAGAATCCCCGTGTCCTACATCGACGACCTGGTAAAGTCTGTATGCCATGAAAATACATGATTAGCTCAACCATTATTATTCCAATTTCAAACAGTCATTTTAAGAAAGCTCAAAGGTCACTACAAGAGCTCATTACCCAGCATAGGCCGACAGCTCGGTCATAGTGCCTCATATCACCATCCCTGGCTCATGAGACTCTAACAAATAGGATGTTTAAAGGTAACCTACTTAACTACTGGCCAATTATAGTTTTACAAGTGGAACTTACTATCGCAAGGTTATACGAAGACGATCCATTAAAGCCACGTAGGGCAAATATTCCATCAAGCTGCATAAGGCAAACAGTCCATCTTAAGGATGTGATAAAAATGGATTATCCCAAAAGCTACTTAGGCAATAAATTATCCATAAGATGAAAAGTCTACATCAAATGTTCTATTTAATTTATTAGACAAAGTGGTCACTAGTTCGAGGACCTCCAAGCATTCCATCAAGTGATCATGAATGACAAATTAAATCATGTATAATATCAATATAGCACATGCATATCTAAAGCGTTCATTTCAAATCAGAATAGAGGTATTTAAATCTTACTGCATGTTCAAATATTGAATTTAAATCCAATTTATCAATCATCATAAGGAATCAAAATCAATAAGATCAATTAACCACATTAAGTAATCGATAAGATAAATGAACGAAGATGAATGAACATAACTATCAAGATGTAGAAAAGCTTGAAGGGTGATCCTCACCTTTGGTGTGGACATACTTCTCACTTCTCGCTAAATACTCAATCTCGAGTCCAAGACACCACAAATCTAATCCAACCCAAGTTGGTTTATTAACTTTGTATAAAAAAGATCCGTGCTTGTAAGATTTAGAGTCGATACTTAAATATAACTTTAAGGATTAACCAAATTGCACTTAAAATTGCGAAATGAAACTGAGTTAACTTAGTAATAACAATTGAAAGCTAGCTTTAATATACCTTGACCCAGCATAAAACGACTTGAACCCGAATAAGAACCCGTGCTTTTAACCCATCGGTCGGGGCACCACAATGGTTTTGCTACGCCCAGGTTTGCCTTAGCCCTGGACTCGGTGAACTCAACTGAGTCAACTCAGCAAAACCGAACATACTACAATCCCCTCCTTCCTCTTCCTCTTTCCTTCTTTTCTCCTCCTCCTTCCTCTCTAAATTTCTCTTACTTTCTCTTCCTTGCAGCCAATCACGACCTGAACTCAGTCTAGATTTGAGTCTAAACACATGACTTGCACTGAGTCGTAGCCCAAACTGGACTGAACTCAATCTAGACTCAGTGTATTAAAGTCTGAGTTTGGCTCTCTCTCTCTCTCTCTTTCTCTCTCTCTCTCTCTCTCTCTCTCTCTCTCTCTTCCCTCTCTCCATGATCTTCTTCTTTGCTTCTTCTTTTTCTTGACCAGACAGGGACTGAATTGAAACTCAGAGAACGGGTCGAGTCACGCCAGTGAGTCCAAACTCAGCAGTGAGCCGACTTGAATTCTCCACTCACCTACTGATTCTCTCCTTCTCTTTCTTTCTACCTCTCCCATTTCTTAACCTTAATAGATCTGGACTCGGCCCAGACTCGGACCGAGTTGATTCACAGCTGACTTGGTTCAACTCAACTAGACACAACGAGTTAGTCCATTTCCCCTTCTCTTGTTTCTCTTCCTCTTTCTTCCTCATTCTACTTCCTTTGCTTCTTCTCCTTTCCTTCTTTCTCTCCTCTTCAGCTAAATGGGATTGGCTCCGGACTCACCCGAACATGCAGCGACTCGAACCAAGTCAACTCAACTCGATGCAGTAGGTAAGGACAACACTCCTTTCCTCTCTTTAAAACTTCCTATTTTTAGAAAGGGTTGCCCTAAAAGGCAGCCTTTTTATAGGCCTTACTAATCGGTCTCTAAAGGCTTCGACAATTAGTTAATCCTAAGATTAGTTACAGGTTGATTGCCCAAGTAAGCGAGTCTATAAGGTGATATGTTCAAACACCAACTGCATGGCTACAATCTAACTAGACGGATGAACATTTGAGGAGATGAGCCACCAGATGGACAACTCAAATCAAGGAATGGGGCTCACTTAGAGGAGGTGGGTCTATCAGTTTGGCGGGGAAGATGACGGCTATGATCATGGTGGACTTTGATCAAAGGGATGATCTTGAGATGTGATGCATATGGATGATTCAGATGGGTCACAGAGATCTTGTGGGACCTGCCATTTGAACGAATGACCACCATTTCTTGGTGGCTTCCAAGACTATGGGTTGCGACGACTCTCTTTCCTTGTTGCAAAACCCTAAGGCGCTGGGCTGAGATTGGTTGGATGAATGGCTAGGATTTTAGGGCGGAAAGATCTCTCAGATTACCAGCTAACGTGTAGCAACGGAGTTTCTACATTCAGCAATTACACATGTATAGCCCCGCTCTCACCCAGATTTGTTCGCACAAGCACGATATAAAACGTGTGAAGTTTTTAGGGTTTTGGGATGGACTATTGCCCCAACACAATGGATGGTTTAGATCATCCAGAATGACTAAGATGGTGGACCACAAGCCATCGCAGTGGCCCTCGTCCATTTAAATTTTGTATGGCAGGAAATGCAAGAGGAAAATTCCTCTTTTTTGAGTGAGCTCGGGTCAAACCCGGTTTGACGCAAACTTGAATTCAATGTGCCACGGGTGTACACCCTTCTGTGTACACCCGGTATAAAGGTGGGGTCCACGGTGATGTTTCATGAAATACACTCTGTCCATTCCGCTCTACCACTCCTGATGGGACACCAGTCCCACTTTCCAACCGATTCAATGTTCAGGTGGGCCATACGTTTAACTTTTGACTCCTATTTGTGGATTTCTATTAATCAGGAGGTCGGATCATTCAAAATTTGAACACCAATGGCTAAAATGGTCCATGGGACCACTTAACTAGAATTCAATGACTAGATATGGATCAGGTGGCCTAACAACATTCATAATACTATATATCATTTTTGCAATGTTTTTTATTATTATTCTCTAAGTTATTTACACGTGCTGCATCCCAATCCACGCCATTTATTTATTCCCTCAGCCCCCTATAGGGTTTTTATAGGACAGATTAGAAAGTTTTAATTTGTAAGTGGGCCACGATATATGCTTATCGATTTATTTAAAGTAACGATTGGATATGATTTTATTTTTATTTTTTTGATATTCTAGCTATTGAAATTTAGCAGTGGTTTGTGACTTATCAATGGATGGTGGATAGCGTAGGTTATTTGTATTATCACGCAATATGTTAATCTAGATTATAATCGTAACACCCGAGCATGCGAAAGTACGATGTGTTACAACTTTGGGGGAGCCAACGTGATGAATGTGTTTTATCCATGCTATCCATCCATTTTACTAGATCATTTTTGGGCAAGAGCCCATAATTGAAGCATATCCAAAATTTAAGTGGACCACACTGCATGAAACATGAGGGATAATGGAATAACCCCAATATTTTATACGTAGGCAATATACACATATACGTTCACGTAAATAATTAAATGAGTTTAAGTATAAAAAATTCTCTTTAAGAAACAAAAACTAACAGTTAGCTAAGTGATAAAGATACTTTTGGTTGTAGAACAGGTAGTATTGATACTTGACATTGTAATAAAGTAATATTTTTTGCAAAATTCATAAATTTATTGGAATTTAAACTTAAATATCAAAACAAGACATAGGTTTCAATCGATTGCATTATCACATAGTTTCAGGTTGGGGATGCAATTTGCTTTATTTTACTTTATTTTTTATTGTTAAGTACTATTTGCGATACGTTCTACATGATGGATAGATTGGAATAACCATTGGACCTCATATGTATAAGTGTAACAATATAGGTACATTTGTTTAGCATACAAGGTAGCGTTATGCACATAAAACCTATCTCTCTAGGTCGATGTTCCTTTTTTGCTTTGGCATGGGAAACTATGTTGGGCCCCATGCTGATGTGTAGGGTCCGATCCATCTGGTCTAAAATTACAGTAGAACTGCTATTACTAAAGTACGAAGTATGTCCAAATGTCGGGGGGGGGGGGGTGTGGAGTGGGCTTTTTCAAAATTATTTTTAACTAAGAACAAACTATGCCTAACTTTAATCGAAAGAGTAAGGTAAAGTAACTTTATGGCTTCAAAGCTAATAGAGGGTCCAAATCACATAGGCTTATATAGGATTTCTATATAAGAACATGCCTATAAGGAATAATGTATATGATAGTGTGTGGGATGTGATCTCTATCAGTACTTATACATTAACCAAATCATGTAACATAAAAGACATTTGATAATCATAAGCATAATTAGAATAATGCACAATAAGCAATCCCAAACACAATCATATATAGTGGTTCAGCTACTTGCCTACTCCACTCCCGACGGACGCACTCTCTCCTAGAGTGTACCGGATTTCACTATCCAATGGTTTAAACCAGGTTAACCATGAACCTTTACAACCTACACAAGGTTAACTAAGGGACCTATACAAGGTTCCCTTAAATGCCTATACAAGGTGACGAGTCCTTCCTAAGGCAACCCAAGCCTACACAAGGCAACTCAAGCTTACACAAGGCAACTCGTACTACCAAGGACCACGTATGCTCCCGTCAGAGGCATAAAAAGAGGTCTTGGTAAGTTTGTCACTTAAACTCTAAATTCCAATCCTACAGGAGGAAAGGGCTTCGGACACAATAGACTCAATGTACTTATAAGTAAGTAAGTGAATTCTGTTCTTGCACAATGTGAAGATCTTCGATGATGACGAAGAGTCTTCAGCTCCCTTGAACCGCAACATCTTCTGAATCTTTCAATCAATGCTTCAAGGTTATGCAGTTTAGGGTTTTGTTCTTTTCTATTTATATGATATGATTTGAAACACATATAGAGAAGGTTCCCATGAGCTATGCATTCAAGAGTTTCATTACTAAGATTTACCTTCAAAGAGGTTAGTTGGAAACTCAATGAATGCTAGAGTTCATAATTCAATCTAAGCACATAAGATAATGAGATAATGCTTATGCCAAGATTGAATAATGAACTCTAATCGGAAAGAGGGAATGAGGAAGAGGGTATAATCTCTATGAAATAACTCTCTCAAACTCTCTTAATTTTTAGCTCATTTTGCTAAGAGGCAGCCTATGGTATTTATAAAGAAGAAATCCCAACGGAAAAAAAAAACGGGCAGAAATCTGTTATTGTCAATGCTATCGAGCAAACTTTGATTCCATCAAAATTTGAATTTCGATGTTATCGAGCCTACATCGATTGCATCAATTTCCTACACACATATATTCATTTTTGTGTAGAACAGATTCTGCTCGATTTTATCGAGTACCCTTCGATTTTATCGATGTGCACTTCGATATCATCGAGAGGTAGTTCGATCCAATCAGATTTCCTTCAAAAAATTAACTTTGGTTGCTAAAAGATTTTGTCTGGATGTTCCATGCTATCGATTATCATTTAATGCTATTGAATTTTGAATTTTCGATTGCATCAAATGGAATTTGATGTGATCGAAGAGATGTGTTTTCTTGTGTGGTTTGCTGGACAAAATGTTCCTTATTCTCGATGTAATTGAACAAGCTTCGATACAATCGAGAACTTACTCTCAATGCAATTGAAGGTGGCTCGATTATATTGATGGACACTTTTAGAATGTTTTTTTAAGTAGAGGAAGTGCCCTAAGTCGATGTCATCGAATAGGGTTCAATTCTATCGAAATTTGAATTTTGATAATATCGAACTTCATTCGATATAATCGAAATTTCTCAGCAGATGGTTCTTTTGTTGCTGGATAGAATGGGCCTTATCTTTGATGCAATTGAACCATGTTCAATTGAATAAAAAATGACTTCGATGCAATCGATTTTACCTATGTAGTTTATGTTTTACTCCTCTATCATTCTAAGTGTTTAACACTTAAGCTTATCAAAGATGTTTTTCAATGAATTGAAGGTAAGGCTAAGTTAAATGGGGGTCATTTTCCTCAGGGGTTTGGTTAGGGAAGTGAGGCTTCATTTACCTGTGTGGAGCACTCGAGCTTTTTCTTGGTTGAGGTCTTGATCTTGTAATCTTCATCTTGAGGCTCACTTGAAGATTGACTCAACACTCACGTAATTTGACAAACCAGGGCACTTTCACAGTCCATGTGATTGCTAAGATCAAAATATGATAGAACCTTAAAGATCAGGCTAATATGACCATCTAATGGGCCATAACGATTAAATAGTGATTTTAAAGGTAAAATGGCTTTTAGAATAGTTTGGTCCCATAGGACAGTCAAATCAAACTGATATTTGGTTCCCATCTTTAACAATACAGTATTGTACCATTGATTGAATTAGATCTAACTTGCGTACCTCGAGTGGGACTACATCCAAGTTAAAAGAAAAGAAAATTTGGAAAAAGCCTTGTATTGGTTCGTAAAAACCAAAGTAGTTTCTGAACTCTGTCGATTCGACCCACAGGGTCATTGGTCCAACTGACAGAGTGTATTCTCGAAGAAAATTAGATGCAGCAAGACTCTATCGATCTGACCAACAGATCATTAGTTCGACTGACAGACAGTAAAAAATGTAGTTTTGTTACTTGTAACACTGTTGGTCCGACCGACAGTCGTTCGATTCGACCAACAGAGTGCAGTTCAACTTATTACATTCCAAATCTTGGGAAGCTGATTGATCCGTTCATTTAATTTGTGGTTTATAATTAAATATCATTGATGGGTTAGTTAAATATCGTTCGTTAGGTAGGGATCACTTTGATTGATCAAGTGGGTACCACGAGTTTGTGACGATTACCAACCCTATGAGGTGGGGCCCACAATATGGAGTAATTGATCAGAATATTGATTTTCTATTGTAAATTGTATTTTAGAAAATTTCTAAAATCTTTTTAGATTAATTCTTCTAATCGATTGACCTCATCCAAATTCTCAGGTGAGGGATCCCAACTTGTTTCCTTCTCATTTGAATTAAGATAGTGTGTATTAATTTATGATAATTTGATTAATATGTTGCTTTATAATTATTTTGATTATGCTATGTTTGAGTTATCTATTATTTGTCATCACATGTTTACATCCTGAATGCCTGAAAGACTGTAGTATCTAAAATATGTCATCATACATGTATATTTTGATCAATCTATATAACTGTAAATCGACAAATGAATGGTGAAACCTAAACATCATGCCTTCATAACAGAGTTGTTCCTAGTGTTTGAAGTATCAGTATTGTTACAAGTTTCGTTGGCCAGGGATATGGAAATAATATCGATATCACCGATAATATCGCTGATAACCGAAAATGCGGAGAAACATGGGAAAAACGGTGAAATTTTCAACGAAACTTTAGGAGATGTTAAAATGTACATATTTGTATATTTAGAAATAAAAAATTGCAAAAAGAATGCATACATAACAAGTTTTCATTTAATAGTGTAACGCCCTGGGTTTTTAAAACCTAAGTATATGACTCATTTTTCAAAAACCTGAGTGTTAACCTTTAAAAGTAGCCAAATTTCATGTATATTTTTTGTTCTTTTCTTTTCTTAGAGTTAGTAATTTTACGGAAGATGGACAAGTCAAAAATAAAGGAAAATTTGCATTTACATTCGAATATACGAGCGGTTGCCCAAATGACTTATACAAACCAATGTCTTTATGTTAATAAATACAAGAATTACACAATTTAACACATAAGAAATAATAAAATGCATATAAACTTGAGCCGCAAGATTGCGCAGCTTCTCTTGGCAGATACAGTCATGCATCCCTAATAATTGTACCATGCTCTTCATCAATCTGGACATGGATATTATTTAAACCACTTGCACTACCTGTACGGTTATATATTCAATGAATGAGTGGTTAGCTCAGTGTGAATTTTCCTCAAGATTACATACCGCCACATTAGTCAAGCATAATTTAAAGAAATAAGGCATCCAAAACAATACATGATGCAGTCTTGTTTAAATGCATGGATGTGTGAATGCACATTGACCTGGGGATGCTCATCCAGTCGGACTTGGGCTCGTCACCCATGCATATGGCCGGTCAGCAGCGAATCACATCATGTGTGTACATCATGTACAAGCATAGTGACCAAGCCATCATATATCACGTACGCGGGTCAATAATCAATGGTTTGGGAGCTAACGAAACGATGTCACACTAAGGCCTAAGGGCACATGATATAGCATACAGAATTAGACACCTATCATCGCCCATATGTTATGAATGCATGATTAGCCAAACCGTTATTATTCCCATTATAACCAACCAATTTAAGAAAGCTCAAACATTACTATGAGGGGCTCATCACCTAGTGTAGGCTGATAGCTCAGGCATAGTGTCCCATTCCACCATCCCCAGCTCATAAGACTCCAACATTGGGATGTTTAATGGTAACCTCATCGACTAGTGGCCAATCATATTTCAATAGGTGGAACTTACAATTGTATGATTATATAAAAATAATCCCATCAAGCCACTTAAGGCAAATATCAAATGAAAGTCACATAGGGCAAATATTATATCGAAGCCGCAAATGGCAAATATTATATCAAAGCCGCAAAGGGCAAATATCACATCAAAGGCACAAAGGGCATATATCACATCAAAGGCGCAAAGGCCAGATATCATATTAAAGCCAAAGAGGGCACAAGGGTCCACAAGATGGTAAGTGTACAACAACTTAGGTAAAATGGCCACTAGGTTGGGGGGCCATTATAGTCACAGTCAGTCAAGTTACATCCCAAGTCTGGATGCAAATTTATAAGCGAGGTTTCCCACTGATTGATGTACCAGTTTAAGTTCCATAAGCAATCCACAAGCATGAAAAAGTATACAAGTGCAACATACATATGTTTATACAAGATAAATGTCAAGCAATTATCAGCTGGAAGTCAAATCCAACAACTAACACAAGTAATAATCAAATAGAGATAGTAATTATCTGTTGGAATTAAAATAGGAACTATCACTTAAACTAATAGGAAAGTAGAAAGCTCAAGGGGATGAAATCATCACCTTACGAATCGACTATCACTTATTCGATCTTTACTAACTACGAATCGACTAACACTTATTCGTTCGACTCGACGAATCAACTCGACGCAACTAAGTGCGATGATTTAAGCCTGACAAAAGAAGTCAGATTTCTTAAAGATTGAACAACACAAGCTAGTTATAGGCAGCATTAGGGTCCTCCCATGTCCAAAAATAAATAACTTAAATAAGAAGAGAATCAACTTACTGAGTCAACTCAGTGTGTCATTACGATTAAATGTTCACCAAAACCTGATTAGAAATAAAATGTTAGAATGGGAACTTATCTGATGTAAGGAGGATGCAGGTGCCTAACCCAACCTGACTCAGTCCCTTGACTCGCTCGAGTTGAGCTAGTGCAATAGTAGCCACTCTCTCACTCTCTTTCTCCTCTTATTTCTTCTTCTTCCTTCCCACTCTCTCTCATTTCCCTTCATCTCTCTCTTCTTCCTTTCTCTTTCTTCTCTCTCTCTCTCTCTGTAATGCCCTGAATTTCAAGGGTCGAGCAAAGCTCTACTCCCGAGATTCAGAACATCACTTATGCAATATGGATGATGATATTCAAATTTTGTCCATGTTACTGAGTTAAGCATGTGTGGGATTATACTAAAACAACATATCATACTCCGGATATAATCAAGTTAAGCAAGCGGAAGTCTAAAACATATCTATTTAAGCAAGTAGGTGTTTTACAAAACCTCATCCAGAGTATGAGTATGTAACTGGGTCCAATATATACATGTATGGTTCCAAAATGAACAAAAACGGAAATGTAAATGTGTCTAACTACGCCCAGATATCCCAGTGATCGCTGCGTATCGGCCTGAGGTCTACATCAACCCGCCCAAGAGTTGAAAATAGGAGAATTCCTCCTCCTCATCCATAAAGTCCTGCTCTATTGCATGGACTTCATCAGCATCTGCATCTAAATTAGAGTCTGATTGGTGTTTTAAAACACCATCCTAGAGTGGGAGTGAGTGATCAACTCAGTGGTACTATAAGGCAAAAGTTAACATGTTATCAAGTCAATCAAGTAGTAATGATAAAACAATCAAACAATCACTTTCTAACTACTCTTTTTAATGCAGAAATGGAGTGCAAGTAATGATGTATGCCCTCACATCGAAGCTCCCTCACAAGCGACTCCGTCAACCTATTTCGCACATGACAACACTTCCTCAAAAGGGTGCAACTTCAACGCCTTTAAAGCACATCCTAACTAATGCAGTGCAATGTATAGTCGTGTTAGCCAGATAATTAATTAAATTTATTCATACAGTAAGTTTGAAAAGCTAGGGTATCTCCTTTTATATCATTGACCTGAATCGAAGGATCCATCTAGATTTGTCACTCCTAGTCAAACACATATGATAGGCGAGTTATAAGGTCATCACTCCTAATTAAACACATACGATAGGCAAGTTACAAGAATTTATACTCGCGGTCACTACGGGGAGGCTCGTCACCTCAGCGTAGGCCGACAGCTCGAACACAGTGTCCCATACCACCATTGCCCGACTCACGAGTCTTAGTTGCTCATTGGTCACTATGGGGAGGTTCGTCACCCCAGTGTAGGTTGACAGCTCAAACACGGTGTCCCATACCACCATGCCCGGCTCATGAGTCTTATCGGATCATGGTACCATGGTTAAAGTGGGCCTTTATATTGGTGAGGGGTACCTTAGTTCAAACAGTAGTGTCTATATATGTTAAACACACCATAGGCCAATCAGTTCATTAGGCAAGCTTGATTAGTACGAGCACACGCTGACTTAATCGACATGGAGCGCATAAGCTCTCCTCATGGCTTAACCACTATCGACAATCGTCGTGCAACCCAGATTCATCGAGAATACCCAATGTGGTGAGACTAATTCGGCCACTTGAACAGGGACTGTTATCGATTGCCTGGGCTATGTTGTAGCCTCAATCCTACTCATATGCAGCTAACAAACGCATGTGATAATCACCTCAGCATTTAACAAACAATCCAAGTGGATTCCTCACTTGAGTATTTGATCGAATACATTGATCATGTTACCAAACACTTGTATCTGATCAATTAATTACATAGAGGAAAATATGATTACATAAAAAAAATTATACATATGCATACGACAATGAAGAATCCTATCTTAATACTCGTAGTAAATACAAATCGTCAACAATTTCTTATTCAGACAATTCGTCAAACACATAAACTAGGTTAGTTATAACATATGTTTTATCAATTCCTTATACAGTGAGATCAACATGCATATGACAATGATGAATCATAGATCAACAATCATGGAAAGCACAAATCATGTTCAAATGCTCATTCAAATATTTCAACAAACACATGGGAGCATCTTTTACTCGTCACAGTTCATATGTGTATATCATACAGAAATCGACATTTTTAAGACAATATGGTAGCAATCAAGTCAGACATAAATCATTAGCTGACATGAAAGCATTGATAACCATAACCTAAGCGTTTATAGTCCGTGCCTTTCGTTGGGATGCTCGACTAGGACTCGGTCCAAATCCTACGTTTCCAAAAATGAAATGTTGGGCACCTAAATGATGAAACAGGTTAGCTAGGTTGACGAACAACTATCCTGGATCTCTACATCGATATTAGGGTTAGGATTTCTTACCCAAAATTGTAACCGAAAAAGGTTGGGTAGCGCAACGGAGCGGAGATTTGGTGCGTGGATTCGTAGGAGAGGATTCCTACAGCGATCTCCCAAAATCTCTCTTCTCTCTTTCTTCTTTTCTCCTCTTTTCTCCTCTCTCCCCCTTAGGGTTTTTGAGAAATTCGTATATGGGAGTGAGGGAGAGAAATAAGGGCTATTTATAAGCCCAGAAGTGATGCAAATGGCCCCAGGGCCAGTTTATACATAGTTTATACCCTTTGGGCGGCTGTCTCTGATGAACAGGGCTCATAGGGAGGCCCACGACTCATCTACGTCATAGGGTACGTTCCCTAACAATGGATCCATGCCAGGACATGATTTTGGTGCGATCGGATAAGCTGATCGACCGCGGAGAGCCTGCTTCAGATCAACGGTCATACTTACTCAATCGGGGCCAAAGTCATTCAGATATGTGCAGGGAAATTTCCTTTCCCCATGGGTGAAGTTTGGTCACAAAGTGACAGTCAGAAATCCTCAACTTTATGTGAGAGTGAATGGCCCAATTCACTTAAGTTTGATTTCATTTTCTAAAGGTATTCGCGTTTCTCACGCACTTCACTCATGGTTCAAGTTGGGCCCTTCTGGACACTATCTGGGCTTGATTCCCATAATGGTTGTCAAGCCCAGTAGGACAGACCTAGTCCTATAGTTTCATGGTCATCGGACCCTCAATGTACGGTCTAGGTCCGATACAGGGTTTTAATGTACTCTCGAGAGCGACAGGCTCTTGGGATTTCTCCTAGGTCTTTAGGTAGCATTGAGCCAGTGGTACTCATGGTTTTAGGCCTTCTCATTTGTGAAAATGGTGGCCCAAGCTTAATCCACAGATTATTTAGTACTTAACTAAATCCCGTCTAAATTACACGACAGCATGCAGTCATTGGGTTGTTTTGCCTGAGGTGGTACTCGGGTCTTTGTACGAATTTTTTCGGGACATTACACTCTCCCTCTTCTGGTACTCCAGCCAAGCCCAATTTGGTTCGGACTAGACCCACTTCGAGTTTATGACGGTCCAGTGAGTCAGAATCTCATCTGGACTTGATAGGTGTGGAGCAGTGAGAGGGCTCGACCAGCAACCCTCTCCCTAGTTCCCTTCTTTCCTCTTCTTCTTTTACTTCATGACACTCCAAGTGCATCTGGATTCGACCTAGACACAACCCAAAACCCACCTGAACAGACCTAACTCGGTCCACGACTCACTCGAGTCGTGCTAGCGCAGTAGAGTAGCATCATGGTGTAACTCGAGTTCAGGTTTTGCACCCGACTTTCTCTCTGTCTCTCCCTCTTCTTTCCTTTCCCTCACAGAGGCTCCCAGCTACCTGACTTAGTCTGGTTTAAGCGGACCAAGCCAACTCGGTGGGGCGTGGCACCGAGTTTTTGCACGAACCTCGGGCTTCCTCTCTCTTTCTCTTTCTCTTTTCTCTATTTTCTCTCCTCCTTTCCCTCATATTTTCTCTCCCCCACCCTCTGTTGCTTTCTTAATCAGTGTCCTCGGCTTGACTCAGTCCAGTCCAACCCAATTGGACAGACTTGTCGCAGTAAGGCAGCAAGTGCAGTGGTGACCGACCTCCCCGCTCTCCCTTTTCTTTCGCTCAAACTCTCCCTCTCCTTTTCTTTTCTTTTCTTTTTTTTCTCTCTCTCTCTCTCTCTCTCTCTCTCTCGTATCTTTCTCAGAATTGAGGCTACTGGCCACCCCAACTTGCTTGAGTTTGAGCTAACTCTGGCCGCTAGTGTGGTGCGGCACCACAACCACTTGTTGATCTCTCTCCCTCTATCCTCTCCTATTTTCTCTCCTTAGTTGCAGGGATTCTTGGCTGCAATCCCGAGAAGAATGAGGCCTTTTATAGGCTAGGGTTGGCTTTCAACTGCGCCAAACAACCATTTATCCCATGCCATGAGCGGTTCGGATGGCCAGCCGCACCTACCATTTTGGCTTGCATGAGTGGAGTTTATAGTCGTGGATCATCATCTGGCACTATGGGCCACTAGATGAATGACTTAGATCATAAAATGGGGCATGCAACATCATGGTGGGTTTCCCAACTAGATGAGGAAGATGAAGTTGCCTCTCATGACGAGTTCTCATCAACGGTCTAAGATGGCCATCCCAGCCATTTAGAGGGACCGGATGGGTCCCTTGATCACTGTGGGGCCCACTAACTTCATCACATTTTACCCGAGTGCAATGACTCGTGAGAAATTCCACCGTGACCACTTTTCTCGTGCGGAGGGGGACCTTCTCAGGACAGAAAACTTGATCCATAGCAGCCCTAAATCGAACATCCAGGATGGCCACGTGAAGCCCCAGGGACAATCCAGATCGCGCCAACTAACATGCCCAAGGAGGAAAGCGCCTGACCATTCTTCCTTCGTCGGTAGGGTGTCTACCCTTTTCTGACGCTGAATGTAGAGCAAGGATGATGCTTGAAGGATGGCTGAGATTGAGGGAGGAGGGATCACGCAGATTGCCAGCTTGGCAACATCGGTTCGGAATTTTCATTTTTTGGAAAACATTGTGCGTGCAAGACCTATTTGCTCCAAGAATCGTGTGCATGCACACATGCTCCCAGGTGTGAGATTAGGTGGGGTTTGGTTAGAACTCGCATCCACACCAGATGGACGGTTTGGATCTCCGAGATGGGCAATGGAGGTGGGCCCCATCAAGATCAAATGGAAATAACCCGTTTTAAATGGCTTTAGGCGGGAATGAGAAAGGAGGAAGAAACCTTCCTTCTTCAGGAATTCATCAGTCAAATCCGACTTTGACTGGAGGTGCAGTTTAGTGCACCGATGGTGCACAAGCACCATACACTCTCGGTATTAATTGTGGGGTCCACCTGGCGACGTTGTAAAATCCATTCCATCTACCAACCCCGTATCATTTACCTGACATCGAGGCAAATCTAACCTTTAGGTGGGCAATACCACTTGATTTTGAGTTATTTTATTGATTTTTATTAATCTAGGAGTTGGATTGATTTCAATCCAAATTTCAACAGCCAAAAGGGTACTAGGGTTTGTTTGGATGATTAGGACTCTTATTGTCACACCCCAAACTCAGAAACTGAGCTCACAAAATTCCCAATCGCTGAATCCGGCGCCGACAGCGTCTATAGAACCCCATTCCCGGCTCCCGGCACCCATCTACCAGGTTCTGATCCTGGGATCCTATAAGGAGGATTTTCAACATCAATTTGATTCGTAACGAGCATAACCATAAGCATAACCCACAAACAATAACCACAAGAACACCATCACAAAATCCACTATGATAAAAAACTTTAAGGTACAATGTGTATGAAGGGAAATACAAGACAATAAAGCCAAAATTTGGAAGCTCTACAACACGCTCCTACTCCTGAACTGCTACTGCCTAGTGTCACCTATATGCAACGATCGTGCATAAGCTTATAGAAAGCTTAGAGGGTGGTGAAAGTGTGTGCATATGGTAGAAATGTAAGTTTGCAATATCAGAGTAATGTGAAAACACCGGTAAGTCCATGAATGTCATCAGTCGTACCAAGGCTATGCGATGCAAGGCATGAGTGCTATTGTCCATATCAAGACCATGTGATGCAAGGAGTGCATGATGTCCGCCATACTAAGGCCATGCAATGCAGATGTAACTCAAGCACACCATTCCTCATCCAAATCCATATGTCAATGCAGCTCATCGCTAGAACATCAAATATCAGTATAGTTCTCACTATAGATAATTAACGGAGTCTAATACACTCTACGCCAACTTCTCGCTCCTATCCGATCGCACAACTGGGTGAGTAGAAGAGACCTCACTATTCGCCTGCCAATATCGGGCCCGGCTCGTCGATAGCGGACCTATTCCTCAAGCCGGTCAAACTTAACCTAAAATTGCCATCTCACTTAGGTGGGTAAGGTCACACCCCTTTCCAACTGACCACAACATAGTGGGAGATGTGGCCTACTAGTAAATGGCCCTCGTACGCTCATGTATCCACTTGGTCTCAACATTGGAGTCATCCTCCGATACCATCGGTTTAGGGATTTTCACCCAAGGACATCTATGGCGCCCTGATGCTAGAAACAGTATTTTCGGTATCCAACCTGGCCACCCACGATGTGTCTGTGGTGGTCATGGCCCTGATGTCACTAGGGCATACAGTAACCATGATCACACAAATACAAAGTGCATGAGTCATGCAATCCAATCATGCATCAATCATGCGCATATCGTGCGCTCATGTGGGATGACTCAACCTATCGAGGAGTCATATAAACCACCTGCACTATGACATATGAAATGACCAATCATATCTTATAACAAACATACAGATGATGTGTATGCGCATGTATCATAATACTATGCTGTCGCGAACTCATAATCGGCAATGGTAGCCGGTATTGGCAATCTGCACCGATAATCAGCATCGATAATCGACCTCTACATAAGGCGGGGTCCATAACTGGACGATTGGTGATAGATCAATTAAAATCAATGGGGCCCAAGCGTTTGGGTTAACCCACTAGAGAATGATGAGGATGGTCCTAATAAGGCCAAAGGGAAGGTCATAATGTGGACGTCCAACCATCATTGCCCATCAATGTGGACCTTTAACTAACATTGCTCCCAAGGAATGGCCCACATAGGGCCAAACATACAGTGGGCCCACGGCCTCGCACCAGGGCCTAATATACATCATCATGGGCCTCAATTGCATCAAATGGGCCGAATCAAAAGGGCCAATTCAAATGGGCTGAATCAAATGGGCCGATCAAAGGGGGCCAAATCAAATGGGCCGGTACAAATGGGCCGAATCAATTGGGCCGGTACAAATGGGCCAAATCAATTGGGCCGATTCAAAAGGGCCAAATCAAAAGGGCCAATTCAAAGGGGGTCGAATTAAATGGGACGGTACAAATGGGCCCAAACCAGCCACACCATTCACCTATTACTTAGAGATCATTTTAGAGCATTATTAAAAAAAATGAATCATATCCAAAGGATCATCTGGACCATACCACACTTAACAGTGGTGATGATGATTTCCACTATTAAATTCCAGAGGGCCCACCATAGTATTTATTTCCCATCCATACTGTTCATAAGGTCACAAAGACCTAAATAGGGAGGAAAAATAAATATCATATTGATTCAAGGCTGCTGTAACCGAAATGGGTTTCAATGGTAGACATTCAATTGCACTATCTTTTGTAGTGTGGTCCACTTGATACTAGATCTGTCTTATTTTTCTTCTCAAGCCCAAGGCCGAGCTTACCAAATGTATGGACGGTTTGGATACAACACATGCATCATGGTGGGTCCCATAGATAGATAACGTGGATGGAACAGGCGGGACCCACGGAACTTGCTGCCGTCTGTACAGCAGCTAGCGGTGGGGTCCACATAGCTGGACGGTGTGTATTACACCCACACGTGCAGCAGGCCCTGCAGACCATGCTGATGTCAATGGGGCAGCTGTATAGCTATTGTACATGTAACTTGCTGCTTTAAAAGGCAGAGGTGGGTCCCACGTAGGGCCCACCACAACATTAAATATATAATGTTATATTATATTATAATATAATATGTAATATATCATATTATATATTATATTAATATAATATAATATATTAATATTATATTTAATATATTGACAACGTCCAGGCCCTAAACGGCCTGGACAGACGCATACACCAGGTGTAGCCCCACACGTGGGGTGGGTCCCACTGTCCAAGGACGGTGGATACACCACATGCACGATGGTGTGGCCCATCTAAATGGATGATGACGTGGATGGGTCCCACAGACCCCACGGTCAGTTCACACTTCACTGTTAGCCACACCCCACTGTCAGTCACACCTCACTGTTAGCCACACACTCCACCGTCAGTGTTGAAATGAGGTATCTTTCACTCAGTCTACCACATGAGCTATAGATCTGGGTGGATCAGAATAAATACATCAAGGAGGGCCTCACCCACACGTGTGGGGTGGGCCACGTCCTAGATGGACGGTTGGGATGACATATAAACATCATGGTGTATCCCACATGGATGGGGTCCACCGGTAGATGGCATGGATGTAAACATCATGGTGGGCCTCAACCTCATCATCATCAGTACCATACAAAGAAGGAAAAAAGAGAGAGAGAAAGAGAAAAAAGACAGATCGGATGGTGATGGAGGGACCTCGCCACTATTGGTCCTCCATGGTCACAATACATACATAAAAAATGGGTCCCATCACAAGTGGGCCTTTTAATAAAAAATCAACGGTGGATCACCCACCTATTGGCCTTCTTCTTAGTCCGATGGAATGCCGAACTCCTTAGCTTCAATTTCAACGAAAGATGATGAAGAATGAAGGGTTGAGATGGGAGATTAGAGGGTTAGGAAGTGGGCCACACACAAAACTCTCTCATGGAGATTTGGGAGAGCTTGGAAGTGTGATATTTTGTAGCTTGGGAGTGAAGAGAGAAAATGAGAGGGAGAGAGAAGTGATGGGTGAAAAGGGATGGGATGATGGATGATGGGTGGAGTGATGGAGTTGTAAGAAAGTGATGGGTGGAGAGAGAGAGAGAGAGAGAGAGAGAGAGAGAGAGAGAGAGAGAGAGAGTTGACTTTGGGAATGGGATAGGATATGTATTTGACATTGATTGATTGATTGATGGGATAGGTTGTAAAGATTCTCTCAGAATTCGTAACCTGTGGCGTTTCTTCGGAATGAACGTGGGCCCACATCTCTTAGCCCGGGTATCGGATCGGTACGCGAGTCACGGCGTTGGAACTGCAAAGATGGCGCGGTCGCTAGGATACAAGTTTCGAGTTGAGCTGACTTCGGTATGCATGACTCGGCTTAGGATCACGCGCAAACATCAGATACAAGTCAAGGGTTGCCGGAATTCAACCGGGAAGACCACAGAAGCCTACGGAACGGTACAGTCTAGGATACGGGGCTTACACTTATTGTTTAACTGTGGGATACACCACATGAACACCTAATTAACAAATCTCAATTCTACTTACCATTCAAATAATCCAACGGTTGGATTGACTAATGTTTAATTGTCAATAACCCTAGGGGTCCTAAAGGATGTTTAGGTGTGGTCTGGGAGTTGAATATAGACTCGAATAATTTGATTTGCATTTTCAAACAATGGGCCTTATAATAAAACATTGTAAACATGATGAAAGGTGGATCTATTAATCCAGACTTCCAAATCTAAGATGAATGGTTAGATTGATCTATCCACGAAATCGAAGTCTTGAAAATATATTTCTTCGTTAATGTGGAGGTTCATCTTAAATAATAACGGATGGACATCTTAATATATGGATGGGGATTGCTTTCAATGGCCAGATTGAGACTAGAATGAATGTGAATGTTCACTTAAACTAGGTTTGTATTTATACTAAATTATATTATATGGTAACACTCGCGTTTCTTCGGAATGAACGCGGATCCACATCTCCTGGCCCAGGTATTGGATTGATGCGCGAGTCATGTCGTTGGAACTGTGGTGACGGCACAGTCGCTAGGATACAAGTTTCGAGTCGAGCCTACTTCGGTATATAGGACTCGACTTAGGATTGCACACAAACGTCAGATACAAGTCGAGGGTTGCTGGAATTCGACCTGGAAGACTGCGGAAGCCTACAAAACGGTACGGTCTAGGATACGAGTCTTACACTTATTATTTGACTATTGTGTGGGACACACCACACGAACACCTAATTAACAAATCTTGATTCTACTCACCATTCAAATAATCTAACGGTTGGATTGACTAACGTTTAATTGTCAATAACCCTAGGGGTCCTAAAGGATGTTTAGGTGTGATCTAGGAGTTGAATATGAACCGAATAATTTGATTTGTATTTTCAAACTATGGGCCTTATAATGAAACATTGTAAACCTAACAAAAGGTGGATGTATTAATCCAGACTTCCAAATCTAAGATGAATGGTTAGATTGATCTATCCACAAAATCGAAGTCATGAAAATAGATTTCTTTGTTAATGTGGAGGTTCATCTTAAATAATAACGGATAGACATCTTGATATATGGATGGGGTTTGCTTTCAACGGTCAGATTGAGACTAGAATGAACGTGAATGTTCACTTAAGCTAGGTTTGTATTTATACTAAATTAGATTATATGGTAACACTCGAGTACTGGAAAGTACGGGGTGTTACAAATAGGGCCTTAAAAAGTATGTGTTGTTGTAAGAAATCAGTCCAACCATCCCATTCGACCTATTTAACCATCCAAACATCCATCGATGTCGCTAAATATTAACAACACATGATATTTCACCAAGCAATCATCAACAATTGGAAAGGAAATGAAAGATTATGGTCTCAATATCACACATGTTGCTATATCGATAATACTGAGATATTATCAATATTTTCAATAACAAATTGAATATTACATAAAACCATGTGCCCATGAAATAAAAACTTTTCTAATATATAAAATTTTGATGATATCAAGACATTGGCGATATTATTGAAAAATTGGCGATACACTTATGATACAATCATTACCTAGAATATACATAGTCAAAAATATTGACGATACGTTAGTGATATTGATGCATTGGCAATACAAGCGACACCTAGAATTTACGTAGTTGAAAATATTGGCGATTATATTAGCGATATTGATACGTTGGCGATACTTAGCGATACATTGCTAATACCTAAAATTTCTGATACTACCAGCATTATCGGTATCGCTGAGCTGGAGATAAAGATAATATCAGAGTAATTCGAACACTGGTTGTTCCTAGGAGACCTCTTTGGATGAATTGCATTTTATTGTTCCTGGTAGTTTTGTTTCTGGATGTGAGTTTTATCCATGCCTACCAATATGGTGGATGACTTCCCAAAAGGGCGGATGCAGGTTAACGATTTTCCAACTCATTCAGATAGATACATCCCATACATGGTGCACACATGCATCTCATGCATTAAAAAGTTTTTTTTTTTTTAAATGTAAAGTTACAAGCTTTATTCTTCCTTTACTATCCTTGATTTTCATGTGAATGAACCCTGGTGGGAACTTTCACTGGGCCTAGCCATCTCACCCTCTCATTGATGAAAAATAAGGAGATGTAACTGAGACAGCGCTGTTAGTACAAGAGCCTAAAGTCGTAGCTGAGTCGAAGAATGACCTGTAACAGCTCAAAATTTTCACGGCCAAAGTTTATACTCTTGCGTGAGGAAACTGGGTGTTAATAATGTATAAATTAGATGCTTTAAAAATTACACTTTTTTTTTTCATTCAGATCACATCCAGATACATTCATAAAGGTAACATTCACGAGAATAAAATCGACTGTAGCAAATAATCAAATGCCCTCTCAAATGGGAGCTTATTACATTTATCGAGTTTGCAGCGGAAGTATTGTTGAGGCATAAAAAATATCTCAATGCAGTGGTCAAAGAATCCCATGGTGCTGATCTGCTCAAGGGGTAGTTTAGGTATTTTAGTAAAGTTCCAGCTCAAGGGGTAGTTTAGGTATTTCGGTAAAGTTCCAGCTCAAGGGGTAGTTTAGGTATTTTGGTAAAGTTCGAGTTCCAGGGGTATCTGTTAAGGCATGAAAAAGTGATGAAAGGATTGAAGCAGAAGAAGATTGGAAAGCAAGGTACTAGAAAGAAGAAAGAGAAGTGTCTTTGAAACGGTTTGCGCGGGACCGCACTAAGTATAATGTTTGCGCAGGATCGCACAAAGTATATCGTTTGCACGTGTCTGCGCAAAGCATGTAACAATGACACAGAAATAACTACAAGGTATTTTGTCCCACATCGCCCAAGTCGGAGTTTTACACCTGCGAAATGCCTATAAATACCCCGTTCTCTCTCTCAAAAGGGGTTAGAAGATTTTGGAGCGAAAGAAGAGAGAAGAAGAAGATCGAAGGTAGGAGCATTGGGCTCCTGCAGGTTGTGCGGACCTGCGTAAATGATAGGGTTTGTGCGGGACCGCGCAAATTGACTGCCTTGCAGTCTATAACAACAATGAGCTGTCATGCTGCTGAAATGGCCGAAGTCTTCAAATCTTCAAGTTCTTCCTATTCAAGAGAGAAGGAAGAGTCATCGACAGAAAGGCGTATTCCTCCTAAGTCTCAGGAGATGATGGAAATAGCGCCAGAATGCTGCCGGAATCCTTATTTTTTTTGAAGATTGGTTGATCGAATCAGTAATTCCTCCTAAGTATTGGGAGATGGCTGAAATAGCGCCGTTATGCTGTCAAAATTTCTATCTCATTGAAGACTGGTTGATCAGATCAGTAATTCCTCCTAAGTCCTAGGAGATTACTAAAACAGGCGTCGGAATGCTGCCAAAATTTCCATAAGACTATCTTGTCTACTTTGATTGATTGTACTTTATTTTCAGAATCAAGGGAATCAGAGGATGTAAATGAACTCAGAATAAATGTGATCAATGTTCTCTTGTTCTTTCTTTGTTATCATTGAATAAATCCTCAAATCAAACACATTTTTTTTCTTATCGAAACAAGTATAAAACTAAATCATAAAACTATCTTTTTTTATTTCAGTATAATCTTTCATAGGGAGAAGGTCATCTAGGTCTTCAATCTGTAAGGTCATCTAGGTCTTCAATCTGTACGTCACCTGCATCATCCATATGATTGGAGAGGGTCAATGCCCTACTCATAGTAATGGTTACCCTTTAAGATTAACAATAATTCAAGAGATTCACGAAAGCAATGTAAAAGTTCTAATACGTCTCATACTCCACTACTACAAAGGGTATCAGCATGCGCAAAAAATCTACATGAATGCATACCTAGCAAAGTGTGTGCGGCTCATCGTACGTAGTGATCATTATCACAATGTAGAACATAGTTCATAATATCCGACTAGCCCCTCATTCTCACACTATGGAGATTCGTCGGCGTGTCCAACGTTAACATGGATTTATGTGAACATCTCAAGGTGACACAACAACGCGATTGAGGAATTTATGTAACACGATGTGTTCATGGAGAGACTATTTGCAACATCCAATCCCAAAAAAGTGATATAACATGCATGGCGATTTACTTACATCGCTTATGCACCATGCCAACCAACCCACAAAATTATGTGCTGACCTAAAGGGCTGCTACTCGTAATGCATTACGTCCACGATAAATATTTGAATCATTAGTTGTGATACCTTTAACACACCACTTGCACCAAGGAAAATGTAAACTGAATCATTGGGGTTCTGGAATATCAAGACCCATGCCCAAGCCTTAAAAATGGATAGTGCAAGGCTAATAAATTAAGGAGGAGAGTAGCAATAGCTAACTCAATAAGAGGAGAGTGGCAATGGCCAACTCAATAAAGAGGAGAGTAGCAATGGCTAACTCAACAGAGAGGAGAGTGATAATGGCCAACTCAATAATAAGGAGAGTGGCAAGGGCCAACTCAACAAAGAGATGAACAGCACGGGTTAACTCAAAAAAATTGGTGAAGGCAAGGGCAAGGCTTGTATCCATCACCTAACATAAATTCATAGAGATCACATATAATACCATTTTTCCCAAAGGATATATAAATGATGGTGGTAAATCAAACAATTGCAGGGAGAATTTACAGTAATATGGAAACATGTAAGAGGCAGGATAATCAACTTAAATCAAATTAAGCTTAAAGGATAAAACCCTCATGTTTAGTGTTGTTCCTTCCTTAAACGTGGGTATGCGTTGAAGGATTAGGTCTTTAATATAATATTTAAGAATTTGGATGGTTAGATTTGATTCAAACTAGCTGGTCTTCTTAGCATGATTTCTAGATCGAAACATTGGGAGAGGACTGAAAAAAGAAGTATAAGAGGGGGAAGTTGGCCATTGCATACCTGTTATCTCAACTCGCTATTTAATGAGTTATTTAACTGAGTAGTTGGCCTTTCTTTTTGCCACGAATCTTTCTTCTTTCTTTCTTCTTCTTCTTCTTCTCTTCTCTCTCTCTCTCTCTCTCTCTCTCTCTCTCTCTCTCTCTCTCTTTCTTCTCTTTCTTTTCTTTTCTTTTCTTTTCTTTCTTTCTCTTTCTTTTTCTTTTGTTTTCTTTCTCCTTTTCTTTCTCTTTCCCTTTATTTTCTTTCTCTTTCTCCTTTTTTCTTCCTTTCTTTTCTCTCTTTCTTTCTCTCCCGTGTGCGTCTTCAGGTGGATGGGCTGGGTATATATAAGACTCTGCATGCTTCTCGACGTTTCCTACGTAATGAGTATCTTACACAAATGGGTTGTGCAAGCCGTTGGTGGGAAACCGTCTTTCATTACACTTCTTCTTCTCTCCTCCTTTCTTTTTCATTGGAGTTAGGTCGGAACTGGGCGTCCACCATGTGGACATCTTGGATCTTCTAATTTAATTAGTAACCTATGGGTTGGAGATGGTTTCTTGGGCGACAGATTCTGCAGGCTTCGGTTCACATCCGTGAAGAACGACGGAAACCACATTCCCGGTTTCCCTTTTCGTCTTTCGGCCAGCTTAGGAAGGTTCAGAATCCCCTTATCCAAGGTTTGGATGGTTTAGATTGAAGTTATATCCCTTAGTTCGGATGTCCTTCATGTAAGGAGAGTTAGGGTGCGTTCAGTTTCTCCACGCCTGTCAAATTTTGTGGAGGGAGGAAATCCGAATCACAGCTAGGAAAACTCTAGTTTGGAGGGCAGAGATGGATTGTAATGGGTGGCTGGGATGGCCAGAAGGCTATGCATGCAGATTACTAGAGTGGAAAGAGGAAGAAAACAGGATCTTTCTATTTTTGGGAACTAGCCGTGCACATAGCTCCTCCTTTGCTAGGAATCATGTGCACACACGTATACCATTTCATGTGAGAACACTTATGGTTGGGACGGAGGTGGCTCCCGAATGCAATGGACGGTTTGGATTGTCCAAACAGGGTGATCATGGTAGGCCACAACCCATCCCAAACAGACATCATTCGTCCATTCGTTGCGGCAAGAGAAAAGAAGAGAGAAACCTCTCTTTTTGAATGGAAGTCAGGTCAAACCTAGTTTGACCCGCACTTAGGTTCGGTGTGTCGTGGGTGTACACCCTGCTATGTACACCCGATATGACGGTGGGGTCCACGGTGATGTTTTTAGAGGAATCCGCTCCATCCATGATACTCTATGGGCCTATCTGGGTCATCTGATTGGGGATGAGATAAATCCAAAGCTTTAGTGGATGTTTGTTTTAACTATGGGTCTTGCTGATCTAAGGGTTGAAATTTGACATGTGCGGTTAATTTACAATATATAAGCATGGTATAAGGTTTCTCATCAAATGGATCGTGAGAACCATGTGATTTAGAATTCAAGGTCTAGATTAATGTCATTTTCGTAATTATTGTTGATCTGAGTTTTGTGAAATCTAATGGTTCTACATGGTTGTATGTACCTCTCTAAATAATTCTTACAAACAAACTTACATTAAATCATTATGGATAAAGAGTTATTCGCCAATTCATTTAAGGGGGGTATTTACGTCAAATCGCATGATGGTTGGTCTCGTCTTAAAATTTACGGTCAGATGGCTTGATTTGTGAATGGAGACTATTCCTAGTGGTCAATTTGTGTTGGGAAATAGATGTAAGTTTAGGTTAGTTAGATTGGTACGTACACATGTACATAATAGGTTAAATTCTTATGGTGACACTCGAGAACTTTTAATACTCGGGTATTGAAAAGTTCGGGCATTACATGACCTAAGGGACATGTTGCCCTATCTCTCTGAAGAAGAGCTTGCTTCCTTGGATGGATGAAAGTATTAACCTTTTTTATTAGTTAAAACATGATGATTATTTATTCTGGTTTGGTTATAAATTTGTAATCCTTTAATTAAATTATTTTTTGTTTAATTATGGTGGACATGGACATGTAATTATTTTTAGTTGGATATTGATTATTATATTTAAATAAGACTTCAAATGGGTGGGTCATTAGATGATTTTATTTTTATATAGTTGTAAAACTGTGGATGGAACTTAAAATTAATGTCATTATACAACAATCGTTGTTTGTAATACACATACTTTATTGATTTATGTAATCTTAGTATACAAGTCGCGAAGTAGAACTCATGATTGAGATTCATGCTCGGTCTATGATTTTCATATCATGACAGTTTGGTATTAAAGACCAAGATTTAAAAATTAAATCAGGGCTTAGGTAGATAATTTCAACATAATTGGTAGCTCCTTGAAATTAGAAACCTAAATCTTAGGCTTCCTTTTTTGCTTTAGGATGGGTGAATTAAAATCCAAAGTTAGTGTCCCTCTATAATATGTAATTTGACCCTACATAGGCCTTACATCAAATTAGAAACTTGAATCGAACCTTTGATAGAAATTTAAGGATTTTAACTCCCCACATTCTATTGGACAATAATGGACAACGAAAATAATCTATTTTAAAAAAAATTTATAACTAATTAAGTACAACTTTGATTAATGTCATTCAAAAGCCCAATCAAAGCTGGATGATTATATTTTTAGAAAAAATTAAGTGAAAAATTGTAACGCCTTAGATTTTTGCTAGTTGGAAATTGGACGTCCTTAGGCAATATATTTGATCTCTGGACTTGAGTGCATGTTCGTGTGTGTATTCACACATGTTTGGGACCAAAATGAGTGACCTTGGATCCATTAAAACCGCCTGACTGAGTGAAATTTTGAAGAACATGGACAACAATGTCCGGTTGAACCGAGTGAAACTCGGTTGCACCGAGTAAACTGAGGCAACTGGGGCAGCAATGCTTGGTTGCACCAAGTAAACCTTGAGCAACCAAGTAAATTTGGACAACAGGGTTTGGTTGCACCGAGTGGGACTCGGTTGAACTATGTAACCCTATTCAACAATAATTTACATGTTCGAATTTTGACAATTTCAGTAGACTGACTTAAAAAATTCATATATATTTTTCTACAATCAGATTAAGGTGATTCAAAATCCAGATGGAATATTGATGAGTCTACTATCATGTAAAAATAAATAAAAACTAAAAACAAAATTTAAAGTAGGTTCATTTTAAGACGTTTTGGAAACTGTACTAATTATATTGGTTTCATGCAGTTGGTACTCCCAAAATTTTTAGAATTTTTCTGAAATTAAAAATAAGATGAAATTTGGTAGGGATAAAGTAAACTTGATGATTAATCACTATAAAAATAATAAAAATAATCTAGTAACTAAAAGTGCTAAAAAAATATTATATGAAATAAAACTATTGAAATTGAAAATTTCTGCAACTACACATTGTCGATGGACTGCGCATATCTTTTTCATCTTAGAGTTTTTATATTCGGTATCTTCTTACAAATTGATTATAATTATACTAAGAATCATCTTATATGATAAAATTAATATTTTTTAAAGTATATTTTACTAATTCGGATAATTTTTAGTATAGTTGAATTAACGTTCTTGATTAGAGTGATTTGATCTGAATCATCATTTCTGCTAATTACAAATAGGCCGCGCTATGAACTTAGCTAATCCAAACTCTACTTGCCATGCACAAAAAGTCTTGTCGCCTAGTTCATATAAGAAATATCCTAATCTTTCAAATAAGCTCTAAACCGGTCATTAGTGGGCCACTAAACTCGAAACTATAGAATAACGACCGTCTTACTGAGCTTGACGTCCATCACGGATATCGATCATGGATAGTGTTTAAAATCGCTTAACTTTGGATTAAGGCCAGTGGCATGGGATGTGCAAATGCCCTAAGTAGAAACCTGAAAATTTAAGTGAATTATGCTTTTTACTCTTTTGTGAAGTTGTGACTTTCCAACCGTTGGGTTTCAACCAAACTCGAGGTGTGAGTTAATGATACTTCCCTGGACATATCCATATAGTCGCGGCCTTGATCGATCATCGATGATCGTCAATTGTAAGTGGGGCCCCCATAGATAATCGAAGTGTCCGATGGCGACATCAAATTTTGAGTTGCAATAAGGGGAAAGGGAGAAGAGAAGGGAAGGGAAGAGGTGTGAGAGAGGAGTGGGTTTGGAGGATTCTCCCTGTCACCACTAGCCGGTGACATCACCGCACCACTCCGCATTGCCGAAATCTTCCCGACGATAATTAGAGGTAATCAATGAGCCTTTCTTAGAAATTGGTCCTTGAGAACTAAATGCATGAGCTCTTATGATCTACTGTCTTGGTATAGGACGTCGGTGAGCCATTAGGATTGGAAACCATCTTTCATTTCCGTCATTTCTCAGAAATCCTAATACTAGGGTTTGATCATGCTTGGACTTGGGGTCTCGAAAATTGATTAGGAGCTGCTCATGCTATTGTGAAAGCCGTATCTGGGCATAGTCCCGTGTGGATACCGTAGTACGCCAATTCGGGCCTCCACTTGTCGAATCGAGTTGGGATTTGCTCGAACTAAGTTAGGTAAAACCCTTAACCCTTGTTAAATCATAATTATATTAAAATTCATATTACTAATGATGAAATTATCGATGAATAAGGGTTTAGAGCATTTTTCCCAAATTCCCGACGCTAGGGCCGCATCCAAGTCCAGGATTTTGACTCTAAGGTGAAGATCTACCCCCAAGCTTCTACTTGGCATTTTAGAATAATTAAATGCATTTATTTACTATTTGATTAATAACATACTCAATGAAATGCTTGAATGACATGGAACTCTTAATATTATAAATTCTTGGATGTTGAATGCTTAGAAATACTAGGATGATTGAATTATTTGCTGTGGTGGATCGAGCTTCACAAATTATCAAAATATACAGATAACCTTCTTTAGGGAGGTTATCACAGGCTTATACAGCCGATTAGAGTTGAACATAGACGATCGACAGTAGTTGGAGATATCGATTTGCCTGAGCTCCTCCGTAGTCGATCACATTAGTCTAATGCAAGCTCGATCATTCTTGTGCTCGGTGATTGTATAATATTCAATAGAATCCTGGATACCACTATTACCATTGATTTAGTCTACTCATAACCATTAGTGTGTTACGATCTCCAAAGACTTATGAGCCGAGCATGGTGGTATAGGATACCGTGTTTGAGTTGTCATCCTATGTTGGGGTGAGAGCCTCCCCATAGTGACTATTGAGCACTGATAGAGATGATAGAATATTATTCAAACGTCCCCCGTCAAATTACCCAGCCGATGGTTCCATGCCAGAGTATCGTTCGAACGATCGGACGTGAGCGGAATTGGGTGATGAGCCTCTTTCTTTTGTATTTATTTAGTTTTGAGTGACAAGCCCGCACTTTTGAGGGACACCGGTGAGGAGCCGCCACATGCCGCAACGAACCATGTGATGCAGATAAGACTCGTGATATAATGGCGGTATCTTAGCCTTACCAACCTGCTGTATGAATTGAGACTAATAATCACTTGGCTAATCATGCATACCCTAGGATAGGTTGTAATTTGGCATTGGAGTCGCTTGTGAGGGAGTGTTGGCATTTGCGAAACAAGTGTGAAAGTTGCTTGTGAGGGAGTGTTGAATTATGAGGAGCATGAATCATTTCATCATAACATTAATATACTTACCAACTAGATTAGGAAACTATTTATTTTCTATGCCATCATTACTTGCGATGGTTGTGTTGATAACATGTGTAACTTGTTTAGTAATTGTGTGTTAAAGATAATATGCTTAAGTGTATAATATGTATTAATATGTATTTGCTGTGAACCTACTAATCACTAACATGTCCCAAGTAACTATGTTGGTGTTTGACGCCTCTTATTTGACATATGCAAATAGCTCAGGAATAGAACCCGTTACCGCCTGGTAGTTGTTCTTCTATTCTTATTGTAATTGTTGTGATTTGTATAATTCTCACATGGGTGGTCATCACTTTTGGAACTGTAATGTCTAGGTGTTAGCCCTATATTGTTAGATCTTGCTATCTCTACCTCTCTTTGGTCCCGCTAAATTGAAATGCATTACTTTGATTATTTATGTGTTAAATAAATGTGAATTTGAATCAGGACACATGTGAATTTTATTAAGTTAACACCCGGAAACTCGAGATCAAAGTCTATGTACTTAGGTGCCGATTTTTGGGGTGTTAAAAAATAAAAACATAAAAGTTCCTATATTGACTTTGGGCTTTGTAAATATTGGTAAAAAGTTAATTTCTAGAAAATCTTTACCATCTGATTTTTTTTTTTTTTAAAATTTTTTTTTAGACTTCAAATTAAGTTGAAATATTATGGGAGGATGGTAGGCTTATAGATATACCTCTAAATTTTTTACGATAAATCCAGTGAAAACAAATCCTTAGAACCTTGAAATTCTAGCACTTGAAATTCTTACAGAGTCAACACTTTATTGGTTCGACCAACAGCTTCATTAGTCTAACCGACATAATCACAGAAGTTTGGGTGGACTAAATTGGCAGAGTTGCCGCTATCACTCTTACCGAAAGTGCAGCCGGTCCAACCGATGGAGGCACACCATTTTTAAATTTTAAGGCTTCCTCAATATTTATTGTAAAAATATTAAATCCCTAGGATTTATAAATCTCAATTAGAATAATTTATTTGTAATGAACACATAATCTAGACTGAACCCTAAATTCCCTTTTATAGGAGGAAATTGCCCCCAATAAGATGAGGAGAATTTAAGATTTACTTCCTTCTATGAGTGCCCCGCTTCCTAAAACTCTAGTAGTGGATCTCCTTATACCAATAAAGTCTGGGACCGATCACGAAGAACACGATGAGAACATGTTGGATAATAATGAAGTCAAAGAAGAGGAACAAGTTCATAAACCTCCACCAACTACTCACTTTGGTGGTTTTGGTCACAGTACACAAGTCCCTACTCCCCCACCCCCAGCTCATCCTAATTATGGTGAGCCTGGTGCATAGCCTTTCGATGCATCATTTGTACTATTAAATCATGTGGTTTCTATGATGAAGCAGTAGCAATATCAATTTGTTACTCAATAGAATATGTTGTCTACATTGAGCCAAGCACCACAGAACCCTCAGAGTGTTTCCCCTTATAAACCCGATCAACCACGAGAGGTGGACCTGCTCGAGAAGTTCACTAAGTTATATCCTCCGATCTTTAAAGGTACTTCTAATATGTTGATTGCTAAAAATTGGTTTAAAAAAATTAATAAGACTTTGGAGGCTATGAACTGCCCAAAAGACCAAAAAGTCAAACTGACATCGTTTATACTTGAAAGAGAAGTAGATGTGTGGTGGGAGGAAGCCAAAAGAATAGTTCCAACTGGTCATGTATGGACTTGGAAAAATTTCAAAATAAATTACACGAGAAGTACTTTCCTAAGGCATTCTATAACTAGAAGATGGTAGAATTTATAAATTTGGAGCAAGGATCCGTGACTGTAGCCTAGTATGAGGCCATATTCACATAATTGTCCATATGTACCAAAAATGGTGGTGGATAAAGCTTTGTGAGTAGAGAAGGACAATGAACATGTCCTCAAGTCACGTTTGCAACTAAGAGAGATGGGAAACAAGAAGAAGCTGACACATGATGAGACTTAAATATTACATATTTTTCCTCTCTTATGCATTGTTTTCCCTTGTATTCAAGTCTTTAATTGATCTAATTATCTATATTTTCAACATGTAGAATGATTTTAAAACCAAAGATGAATACAAGATTAAAATGTTGAATTAGAGCTCGAAAGAAATCAAAGGAAGAATTAAAGAATTGAGGATGACATGAAGATCTAAAATGCCAAGGACTTAAGGAAAAGAACTAAGAATGTGTGAAAGCAACTGAAGATCAAAGTGTGTTTAAACTGGAAATTTCAACAGAGTCTCAAGCAATCGAATGCAAGGTTCGATTGATCGAGGAATCCCCGAGCGATCTTAATCAATGGGTGTGAAAGGGGCAAGCTCTCATTGGATGCCCTAGAGAGGGGGGGGGGGTGAATAGGACTATGCCAATTTAAAAATTAAAGAACTAAAAGATAAAATAAATAAAAAATAATCAAAGATCTCAACTATAATAGTATTGAGAAATTGATTCAAACCTTGTTCAAAGGACAAACCTGATACCAAAAATAAATATTTTAGGTAGGACAACCTGATTTCTTGAATGTAGTAAGGATCAAGATCACAAACTAAAACAAGAGGAAAAGGAAAGAAAGCTATCTATTACAAGCATTCACCACATGTACAAAAAAGAATTATAACCATTCACCACATATACATCACATACATCACTCACCACAAGGAGTTATAGTGGTTCGGTGTGTACACCAACTGTTCTCAAATAGCCACGCCCACTCCACTCCTAATAATCACAACCCACATGATATTGGCATTCACTAATAATCAAGGTTTTCTCAGGTTCACCTTAAAACCTATACAGTTGTGTTTTCAAATGGGCAATCACAATCAAAACCCCATGCTGAGATTTTTTGGCTATCTCAGTCAAAACTAATATAGAGATTTTCTGGATATATCAAGAAACCAAAAATGAATAAAGAATAATACTTATCTTCTTTTGAAGATGCTCTTTGATGTAGCCCGTAAAACCACTTCTCTTGATGTAGAAATGTTCAATGTTCAATAACACAATCAAGGGTTCTAGGTTATAAATTAATTCAAACATTGGGCTACTTGTTTGAATTCCTTAGATCTCACAAAGAAGAGTATAAACACCCTTTATAACATAAGATTCATGAAAGAGATCAAGAAATTACAAAACAAAAAGCTATTAAAAAATTTTAAAATTACCGTGCTATAGCTTGAAAAAGATGGGGACTTTTCTCTCTCAAAGTGAAGGCTTTTTGTAGCTTTAATCGATGAATTGGAATGAGAAAAGGCCTCTATTTATAGGCTGAAAATCGGTTTCTTCGACTAGTCTAAGGTCTCCTTTGACTCGTCTAAGAATCAACCAAATTTCAAATTTTAAGCACGATCGGATAAAACCGTTCTTCGACTGGTCGAGGGGCTTGCTCGATCGATCGAGCACAACCTTCGACTAATCAGGGGTGCCATAAAATGGTTGTTGGACTTCGAGTCGAGCACCCTTCGACTGGTCGAGGAACCAACAGAAAAAGTCTGTTTTTAAGTTCAAATCTTAGACTGGTCGAAACTTTCCCTAGACTGGTCGAACCAAAGCCTAGACTAGTCGAACTAAAGCCTAACCAAAGTATAAAAACCCATATATGTTTAGCATATGAAAGAACCTAAGTCTAAGGTCTCTTTAAAGTCAATTATACCTGAAATTATTGGACATTGAAGTATATACCTTAAAACTTCTACTTGAATCTTCAGTAGCGTTCAGTGGATCGTTTGCTTGAAGTAAACTTGTAGTTGTAGCTTGATTTTGAACTTGAAATGAAGTAGAGTTTGAATATATTGAACTTGAAGTAACCATCTTCGTGTCTTGCACTTTCCAACTTCATGTGTTGATCTTGAAGGTGAACTTTCCATCTTGATTCACTTGAAGGTGAACTTTCCAACACATGTGTGAGACACATTATAAGCTGTTTTGTCCCATCAAAATTTGACATATAAGAGTGCTTTATACATCGCAACACTTATAATCTCCCCCTTTGTCAAATTTGTGACAAAACATACTTGAAAAAAAATACAAATACAAAATTTCTGTTTTGCTTGTAATGCCGCAAAATTCACATACTCTCTCTCAATATGAGCACAAAATCTACTCCCCCTCAATCTTAGCTTGGACCTGTGTAGAATACCTGTATAAACAAACATTTCCAAACATACAATCCACACAATCCTTTCCAACAGCATTTCATTCAATCATAATCTCTCCCCCTTTTTTTTCACAAGTTGACAAAGGAAGGCAGAAAGAGGAAATAAACAGATAATTGAATGACAAGATAAACAATATGATTAAGAGAAAATCAGGAGTATGGATAATAGTAAGAAAGCATAAAGAAAGCAATATCCAAGAGTATGACCCAAGTTATACAACCCAAGCCCAACTTAAAGTTATACAATACAAAATAAAATCAAATCAAGCTAGTCTGAACTAGAGGAAGGAGGTGGGATAGATGGGTCAATCTGATGAAGTCCTTTAGTAATGTGATGAAAATATTTTTGCATATACTTCATTGAAGACTTGTGACTTTTAGTCAGATTGTCCCGTGAAACTTTTGATTCAACCACCTTCTCCTCTAAAGATCGAAGGCGATCATCAAATTGAGATGGTTGAAAGTCAGGATCTGCCTCATCATCTATTTCTAGCTCATCAAATATGTCATTCATAGTTGTATACGCAGGCATTGGTGCTTCCTCTTCTTCAATATCATCCTCGTCTCGCTGACCGGGGAGATATTCCAAACTCATCTTATGAATGTTAGCGTTGTCAAACGGAAGGGCTATCTCAGGAGCCTCAGTGGAAGGAATGACAACATTGCAATAGATGATAAGTGTCGTCATAAGATAGGCAAATGGAATAAAACCATGACCCGGATGAATGTGAAATTGGATTATTAAGTAGCAAATTAAAGAAGGGAGGCAAATAGGGATGTTGGATACAACGACATGAAGAATATGGGCCATGAACGAAGTCAGCTCGGACTTGTTCCCAAACCACGAATATTCATTTGACGTAAATATGCGATGAAGAACAAGGAGACGAGGAATCATCTGAGTGGCATGTAGAGCATTACCGCTACTCCATTCAGCATTAAACCGACATATTTTTTGGGTAATCTCCTGACGCTCAAACTCAAACATCCTATTATTAAGTGGATGAATCGGTATGCCATCATCATTAACATTTACATCAAGCAAACTTGAAATCGGGTGCCTGTCTACAGGAACTGTCCCTTCTTTAAAGTTGATAAAAAAAATGTGAGATTTTCAAGGGACAACTCTCCAATTGAAGCACACATGCCTTGAGCAATGGAGTGATAAGTCGTTCCACCCTAACCCAGAATATTTTCCCAACCAACGGTGGACAGGACAGGTGTAAGGGTTATGGTCTCATACTCCTTTGGTTGTCAAATTTTGATGTGTCAAAACATCTATCTATGTCTTGTGCTTATATGATGATTTTTATTCAAAACAATGCTTAAATACTTCAAGAAGCTATAAGTCGAACTCTTCAAGATGTTACAAGTTGAAGCTCAAGATGTTGAAGTTCAAAATGCTACTATGTTGATAAAGATCTCAAGTTTGAAGCTACAACAAAGTTCAAGATCTCAAGCCTGATATTGTTCAAGACTTCAAGCCTGATATTGTTCAAGACTTCAAGCCTGATATTGTTCAAGATTTCAAGCCTGATATTGGTTCAAACAATCTACATTCGTTGAATGGTTGAAGTTCAATATCCATACGACAAGGTTTAAATGACCTTAGGTTGACTTCCTTTAAGTAGGTCATTTTGGATACATAAATCAAATGTTTATTTAACATAAGTTTGGTCTATTCCAAGACCAAATCGACCAAATTTAGCATTGGTTCGACTAGTCCAAGAAAATCCACGATCGGTCCTAATTAGTTGAAGATTTTTTGGATTTTTGGAACGCCCACGAAGTTCAAATCCCGAGGTCCTTCGACCGGTCGTAGGTTGGCTTCGACTGCGTCACGATCGGTCGTGGAGCTACGACGAAATTCCAAAGAACTTATTTCAAGGTCATACGACCGGTCGTAGGTATCTACGACTGGGTCGTAGGTGACCCACGACCGGTCGTAGGGTACTCACGACTTGGCCGTGGAATAATTGAACTTTCAAAGATCGCGCTCAATTTTTCAAAAATTGTAGAGCCATCTTGACCTCACCCTAGGTTTCTAAGACCAACACATGTCGTAGGAACGATTTTTTCTTCTATAAATTGAACATAAATTCAAAGTTTTTACATCCTCAACTCCATTCCATTTCAAGAATTTTCAAGTAATCACTCGAGATAAGTCGTGTTTATTTTAAGCTAAATTGTGCTTATTTAATATTCCTTTTTGCTAGCTTATTTAATTTGATTTTGTTTCTCTATTCCAATCTTATTTGAAAAGAGGAATTATATTATTCCTTCTTCTTGGAATCAAAATCAAATATTGCTACGCCCAACAAGTTAAATCTAAAATCTATTAGAATTTAGAACCTTGAATGTGAGTATTGGAAATTGAACTTTGACATTCAATCATCTACTCACGATTGGTTCTAGCCGCTAAAGGAGAAATCCAAGTATTTTACATTTGTAAAATTCATTTATTTTTGGTTTTGTTTGAGGTTGCTTTAAAAATCTCATTATATCGGGTTTTGTTTGAGATTGAGCCGAAAAATCTCATTGTATTGGTTGTCTCGAGGAAAACCGAAAAACTCGAAAAAGGGGTTTTGAATTGTGTAAGCCCAAGTGAAAAAGACACAATTGTAAAGGTTTTTGGTGAACCTCGAGAAAACCTATTTGATAGTGAACGCTAATATCCCCCGTGTGAGGATATTAGGAGTGGAGTAGATCTCGGTGGTCGTTGTCATTATGAATGTACGCAAAGTGCGAACCACTATAACTCTTTGTCTTGTGGATTGAATGCTTGCTTAATTTTCATATCTTTTATCATTCGATTGTGTGGAATGTACAAGTGGATGTGAATGTTGTAACTATTTACATTTTCAAGCAAGTGTGGGGATTGTTGTAATAATTTAGATCTTTATCGTATTTATTTTCAATTCCTTGCTATTTCATTTACTTATATTAACATTGAGTTCTTGATTCAAAAGAGGTTCTAGAAATAAGGTTGTCCTACCATAAGCCCTTGTTTATTATGGTGTAAGGTTGTCCTTAGAACCGAATTTGTATCAATCTCTCAATAATTATTTATCAAGGTGATTTATATTTAGCATTGTGAATTGATTCATTATTGTAAGGGTATTGATTTACTTTAGTTCCGCTGATTTATTTATAAATTTGGCATTGTCCTATTCACCCCCTAGGACATATAGCTTGGCCTTTTCAACAGGCAACAGTTTAAATGGAGCAATGTGATTGAGATTAATCATTTTTTCTATTATAATATCTCTTGTGTGGAAATCCCTTACATGCTCCGAATCTTCTTTGGGAGATCTCATGGTGTTCATCCTAATTGGAGTCGACCTAGAAGATGAGCCATGAGTTACTTTCCTCTTAGTTCAATGTTCCATTTAGAAAATGCATAAGAGAAAATAAAAAATAGAAGATGGGTTTGACAAGAATCAGAATTTTACACAAAAACCCTCTATGAAAAGAGTGAAAATCTTAAATCGACAACAAAATGAAGCTTAAGATGTATATAAGAACCCAAATCTAAAAGGAAATTGAAAATGAGGCACTTACAATGACTTTATGGAGATGGGTTCGACGAGTTGAGCAAGAGCTTGTTGAGGAAGATGAAGAAAAATGAGAAAAAAATGGGTTTTTCCTCTTTTAGAGAAGCCCACCCGCGTTACTCGACTGGTCGAGTACGTGCTCGACCGGTCGTGCCGCACTGAAAATTTTAAAACATTTAAACAAAAATTAAAATTTTTTGCATAAAATTATTTAAAAAATGCAAAAAAAAAAATATGATTTAATTAATTTGAAATACACATACCAATATCATGTTTTAATTTGAAATATCTATTCCTATCAAGCGATTTAGTCATAATGTTGGTAAGCTGAGTTTCGATCTGGATATATTCTAAAGAAATGCTTTTATCTTCAACCAATTCTCGAATATAATGATAACGAATGTTTATATGCTTCGTACGAGAATGTTAGATGGGATTTTTTGAAATATTAATTATGCTAGAGTTATCGCAATACAAGATCATTATATCTTGCGCAATTCCGTAATCGGTTAACATTCTTTTCATCCAAACCAGCAGGGTACATGCATTACCAGCTGCGATGTATTCAGTCTCAGCTATAGATAAAGAAACCGAACTCTATTTCTTATTATGCCAGGAAACTAAATAATTTCTAATATAGAAACATCCACCACTGGTAGACTTTCTATCATCGATGTTCCCTGCCCATTCAGCATCTATATATCCAACTAGTTGCACATTCGTATCATGCAGATACCAAAGGCCGAAGTTAGCAGTACTTATGACATATCTAATTATACGCTTAACAGTAATAAGATATGATTCTTTTGGATCAGATTGATATCTAACACAGATTCCTACACTGAAAGCAATATCTGGTCTACTAGCAGTTAAGTATAAGAGCCTACCAATCATGCTGTGATATAAGCGAGAGTCTATACTTTTACCTGTTTCATCCTTTGAAAGTTTGAGAGTCGTACTCATAGGAGTATTGAATTTCTTACCGTTCTTGAATCCAAACTTCTTAGCCAAATTTAAGGTATATTTGGTTTGAGAAATGAAGATATCATCTTCTCGTTATTTAACTTATAAGCCTAGAAAGTAATTCAATTCTCCAACCATACTCATCTCGAACTTGGATTTCATAAGCTCTGTAAACTCAACAGACAGGTTAGTGCTTGTAGAACCATAGATAATATCATCAACATATATATGTACAATTGGTATGTGTTCATTGTATTTTTTAACAAATAAAGTTTTACCAACACTTCCTATGATAAAATCGTGACAGAGTAAAAACTTAGTCAGCTTCTCATACCATGCCCTGGGAGCTTGTTTTAGACCGTAAAGTGCCTTTTTAAGGCGATATACATGAAATTGCAGTAATGACCGCCTTAGTTGAAGTAGGAATAGGTCAAAGTGTCCTAGAGGGGAGTGAATAGGACTTTTATAAAAATTTATGACAATTGAAAATCCTATTACCGTTATCTTGATCTAATATGTAAATGTCAAGATATCATCAATTTAACTCTAATGGTTTCCAAACCAATTAGAGGATCTAATCACAAGACTAAGCAGAATCAAAACAATATATATCCTTAGTCTAAGATGGATTGAATGAGTGACTGTGTGTAGAATGTGATACTTATCAGTTCTAAACAATCATGTGATCATGCATCATGTGAACATCCAAAGTAAAACGTAAATAACAATCCCAAACATAGTCGTTTATAGTGGTTCGGCGGACGCACTCAACCCTTGAGTGTACCGGATTTCACTAATGGAGGTTTTAAATCAGGTTCACCTATAACCTTCATAACCTACACAAGGTCGACTCTAAGACCTACACAAGGAACCTAAACATGTCTCCATGAGACAAGTTTATGCTCTACATAGGAGCAAGGGTCAACACACAATACCGGGGTTTTATGCTTTACACACGAGCAAAGGATCCACACAAGGAACCTAGAGTTTTAGGTCACACGAGCAAAGGATCCACACAAGGAACCTAGAGTTTTAGGCTACACAGGCCAAGGATCCATACAAGGAACCTAGAGTTTATGCCCTACACAAGAACAAAGGTCAACACATAGCACCTAAGGACCTAAGTTTATGCTCTACAAGAGCAAGGGTCAACACACAACACCCACACATACTCTCCCGTCAGAGGCCTCCTATGAGGACTTGAAAGGGGTGAGAACCACCCGTGACCTAATCTTACACAAAGGAATGATCAGCAGGGTCTCTGGACTCTAATGGCATACAGATAAGTAGATGAGCCCCATTAAACACGTTGATGAAGACTCCTCCTTTGATGATGAAGAATCTTCAGTTCCCTTGATCCACAACAATGATGATGCTCCAACATATGGTGACGGGTTAGGTCAAGGTTATGTTGGTAATTACTCTATTAAATGATAATCATTGAAGAGACAGAGTAATTATAAGATCTTAGGCATTTAAGGGATCCCAGCTCAATGATCTGCCAGTAAGGTGGTAGCTAGATGATTCTTGAATGCAGAAGTTCATTCACTAATCCACTCTATTGAATATCAATAATGAGGGTGGATTGAGGAATGAAATCCCTTAAGAAAAAGGGCTTAGGGGTTAAGTGAAGTGAGTTACTCTCTCAAAGCTCTCTCTCTTTTTCTCAATACAGCAACCAAGAATAAGCTCTCCTTAAATAGACAAAAAGTTCCAACGGTAATAAAGATGTCAGATTCTGACTGACTTCGATATCATCGAGCCTGCTTCGATATTATCGAACGTATATTTTCGATGTTATTGAAGCAAGGTTTGATGATACAAACTCCATTAAAGTATATCCTTGGAACTTTCTGTTGAAGGATGCGATCGAGCTGGCGTCAATGTCATCGGAGTTTGAATTCCGATTTCATCGACCGGCTGCTCGATACATCAATTTTTTCCTTTTAAAATTCAAAAGAGCTTGCTAGACAATCTTTGATCTATTTCGATGATATCGAGAATATATTGATTTCATAAATATTTGAATTACGATCATATCGAAACGTCATTGATTCCATGGTCAATCCCATATGATTTACCTTGCAAGTTTGCTGGAGTAGTTTTGTCCAGATCCGATTTCATCGATATACCTTCGATATCATCGAGATTTGAAATTCGATGATATCGAGTATGGTTTCGAGTCCTTGATCTTTCTAGGTGATTTTCCTTTGAGACTCGCTGGACAAAAGTTGACCGAATTTGATGATATCGAACCCCTTTCGATATCATCAACATTTGAATTCAGATGATATCGACGATGGTTCGATTACTCGAGCAATATCAGGTTAATTTCCAAAAGTTGCTAGACAAAGCTCAAGGTAATTCGGTATCATCGATCCTCATTCGATTTGATCGATATTTGAATGTCGATATTATTGAAATGTTTTTTGATTTATCGAGTTTATTGTCCAAAATACTTCGTGGTTGCTGGACATAGAATGGCCTATTTCGATGATATCGATTGTTTGTCAAAATCATCGATCATGAATGTTCGATGCCATTGATGGGTACTCGATATATCGACAAAATCTAAAAACTCAAAGATTTTCTTGATTTATAAAATAGTTTTCATACTATAAACCCTATGTTGTTCTATCCACTTTTAAGGGTTTTATATACCTGGGTATTTTGGGACATGGGATGTGAGGCTAAGTTTACCTTTGATGACTTCAGAGCACACGTCCAGTTGAGGCAGACGATTGAATGTTCTTCCTACGGGGCTCTCTTAACTTGCTGACTCAATACCCACACTAATTGACAAACCAGGGCACTTTCAATCTCCTCCTTTGTCAATTACGTGACAAAACACCTGTAATCCTAAAACAACACCTAGACCAACATCCTAAATTGTGTGTACATGAACTTTACACAATTTTACAAATATGTTTATTTGAGTGCACACACAATGTTGTAACATTCAGTAGTAGCTACTCCCCCTATCTTCTTGCAGCTACTCCCCTTAACACCTGTACCACCATACAGACATAGATACACACAATTTTCTTCATGGTGGGATTTGTTCTCCCCCTTTTTGTCAATCATTGACAAAGGTTTGAATATATCAATAATAGAACAAATGACTAAAGTTGATAATCAACAAACTGGGAGAATCACGGTTAAAGGAGAGCTGTGAGTTCTTAAAAACAGATAGCAACAATACTTTATCAAACTAGAAATTACAAATTAGCTCACAACTTCTATGATCACAGAATAATTTACAGAAGAACAAGCATCATTATTAGGAACTGTTGTGAACTTGGCAGAGGATATGCATTAAATATATATAACTATTATCGATCAGCTAGCAAAATATCCAAAAGAAAACTACCCAAGCTTGGCAGAATTTAAATATTCAACCCAAAACAAAACAAACAATCTAAATATCCAGCCCAGCCATGGGCGCATGAAAATAAAGAATTTTCCTCCTCCAGAGGATGAACAACCCCAAAATGTTTTAATCCAACCTCTTGTTATATAATCACATAAAAATCACACAGTCCCCAAAAAGAATTGAACCGCAGTGTCCAGATATGGCCACATCCATACCAACCCTTCTTTTCGCAACTAAGGTACATCTGTCGGTAACTCAACTACTTGTTGTGTGGTATGATGGAGTGCTTCAATCTTGTCCTCAATCACTGTCAAACGCCTTTCACAGTTGTAAAGACGCTCATCAATACCAGCCAGACCATTCAGCAGATGACATTCAAATTGGTGATCTCGGCGATTTGTGATTAACGCAGGACTATGAAGCGGCATCTGATTAGATCCCCATGGTGTTGGCGGATTTGAGTGCTGATCATTCTTGACACCAAGAGTTTGTGCAGGTGGACTATCTGGTTGATAGGATATAGTTAGGCACAATTGTTGTGCCTGCTGGACTGCATCTTGATCAAACCACACTTTCGGATGAATAGCATCGGATGTTGCCGGTAGGCCCACATATTGAGCAAGTTTGCATATGAGTGAGGGAAATGGCAACGTATCACAATGTTCCCCTCTGATTATATGAGCTAGCTGTCTTAAAATAAGGGTTGGAAGGCACACTTGGACCTCTTGATAGACATCATATAGGACATTGAGTACAAAGGGAGTAAATAACTTTCCTTTGCATCATATGGGTACACATTAGTCCCAAAGATGCTGTAAAGAATTTTGAAGGAGGGTCCAAGGTGGTTGACATGAAGAGTGTTTTCATCATTCCTAGGAATTGTGGTGCCATGACACAATGCTCGTGTTATCTCGCCCCATACTCCTAACCCATTTAGATTACGTTCCGTCACTGGAATTCTAGTTACTTCCAGGTTTAGGAGACGACCAAGTATGATAGGAGTAATAAGTTTCGTGTGATGCATGAGCTCCAGTCGAATACAAGGGGGATTATCATGAACAATATGGCAGCTATTGAAAAACTGATGAATCAGCTCAAATTGGTAGGGTCCACCAAGATTGAGTATATTCTGCCACCCTATTACTTCCAATAGGAGATCTACTCCGAATGGTTCAATTGCACTGTTAAGAACAATACGCTCTACTATTGTAACTTGTTCCCAAGACAACTGATTAGGACGAGACCGACTCGTGTTTGGTTGCTTATTCTTTGGTTTGGACGATTTGGAATGAGTAAAATCCTTACCTTTGCCATTCACCATGGTTCTTCTTGGAGGAGAGGGTAGGAAGATAGATATAGATAAGGAGAAACAACCAGGGAGGAGAGAGAGCAAGTTAAAAAAAATCAAACGCTCGTTTGTCTTTTGTAGTAGAGTGTCAATGATATCGATATCCTATCGATGTCATCAAACTCAGGCTCATAATGATATCGAAGACTATATCGATGACCGTTGGAAAGGACCAGTAGTTAAGAACCAACAAATATCGAGACATTGAATTTATAACCGTTGGAAGGGACCAATGGTTACGGCATTGTATTCCCGAGAGCCGTCGATGAGATCGATACTTACTTGATTTCATCGAGTATGTAAAATGAAAAGTATCTCTCTTAATATACAGAATATGGTTAAGATATGAAGATATACCCCTATAGTACATGTTAACCATACAAAAATAAGAGGACCATAGTCCTCAGATATACTAATTCAGTTCATGTTTGACTCAACTTGTCATCAATTTACACATAATCCAATTGATTTCTGAAGATTTCTAAACTTGTTTGCATCTAAAGGTTTAGTTAGTATATCAGCAAGTTGATTTTTTGTAGATACATAGTCCAACACTATGATCTTTTCTTCTATAAGTTCTCAGATAAAATGATGTCTAATGTCAATATGCTTGGTCCAAGAATGTTAAACAGGATTCTTTGAAATATTGATATCATTAGTGTTGTCACAGAAGAGAGTCGTTATTCACTGCTCAATTCCATAATATAGTAGCATCTGTTTCATCCATAGGAGTTGGGCACAGCAACTTCCTACAACAATATACTCACCATTGTGGAAGATACTCAAGATACTAAATAGTTTCCAATATAAAAACAATCACCACTAGTTGACTTGCGATCATCTAGATTTCCAGCCCAATCGGTGTCAAAATATCCAGCAATGATGATAGATGTTTTGAATGGATACCATAGACCGAAAGAGGTTGTTCTAGCCACATACTTGATGATTCTTTTAACTGTTGTTAGATGAGATTCCTTGGGATCAGCCTGATATCATGCACATGCTCCTATGCTAAATGAGATATCCGGATGACTTGCAGTTAGATATAATAGGCTTCCTATCATGCTTCGATACAGGTGTTGATCCACACTTTTCCCATTTATATCTCTGAAGAGTTTGAGTGTGGTGCCTATGGGAGTATGGTAGGTACTACTAGATTTAAGTCCAAATCTTTTTACTAAATCTTTTCCATACTTGCTCTAACATACAAAATCCCATTGTGCAATTGCTTCACTTGTAGACCTAAGAAGAAGTTCAACTCACCAACCATACTCATTTCAAATTCAAATTTCATGAGATCGGCGAAGTTATGAGCAGTATTTTCACATGTAGAACCAAAGACTATGTCATCCACATAGATCTGGGCAATGAGCAATGAATTCTCTACCTTTTAAGTGAATAGTGTTTTATCTACACTACCCTTGTAGAATTTATGGTCCAGAAGAAATTGTGTCAAACGTTCATACCAAGCACGTGGTGCTTGTTTGAGACCATAAAGTGCTTTGCTCAATTGATAAACATGTTGAGGATACTTGGGGTCTAAAAATCCCTTAGGTTGTTCCACATAGACTTCTTCATCAAGTACTCCATTGAGAAATGCACTTTTGACATCCATTTGAAATAGTTTAAATTTCAATGCACATGCAATTGACATGAGAATCCTAATTGACTCAAGGCGAGTTACAAGAGCAAATGTTTTATCAAAGTCAATGCCTTCTATCTGTGAATATCCTTGTGTTACCAATCTTGCTTTGTTCCTAATCACATTGCCAGATTCATCAGATTTATTTTTGAAGATCCATTTGGTTCCAATGATATTTGAATCAGGTGGCCTAGGAACCAGTTGTCATACCTCATTTCTCTGAAATTGTTGAAGTTCTTCTTACATAGCATTTATCCAATATTCATCTTGAAGAGCTTCCACAATATTCTTAGGCTTAATCTTTGAGGTAAAGCAAAAATGACTATAGATGCTTTCTATTTGATGTTGAGTTCTAACATCATCATTAGGATCACCAATGATTTGATTTAAAGGGTGATCTTTAATTATGGGTATGTTAGATGACAGTTGAGGTTCATTATACGTGGAGGTTTTGCTATCTGATTTACCTAGAATGCATGAATCCACATCATCTTCCAATTCATTCAAGGAACTTTCTTCTTCATGAGGTTGGTCATCAACCACCACATTAATTGATTCTTGAATGGTGAGGGTTCTTAGATTGTATACTCTATAAGCACAACTATTGAGAGCGTATCCTAAAAAGATGCCTTCATCACTTTTAAACTCAAACTTACCTAGGTGTTCTCTATCTTTCAAGATATAACATTTACTGCTAAAGACACAGAAGTGTTTCACACTAGGTTGTTTTACCATACCATATCTCATATGGTTTTTTGTTTAAGCCTGCTCTCAGATATACTCTATTTATTATGTAGCAGGCGGTATTGACTGCTTCAACCCAGAAGCTTTTAGCCATATCCTTCCCATTCAGCATAACTAAGCCCATTTCCTACAAAACTCGATTCTTTCTTTCAACAACTCCATTTTACTGAGAAGTTTTTGGGGCTGAGAATTCATGGCGAATTCCTTTCTCATCATAATATTTTTGAAAGCGCTCATTTTCAAATTCACCACCATGATCACTCCTAATGCGATTTATGCAGTATCCTTTCTCATTTTGGACTCGCTTTGCCATGACTACAAATTCATCAAAAGCATCAGATTTTTCTTGAAGAAAAACGACCCAGGTAAATCTGGAGTAATCATCCACTACCACCAAGAAGTATCTCTTTCTGCCATGACTTTCAACTTTGGTGGGTCCCACTAGGTCCATGTGTAGCAAGTCTAATGGTTTTGATGTTGCTATGATGGTTGTCATTTTGTGTCCAACTTTTATCTATTTACCCTTTAGACAATCACTACATACAATCTTTTCTTCCTTTATAATCTTGGGAAGACCTCTTACTAAGCTTTTTGAACTTAACTTGGCTAAGTTTCAGTAGTGCACATAACCCAGCCTTTGGTGCCATAGTTTGGACTCGCTTTTCACAGCCATATTACATTTTATGGACAATACATTCTCATTGCTACTTTCAATTACGTAGCAGTTGTCACTTATGCGTAAGCCTTTCATGATAGATTTTCCTATTTGATCTAAGATTCTACACACATTTTTTGTAAAAGTGACTAAGTGTTCTTTGTCGCAGATTTGTGAGATAATGAGGAGATTATGTTTTAGACCTTTTACACAAAGAACATTTTTAATCTTGGGGAGTCCTGGTCCAACTATTATTCCTTGCCTAATTATTTTGGCGGAGCTCCCGTCTCCAAACGTGACAACCAACCATCAAAGTCTGAATACTCACAAAAGTGGGTTTGGTCACAGGTCATGTGTCTAGCACACTACTATCAAGGTACCATTTTGAACTATTACCTACTTTTAGAGCAGTATGGATTACTAGGCAATTATTATGACCGTTCACACCCTCTGGACCTGCACCATTTTCCATGATTCCAACTTCCGTTAAGATCACTCTTTAGGCAGTTAAGCCCTTAAGAGAGACTTGCTTTGATACTAATTGAAATTGCAATAATAACTGCTTTAGTTGAAGTAGGAATAGGTCAAAGTGTCCTAGAGGGGGGTGAATAGGACTTTTATAAAATTTTATGACAATTGAAAATCCTATTACCGTTGTCTTGATCTAATATGTAAATGTCAAGATATCCTCAATTTAACTCTAATGGTTTCCAAACTAATTAGAGGATCTAATCACAAGACTAAGCAGAATCAAAACAATATATATCTTAGTCTAAGATAGATTGAATGGTGACTGTGTGGAATGTAATACTTATCAGTTCTAAACAATCATGTGAACATCCAAAGTAAACACAGAAAAGGAAAATGCAAATAACAATCCCAAACACAGTCGTTTATAGTGGTTTGGCTACTTGCCTACTCCACTCCCGGTGGACGCACTCAACCCTTGAGTGTATCGAATTTCACTAACGGAGGTTTTAAATCAGGTTCACCTATAACCTTCACAACCTACACAAGGTTGACTCTAAGACCTACACAAGGAACCTAGACATGTCTCTATGAGACAAGTTTATGCCCCACACAGGAGCAAGGGTCAACACACAGCACCGGGGTTTTATGCTCTACACACGAGCAAAGGATCCACACAAGGAACCTAGAGTTTTAGGCCACACAGGCTAAGGATCCACACAAGGAACCTAGAATTTATGCCCTACACAAGAGCAAAGGTCAACACACAACACCTAGGGTTTTAAGCCACACATGCCAAGGACCTACACTAAGGACCTAAGTTTATGCTCTACAAGAGCAAGGGTCAACACACAACACCCACACATACTCTCCTGTCGGAGGCCTCCTATGAGGACTTGAAAGGGGTGAGAAACACCTGTGACCCAATCTTACACAAAGGAATGATCAGCAGGGTCTCTAGACTCCAATGACTTACAGATAAGTAGATGAGCCCCATTAATTACATTGATGAAGATCTCCTCCTTTGATGACGAAGAATCTTCAGTTCTCTTGATCCGCAACACTGATGATGCTCCAAGGTATGGTGATGGGTTGGGCCAAGGTTACGTTGGCAATTACTCTATTAAATGATAATCATTGATGAGACAGAGTAATTCCAAGATCTTAGGCATTCAAGGGATCCTAGCTTAATGATCTGCCATTAAGGTGGTAGTTGAAAGATCCTTTAATGCAGAAGTTCATTCACCAATCCACTCTATTGAATATCAATAATAAGGGTGGATTAAGGAATGAACTCCCTTGAGAAAAAGGGCTTAGGATAAATGTGTGAGTTACTCTCTCAAAGCTCTCTCTCTTTTTTCTCAATACGACAACCAAGAACAAGCTCTCCTTAAATAGACAAAAAGTTCCAATGGTAATAAAGATGTCAGATTCTGACTAAGTTCAATATCATCGGGCCTACTTCGATACGATCGAACGTATACTTTCGATGCTATCGAAGAAAGGTTCGATGATACAAACTCCACTAAAGTATATCCCTGGAACTTTCTGCTAAAGATCGATGCGATCGAGCTGACGTCGATGTCATCGAAGTTTGAATTCCGATTTCATCGACCGGCTGCTCGATACATCGATCATTTCCTTCTGAAATTCAAAAGAGCTTGCTGGACAATCTTTGATCCATTTCGATGATATCGAGAATATATCGATTTCATCATTATTTGAATTACAATCATATCGAAACATCATCGATTCCACGATCAATCCCATATGATTTACCTTACAAGTTTGCTGCAGTAGTTTTGTCCAGATCCGATTTCATCGATATACCTTCGATATCATCGAGATTTAAGATCCAATGATATCGAGTATGGTTTCGAGTCCTCGATCTTTCTAGGTGATTTCCCTTTGAGACTTGCTGGACAAAACTTGACCGAATTCGATGATATCAAACCCCTTTCAATATCATCGACGTTTGAATTCAGATGATATCGACGATGGTTTGATTACTCGAGCAATGTCAGGATAATTTCCAAAAGTTGCTGGACAAAGCTTAAGGTAATTTGATATCATCAATCCTCATTCGATTTGATCGATATTTAAATGTTGATATAATCGAAATGTTTTTCGATTTATTGAGTATATTGTCCAAAATACTTCGTGGTTGCTGGACATAGAATAGCCTATTTCGATGATATCGATTGTTTATCGATATCATCGATCATGAATGTTCGATGCCATTGATGGGTACTCGATATATCGACAAAAGCTGAAAACTTAGAGATTTTCCTGATTTGTAAAATAGTTTTCATACTATAAACCCTATGTTGTTCTATCCACTTTTAAGGGTTTTATATACCTGGGTGTTTTGGGACATGGGGTGTGAGGCTAAGTTTACATTTGTTAAGTTCGGATCACACATCCAGTTGAGGTATACGCTTGAATGTTCTTCCTACGGGGCTCTCTTGACTTGCTGACTCAACACCCATGCTAATTGACAAACCATGACACTTTCAATATAGGATTTAAGTGTTTAGGGTCCTCAAAACCCTTAGGTTGTTCAACATAAACCTCTTCATGTAAATCACTATTAAAGAATACACTTTTAACATTCATTTGATATATCTTGAATTTTTTAAAGCAAGCAATGGATATAAACAATCTGATGGATTCAAGGCGAGCTACTGGCGCAAAGGTTTCATCATAATCGATAACTTCTATTTGAGTGTACCCTTGTACAACCAGTCTAGCCTTGTTTCTAATTATATTTCCCATTTCATCAGATTTATTTTTAAAAATCTATTTGGTTCCAATTATATGTTTATCAGTTGATCTTGGAACCAAATACCAGACATGATTTCTTACAAATTGATTTAACTCTTCTTGCATAGATACAATCCAATTTTCATCAGTAAGTACTTCTTTTACGTTGGCTGGTTCAATTTGAAAAGTAAAGCAAACATAATTGCAAATATTCTCTAATTATTTTCTTGTTCGTAGACCAGTGAGAGGATTACATAATATCATATCAGTAGGATGGTCTTTGATTGATCTTAGTTCATTATTAACTGGACTAGATGAAGAGTCAGGTTTCTCAATTAAATTGACTTCATCATCTTTTAGACTAGGTGTGGGTGTGATCAGGTGATCATCAATTACAACATTAATAGATTCCTGGATCACTCCTATTCTTTTATTAAAAACACGCTATGCTCGACTGTTCAGAGCATAACCCAAAAAATATCCCTTCATCACTCTTAGCTTCAAACTTCCCTAAGTTTTCACGGTCACGTAATATGAAGCACTTACTTCCAAAAATCTGAAAGTACTTAACTGTTGGTTTCTCATTGAACCATAACTCATAGGCTGTTTTATCTTTTGATTTTCTTACATACACACGGTTTATAATATAACATGCAGTATTTATAGCATCAGCCCACAAGTTTTTAGGTAAATTCATGCTATTTAGCATAACATTGGCCATCTCTTGTAGCACTCTATTCTTCCTTTCAACAACCCCATTTTGTTGAGGTGTTTTAGGAGTAAAAAACTCATGTGATATGCCATGATCGGTACAGTATGTCTCAAAATTGTTGTTTTCGAATTCAGTACCATGATCGCTTCTGATCTTGATAACATTCATTTCTTTTTCAGTCTGAATTCATTTTAGTATTCTTTTGACTTCATCGAGAGTCTCAAATTTTTCTGTCATGAATGCTACCCAGAAAATACTTCTTTCCACCTCTAATCCCCGTTCTGGTCGGTCCACCTAGATCCATATGGAGAAGTTCAAGAGGTTTGGTTGTGGCAAAGGAGTTCACTTTCTTGTGACTACTCCTAGTTTGTTTGCCGAGTTGGCATGCGCCACATATTTTATCAACCCTTTTTAGTTTGGGTAGACCTTGAATAAGATCAATTTTGCTCAGTCTATAAAGGTTTCGGTAGTTAACATGTCCAAGACGTTTATGTCATAATTCCATTTCGTCTATTTGGACCATGTAACATGAAAATTTAGAAGAGCAAGACTCATTGATAATATAGCAATTTTCAGAAGTCTTACGACCATTTAATATCAGACAACCTTTCTCATTTGAAATCTCACACCCTTGATTAGTAAATTTTATACTATGTTTATTATCACAGATTTGAGATATACTTAGAAGATTGTGTTTAAGACCTTCAACATATAAGACATTTTCAAAAGGAGGAAGATTAGAGAGTTGAACAGTACCTTGGTCGATAATCCTACAGTTGCTTCCATCACCAAAAGTTAACTGAACCATCATTCATTTCTTTGTAGTTGGTGAATATATCCTTGTCACCTATCATATGTCTGGAACATCCACTGTTTAGGTACCATTTTGAATGGCTAGAAGCTTTGAAGGTAGTGTGGGCAACAGACAAGTAACTTTTGGAACCCATTTCATTATAGTTCTGGGTTAGGAGTACCATTGGTTTTTCTTAGTTTGTGAGAGTTGGAATTTCTTTGTCTATCAACTCTGATAAAATTAGAGTTAGATTTGAGAAGCACTTTGAGTAAGTCCACTATTTTTTCAGCTAAAGGGTTATATCTTTGATTTCTAAAGTTGATGTTATTAGAATAACTTTAGAAGCTTGAAAAGGTTTTGAATTTTTGAAATTGTTTTGGTTATTATTTCTCAAATTCTTACCTTTTGAGTTTGAGGATTCTCATTTTACAAATATAGGAGATGCATTCTTATTTTTTGGGGGAGTATCTTTGCTATAGCCCAGACCCAATTTATCGCCATACTTTCTTAAAGCGGTTAATAACTTTTCCAGCTTAGGGTCTCCATGGGCGTATCTCCAAGTATCCTTAGAACTCAATAGAGAAGAAACTTTAAGATTTAAATTCTTATTTTCTATTCTGAGTTTTTTAAATTCAAAAGTTTTAAAACTTAAATCAAGTTTTTCTTTTTCATAACAATCAGAAAGATGAGATTTTTCCAAAACAATATTTTCAAGTTCTTTTAATTTAGAAAAATTTTCTTTTTGAATCTTTAACTTGACAGTTATTTTGTAACTTTCCCTGTATAGAGCATTATAGGCATCCTGAAGATCATCTTCATTTTCATTTTTAGGGTCACTCCTAAGATTCTCATAATCAGATAAGTTACAACTATCTGAGGAGGTGACTCTAGCTATAGTCGTTAGGGCCTTCACTTCATTTGAATTTTCTTATTCTGATTCATTTGACTCAGAAGAACTTTCAAGCCGGATGATTCATCCCAAGTAGCTAACATGCCCTTTCTTTTTTACTTATCTCTTTTGGGACATTTATTTGTCAAATGCCCATATTCATGACAATTGAAACATTGACTATATTTTACAGATTTTTAAGTTTTAGATTTTCCCTTTCTCTTATCAGAAGGTTTTTGAAAATCAACTATTTTCTTACTTTTGAAAATCTTGTAAAAGTTTTTAGCAAGTAAAGCCATATCATCCTCTGTATCTTCAATATCAGAATTAATATTGTTATCTTTTGAAATAGATTTGGATAACTTAAGGGCAATGGACTTATCTTTCGGAGTTTTAAAATTTAACTCATATGTTTGAAGAGAACTAACTAACTCCTCAACCTTCATTTGATTAGTGTCTCTTAGTTCCTGAATAGCAGTTACTTTAGAATTAAACCTCTCATGAAGAGATCGCAATATTTTAGCACAAACTCTCCTAGACCTCACCTAGAATTAACTATGTCATTTAATTACGTATAGAAGTCCATGAAAGTTTCATTTTCTTCCATACGAATTTTCTCAAACCTTGTAGTGAGTATTTGAATTTTAGATTTCTTGACAATAATAGTTCCTTCGTGTATCATTTTAAGAATATCCCAAGCTTGTTTAGCTGTTTCACATGTAATGATTCTTTTGAATTTATCAGGTGATAGAGCACATATAATTGCATTTAAAGCCTTAGCATTTGCACTGCTTTCATTTTTCTGAGGTGTAGTCCATAAATAAAAAGGAGTTTCTTTAATGGACTTGGTTCCATCACTGCCTAGAACCTTAGACATAGGTGGTTTCCATTTCGTTATTGTGGCTTGCCACATGCTTTCATCTATGGATTTTAAGAAAATCCTCATTTTGGCTTTCCAATAAGCATAATTTGAGCCATCAAAGGGTGGTGGCCTGGTAATAAACAAGCTATCGAAATTTGACATAATGAAAGCTCTAGATCTTTAAACTCAAGGAACTTAATCCAAGTAAATGAGCAACTTAGCTTTAATACCACTTGAAAGGGGCAAGCTCTGAGTCCTAGAGGGCTTGGGGGGGTGAATAGTACTATTCCAATTTAAAAAGATTAAATAAATCAGAACTAATTAGAGATCTCAACTGTAATAGTATTTGAGAAATTGATTCAAACCTTGTTCAAAGGACAAGCTTACACCAAAAACAATTGTTTTAGGTAGGACAACATGATTTCTTGAACGTAGTAAGGATCAAGATCACAAACTAAAACAAGAGGAAAATAAGGAAGCTATCTATTACAAGTATTCACCACATGTACATAAAAGAATTACAACCATTCATCACATATACATCATATACATCATTCACCACAAAACACTAGGAGTTATAGTGGTTTGGTGTGCACACCAACTATTCGCAAACATCCACACCTACTCCACTCCTAATAATCACAACCCACATGATATTGGCATTCACTAATAATCAAGGTTTTCTTAGGTTCACCTTAAAAACTATACAGTTGTGTTTTCAAATGGGTTATCACAATCGAAACCTCATGCCGAGATTTTCTAGCTATCTTAGTCAAAACCACTATAGAGATTTTTTGGATATCTCAAGAAACCAAAAATGAATAAAGAATAATACTTATCTTCTTCTGAAGACGCTCTTCGATGTAGCCCGTAGAACCGCTTCTCTTGATGTAGAAATGTTCAATGTCCAATAATACAATCAAGGGCTTTATGTTCTAAATTGATTTTAAATTAATTCAAACCTTGGGCTACTTATTTGAATTCCTTAGATCTCACAAAGAAGAGTATAAACTCCCTTTATAACATTAGATTCATAAAAGAGATCAAGAAATTACAAAACAAAAAACTATTAAAAAGATTTAAAATTACCGTTTTATAGCTTGAAGAAGATGGGACTTTTCTCTCTCAAAGTGAAGGGTTTTTGTGGCTTTAATCAATGAATTAGAATAAGAAAAGGCCTCTATTTATAGGCTGAAAATTGGCTTCTTCGACTAATCTAAGGTCTCCTTCGACTCGTCTAAGAATTAACCAAATTTCAAATTTTGGGCACGATCGGATAAACCGTTCTTCAACTTGTCGAAGGGCCAACTCGACTGGTCGAGCACAACCTTCGACTGGTCGAGGGTGACATAAAATGGTTGCTAGATTTTGAGTCGAGCACCCTTCGACTAGTTGAGGAAGTGCCTTCGACTGGTCGAGAACCCTGCTCGACTAGTCAAGGAACCAACAGAAAAAGTCCATTTTTAAGTTCAAATCTTGGACTGGTCGAAACTTTCCTTAGACTGGTCGAACCAAAGCCTGGACTAGTCGAACTAAGGCTTGGACTAGTAGAACTAAAGCCTAACGAAAGTATAAAAACTCATATATGTTTAGCATATGAAAGAACCTAAGTCTAAGGTCTCTTTAGGGTCAATTATACCTGAAAGTATTGGACATTGAAATATATACCTTGAAACTTCTACTTGAATCTTCAGTAGCATTCAGTGGATCGTCTGCTTGAAGTAAACTTATAGTTGTAGCTTGATCTTGAACTTGAAGTGAAGTAGAGTTTGAATATATTGAACTTGAAGTAAACATCTTCATGTCTTGCACTTTCTAACTTCATGTGTTGATCTTGAAGGTGAACTTTCCATCTTGATTCACTTAAAGGTGAACTTTCCAACAAATGTGTGAGCCACATTATAAGCTGTTTTGTCCCATCAAAATTTGACAAATAAGAGTGCTTTATACATCACAGCACTTACAGGGTGAAAGACTCGAAAGAATTCAGAATTATGGTTGAAACTCGCAGGACACTTTTGGACATGTTCGAGTGATCAAAGTCTAGGAGTCGATCTATTGACAATGTAAGAAGTATTTGAATTCGATTACTAGATGATTTTGGGAATGCTCTATTAATAGTTTGATAGATGGATCGATCAACGGTTTCTGCCACTACGTAAATTTTTAGTTGGTTTGGAAATTTCCTATTTAAGGAGGTGTTTTTAGGTTATTTTAATTAAGAATTAGGTTGTGGGGAGATACAAGGGAAGGCGAAGCTCTTCCAGCACTGTTCTTCTTCTTCAATCCTTCATTCTTAGTTTGTTTTTTTTTTTTTTTTTCTTTTGAGATGTTAGACATGCTAGGATAATCTCTTAGTTAAGGATAAGGGACCTCTTGATGAATTTTGTTATTTAATTTATTTTTATTTCAAGTTATTAATTTTGAATGTTGAATTTTATTAGTGCACTGATTTTAGCACCTTATTTGTCAATCATGTGAGTCCTTGTGTCGAGTAGTCGGTTAAGCCCTTGGAAGCTAAAGACCAAAGACACAAGTGAAGATGGAGCATAGAGGAGCAAAGAGAATGCAAATCAGATGCCTTGGTGACGCTAACCTTTGACCTAAAATATCTCTTATACTTCTAAATGATCTTAGCCTAATAGGTATACCTTATTGATCATCCCTTATTCTTAGAAACCTAATTAGAACATAATAAGTAAGGGTAGAAGAGGTGCAAAGCTGCTGTGAAAACATACGCCCAAAATAGTAGTTTTCGACGATTGCTCAACCCCATCGAGCAAACTTCGATAAGTCATCAATGGCATCAAAGACCCCCTCAATGACATCAAACAGAAGTCAGATATGTCCAACAAGAATTCACATTTTATCTGATTTTCTCGATGGCATCGAGGCATCCTTCGATGACATCGAAGGTTCACTTCAATGGCATCGAAGATCCCCTTGATGGCATCAAACAGAGAGTCAAATATGTCCAACAAAGAATATTTGATTTTCTCAATGGCATCGAGGAACCCTTCGATGACATCAAAAGTGTCCTCGATGGCATAGAAGCCTCATCTATAGTATTGAGAGAGCCATTAACTGCCCATTTTTTTACTGTTGGAACTCAAGCTTCTTATAAAGTTCATCCAATTCTTGGGCATTTAGATGAGTTTTTGATACAATAAAAGCTTAGGTGAATCCATGTTTATATCCCTCATCCCAAGCCTTTATACCATTGAGTTTTAAGTCATCTTCATTGAGATTAACACTCTAATGAGGATTCCAACCTCCACGTTGAAGTTGTGCTTGAACTCCATTTTCTAGAAATTAGACTTATCCCTTATAGGCATATCATTGTCTAAATCGTCTAGAAGAACTATCTAGGTGAATCCCTTAGGAAATACAACTTCTCATTAGTTGTAGGAGATTCAACCAACCTCTCATCACATTGGTCACCTCAAAGGAGCACTACATACAACGTGTTTGATCATAGAACTGGAGCCTTGACAAAGCATCAGCATCATAATCAAGGGAGAAAACGGGAGCTGATTAGAGCATCGATCAAGCTAGCCAAGAAGATGCTCGGCATGAGTGTTTGCATGTCAGTCTCCGTGGGAGCCTTTGACGGGAGTAAACGTAATTGGTCCTAATCACCTCCTCCTTTAGGACTTAGTCTTCATTCCTTAGCTCGACTAAGCTTCCGCACGAGTATCCATGGTAATCCCATTACATCATATGCGAACTTTCAATTGGTATTAGAGTGAGTAGCTCTTGAAGGGCATAACTGCCTTGAGTTGATCCAATGAGCTTCAGAATATCATCTAACCAAGAGGAATGTGTCATCACACGACCATCATATTTTAATGGATCAAACTACGCCTATTGGAAGGTTAGGATGAGGGTCTTATTAAGATCCATTGACCTTATGATTTGGGTTATTGTCAAACAAGGATGGACAATGCTCATGGAACAAGTCGTGGTTAATGGTAGAACCATCATCGCTCCCAAAGATAGATCCTAATGGAGTGTCGATGAGAGAGATTGGTATACCTATGATGCTAAAGCTCTCAATGTTATTTACTATACGATTTCTCCCAATGAATTTAGACGCATACGCACTTGTAAAATGGGGAAGGAAGCGTGGGACATCTTACAAGTCTCCCATAAGGAAACTAGCACAGTAAAAAGATCGAAGCTTCTGCTCTTAATTACTCAATTCAAAAATATTAGGATGGAAGAGTCTGAAACTTTTACAGAATTTTACTCTAAACTGAATGATATTTGCAACTCCATATGGAGTTTAGGAGAGGATTCCAGAAGGGCATATATGTAGGAAAATACTTAAATCCCTACCGGATAAGTCTTATGAAATAGTGGTGAAGACCGCTTGAGTTGAAGTCGGAATATGCCAATATGTCCTAGAGGGGGGTGAATAGGACTTTTTAAAGATTTATGAGTTATTTAAAAATCCTATCACACTAATCCTATCATGTATGCAACTTTCAGGATTACTCAAATGTAACTCTACTGGCTTCCAAGCTAAGTAGAAGATCCAATCACAAACTAATCAAGAATAACAATAAGCAACTTAGTCTATGTTGGATGTGACTGTGCGTGTGTGTATGTGAGATGTGATCAGATATACGAATATGAATGCATTGTCATAAATCACTCATAGAGAAAGTAATCACAAACACAGTAATTTTATAGTGGTTCAACGATAAGTCTACTTCACTTCCGGCTGTCGCACTCAACCCTTGAGTGTACCGAATTTCACTAAGGAGGTTTCTCAAGGTTTACCTCAAACCTAAGGTTTTAAATCAAGTTCACCTTCAACCTTTACACAGAGATTTCTACTTGGTTCACCTCTAACCCTGGAGTTTTACTGGTTCACTCCTAACCGATGTTTATGCTCTCCATAGAGCAAGGGTCTACACAACACACCCAGAGGTTTCTACTCGGTTCACTTCTAACCCTAGAGTTTCACTGGTTCACTCCTAAGCAGATGTTTATGCTCTCCACAGAGCAAGGGTCCACACAATGCACCCACAGCGTACACTCCCGCCGGAGGCCTCCTACGAGGGCTTCAAAGGGTGAGAACCACTCAAGACCCAATCCTAGAAAGGAATGATCACAAGTGTCCTCTTGGACTCTAGATACTTACAAATAAGTTGATGAGTTCCGTTAAGCACAATACCGAAGATCTCCTCCTCCTTGTTGACGAAGAGTTTTCTACTCCCTTGATCGGCAACACAAAAGATATACCAAGACTAGGCTTAGGGTTGGGTCAAGGTTAAGATGGAATCCTTCTCTCTAAAGGTTTACCTATAAGGAAAGTAGAGTAGTTCCAATCTTATGCATTCAAGGCATCCCAACTCAATGATTTGTCATTAAGGTAGTAGCTGAAGGATCCTTGAATGTGGAAGTTCATTCCCCAATCCACTCTATTGAATATCAATGGTGAGGGTGGATTGGAAGATGAAATCCCTCAAGAGAAAGGGCTTAGGGTATAAGATGTAAGTTGAAACACACAAAAGCTCTCTCTATTCTCTCTTACAGCAACAAAAGATAAGTCCTATATATACAGGCAAAAAGTTCCAACGGATATAAAACTGTCGCATTTATGACAGAGTTCGATATCATCGATGGTCTGCTCGATGACTCAGACTTAATGTCATACGCTTTTGAAACTCTTTGTCAATTGGTCGATGAATCGAAACAGTTGTCGATGTCATCAGATTTCGAACTCCAATTTCATCGATGACAGGATCGATTGATCGACTCATGAAAAATGAGAGAGACTTGACTTTGAGATATTTTAGGTTTTTATGAATGACCGGGGGAACCATCGAGGTCATCGGAATTTGAATGTCGATGATATCGGGATCAGAGTCGAGGCATCGATAAATCCAGCTGATTTATCTTTGAACTTACTGGACAGATTATGGCTTAGTTTGATGCAATCGATCTGGTGTCGATATCATCGATATTTGAATATTGATTAAATCGAAGGGCCCCTAATCATAGTTAAAAACAACCTGAAATAATTGCTGTAAGAAATGCGCGCCCACAATCGATATCATCGATGGACCTCCGATCTTATCGATATTTGAATTCAGATCATATCGGAAGAGCATCGATGCTATCGAAGAATTTTACGATTTTCTTTAAAAAATAGGGGCGCCGAAAATCAGTCTTTCGATCTTATCGAGCCACTTTCCATGGTCTCGAGATTTGAATATCGATGATATCGATATGTGTATCGATACATCGATAATTCGTCCAGATATATTGTGAAGTTGCTGGACATATTTAGTGCTTTTATCGATGATATCGATAGGTGTATCGATACATCGATAAATCCGTCTAGATGAATATTTAGTTACTGGACATTTTGGTCCTCTTATCGATAATATCGTTAAGGTATCGAGGACATCGACAGTGTAGGTCAATCATATCGAGGGTGCATCGATAAAATCAACAAGGCGAGAAAAACTTGGAAATTTTCCTATTTTGTAAAAAGTTTTCTCACTTTAAAAACCCTAAGATGTCTATCTTATTTTAAGGGTTTTAATCACCTGGTGTTTTGGGACAAGGGATGTGAGGCTATGACTTACCTATTGCTAGCTTCCACACATCCGGTTGAGGCAGACGCTTGAGATAATCTTCCTATCGACTTCTGTAGTCAGTCTAACTCACCACACACGTAACTTGACAAACCAGGGCACTAGCAGGTGCACTTTCATCTTCTCCCAAGATAACCTCAATAGAAGAGTGTATGAATATAGATGAGATGAATTTTGAAGAACTCTTAGATTCATTATAAACATTTGAACTACTATTTAATACCCCCTATAGAGCAAATAAATTAGCCATCTTCAAAACATCTCATAGGCATTCACATAAACATAGAGAAGTTAAATATGAAAGTGATAGTTAACATGAGGATGAGAAGGATGATTTATTTAAGAAATTTAAGAAATTCCTCAAATTTAGTAGAGGGAAGAGTTATGAAAAGAAGGACAAGATGGTTGACAAGCATAAAGAAAATTTTATCAAATCACCTAAGCGAGTCCGATGCTACAATTTTTTGGGCTATGGACATCTTACCCCCGGTTGCCCTAGCAAAATAAGATTTAAAGACAAGGCTATGGCGGAAATATGTGATGATACGAAGGAGTCTGAATCCTCTTCAAAAGACTCCTCTAACATTGAATACCTTAGTTACTTACGTGTCTTAACGTCATCCACCACAATATCCCTCCCTAGAGATTTGAGAGACCATAATATGTAAGGCCCGTATCCTAGTCCGTACCGTTCCATAGGCTTCTGCAGTCCTTCCAGTCAAATTTTGGCAACCCTTGACCTGTATCCGACGTTTGCACGCGATCTTAAGCTGAGTCCTGCATACCGAAGTCGGCTCGACCTGAAACTTGTATCTTAGCAACCACGTTGTCGCCGCGGTTCCAACGCTGTGACTTGAGCAACGATCCGATACCCAAGCCAAGAGATGTAGACCTACTTTCATTTCCAGGAAAATGTCGCACATGCCAATTCTGAGAGAATCTCTACAACCTATCCCATCAATCAATCAATCAGTACAAGTCAAGTACAAGCAACCCATCTCTCCTATTTCCAAAGTCAACTCTCTCTCTCTCCACCAATCCCCTTCTTACAATTCCATCACTCCACTCATCACCCATCGCCGATCACTCCATCTCTTATCATCCCATCACTTCTCTCTCTCTCCCTCATTTCTCAAAAAAAATAATCTCCCAGGCAACAAAAAATTCCAATGTCTAAGCTCTCTCTCTCCCAAAGCCAAGTGTGGCCCACTTTCCCACTCTCTCATCTCCCATCTCAACCATCCATTCATCATCTACCTCCATCAAAATTGAAGGTAAGGAGCATAGGAATCCAAGGGATTAAGGAGTGCAATAGGTGGGTGATCCACCGTTAAATTTTATTTTTTAAGGGCCCACTTGTTGTGGGACCCACTTGATGTATAAATTGTACTAGGGAGGGCCCGATAATGGCGGGTCCCTCCCCTTCTCGTTCCTCTCTCTATCTCTCTCCCTCTTTCTATCTTTGATGTGTGGCCCACCATGATGTAAGTGTACATCCAGCCGTTCGTCCAATCCATAGACGCTGGATGCAGTTTGGCTAGTGTACCATGCAGCTACCTAGCTGCTACTGACATGCGTCAGTGAATCATGTGGCCCACTAAGTGGTGTAAAAGATCCACACTATTCATTCTTTGGGCATGGACCCCACCATGGTAGCGTGGGGGGCCACCATAACGTGCGTGTATATCCAGCTGTCCATCCAAGCCTGGACAGGGATGTTAGATGCAGTGTAGTATTTAAAATAATAATAATAATATATAAATAAATTAATATAATATACATACATATACATGTGTAATGGAGGTAGGCACCACGTGGGACCCACCCACCTTAGCTAGCCCCTATTCAGCAGCGTTGTAGCTGCTGAGGAAATCCTCATCGTCCGTCTATTTGGTGGGACCCACCATATTTGTATGTGCTTCATCTGCACCGTCCAAATGGCCCCACCATGGTACATGTGATGCCTGCATCGTCCGTGCAGTGGCCCACCTTGATGTTTGTATCTGGCCGTCCATCTGTTAGACGGCCAGCGGCCTCACCATGATGGATATTTTCCATCCAAACCGTTTATTCATCTGGTGTACAGCCACGTATGTGGACCCCACCCCTAATGTTTTTATTACATCTAGACCGTCCATTCATGTGGGGCATACCATGATGGTTGCATCAGGACTGTCCACTGACACTCCCAACCTCCCACATACACACACATACGTGTGTATATATATATATATATATATATATATATATATATATATATATATATATCTATATCTATACATATATATATATATATGTATATGATATATGTTATATTATAATTTAATATTTTATATTAAATGAGGGGCCACTCCCATGTGGGACCCACCTTTAATATGGTATTTGCGCCATCCAAATGGATCTGGACGGTGAGGATAGGCAGTATTCTGCCATTGTACAGATATATAAAATATAATATTATATTATATAATAAATATTATAAAATGGTATTGCATTGGTAGGCCACTACGTGGACCACACCATGATGAATGGTCCTATCTGCACCATCCAGTTGCTAGACGGTGCAGCGGATATGATATCCAGACTGTCCATCCAATGGACATGGTCGTGGATCCCCACCATTGATGCATGTGTTGTATCTAAACCATCCATTCATTGGTGAGCTCGTCCTTAGGCTTGAGAAAAAAAAATAAGATAGATCCAGTTATTAGGTGGACCCCACCATCATACATGTGTTGTAGCTACAACGTCCAACCATTTTGATAGATAATTTTAAGGCTTGAGATAAAAAATAAGACAGATCTAGTATTAAGTGGACTACACTACAGAAGACAGTGGAGTTGAACGTCTACCATTGAAACCCCTCTGGGTTACAGCAGCCTTGAATCAATATGATATTTGTTTTTCCTCCCTGTCTAAGTCCTTGTAACCTTATGAACAGTTTGGATGGGAAATAAATGCTATGGTGGGCCCTCTGAATTTTTAATTGTGGGAATCAATATCACTACTGCCATTTGTGGTATGGTCCAGATAATCATTTAGATATAATTCATTTTATTTCTTTTTTTTATATATGTGCTCTACAATGATCTTTAACAATGGATGAATGGCCTATCAGAATCGACCCATTTGATTGGCTAATTTAAACTTGGCTCATTTGATTCAGCCCATTTATATCAACTCATTTAATTCGACCCATCTGTATCGGTCCATTCAACTTGGCCCATTTAAATCGGCCCATTGACTCGGCCCATTTGTATCGGCCGATTTGATTCGGCCCATTTATATCAGCCCATTTGATTTGGCCCATTTAAATGATTCGACCATTTGATGTAACTGAGGCCCATGATGATGTATATTAAGCCCTTATACTAGGTTGTGGGCCCATTATATGATTGGCTCTATGAGCGCCATTCCTTGGGAGCAATGTTGGTTAAAGGTCCACATTAATGGGCAATGATGGTTTGACGTCCACATTGTAACCTTCCCTTAGGCCTTGTTAGGCCCATTCTCATCATTTTCTAGTGGGTTAACCCAAAAGCTTGGGCACTATTGATTTTAATTGATCTATCATTGGCCGTCCATTTATGGACCCCGCCTTGCGTCGAGGTTGATTATCGATGTCGATTAACAGTGTCGATTGCCGATACCAGCTACCGTTGCCAATTGTGAGTTTGTGACAGCATAGGATTATGATACATGCCCATACACATCATCTATATGTTTATTATGAGATGTGATTTGCCATCGCATATGCCATAATGTAGGTGGTTTATGGGACTCCCTGATAGGCAGAGTTACCTCACATGAGCGCACGGTATGCGCAGAATTGATGCATGATTGGACTGCGTGATTCATGTACTTTGTATTTGTGTGATTATGAATATTGTATGCCTTAGCGACATCAGGGCCATGGCCACCACAAACACATCGTGGGTGTCCAGGTTGGATACCAAAAATACTATTTCTAGCATCAGGTCACCATAGATGTCCCTGAGTGAAAATTCCTAAACCCGATAGTACCAGAGAATGACTCCAATGTCGAGACCGAGTGGATACATGAGCTCATGAGGGCAGCATACCAATAGGCTGCATTTCCCACTGTGTCGTAGTCAGTTAGAAAGGGGCATGACCTTCCTAACCTGAGTGAGGGGGCAATTTCTGGGTTGAGCTTGACCAGCTCGAGGAATAGGTCCGCTATCGAGGAGCCGAGCCCGATATTGGCAGGCAGATAGTGAGGTATCTTCTACTCACCCAGTTGTGTGCTCGGATAGGGGCAGCAAGCTGGCGTAAAGTGTACTAAACCCCGGTGATTATCCAGACTGAGAACTATACTGATATTTGATGCTCTAGTGATGAGCTACATTGATATGTGGATTTGGATGAGGTTTGGTATACCTGAGTTGTATCTCGCATCACATGGCCTTGACATGGACGATAGCATTCATGTTTTGCATCGCATAGCCTTGGTACGGCCGATTTCATTCATGTACATGATTTCACATTACGCTGACATTGCATTTTGAGCACGCTCATATTACACACACACATACACCACCCTCTAAGCTTTCTATAAGCTTATGCACGATTGATGCATGCAGGTGACGCCCGAACACAGCCGTAGCCTCGCCGCAGTTGAAGCGTGTAGTCGAGCTTCAGGAGTTTCTGTTATTATCATTCTCTTGTATTTCCTTTCATACGCATTGTACTAAAAGTTTTTTATCATAGTGGATTTTGTGATGCTGTTCTTGTGGTTATTGTTCATGGGTTATGCTTATGGTTATGCTCATTACGAATTAAAATCATGTTAGAAATCCTCCTTGTAGAATCCCAGGATTGGAACCTGGTGTATGGGTGCCAAGATCCGAGAATGGGGTACTACAGAGGCTGTCGGCGCCGGATTCGGTGATCGAGAATTTTGTGAGCACAGTTTCGGGCGTGACAGAAGTTGGTATCAGAGCATAACTTAGGAATAACCGAGAACAACATCAAATATCTAGTATGAGTTTAGGTCAATTAGGTTCCGAGTGCGTAACCTTCCGATTTAGTCCCCTAACGTGCCTTCGAGAGTTTTCAAGGATTGACAGACACCTTTATTCATTTCTATAGGACATGCCGCCCAGGAGAGTGACCCTAGCGACTCCCACTCCATCACCTGAGACTCCCGCTTTACTACTTACGACTCCCTCTCCACCCCCAGAGATCCCTGCTCTCCAGCATGAGAATGTTGTTCCTCCACCTGAGACCAATGCGGATTCGACCGTACCTGTGAGTGCCTCCTAGTTACAGTAGATGTTGCAGGCTGTGACGGTTGCGCTTCAAGGACCGGGCAGGCGCCCAGTTGTTTCACCAGTCCAGGCAGAGCAGGAGCGCACGAGCGCCCTACTTCGAGAGTTCAGACAACTCGATCCTCCGTGTTTCCAGGGCGAGCCAAATCCGACTACGGCTGAGAGATGGCGCTCTGATGTGTAGAAGATTTTTAATACTATGGCATGTATGACCTAACAGCAAGTTCGATTGGCTGTATTTCTTCTCCAGGGTGAGGCTGAGCACTGGTGGACCTCTGTTACCTGTGTTGCAGGGCCTGACTTCGTCTGGACATGGGATGATTTTATAGACCGATTCGAGCAGCAGTATTTCCCCGACCACATTCGTCATTAGAGAGCGTTAGAATTTGAGACTCTGGTGCAGGGAGACATGTCCGTGGCACAGTATGCAGCCCGTTTTATGGAGTTATCGAGGTTTGCACTATATTTGGTTGATGACGAGGGGCGGAAGGCCTGTCGTTTCGAGAACGGCTTGCGTTACGATCTTCAAGGCCATGTTATTGGGCATGAGCTCCCGACTTTTCAGGCAGTAGTGTGAGGGGCTCAGATTTATGAGACTGAGTGGGCTGGCATGGAGAGCGATCAAGATCTGAGGAGAGGCCGGAAGAGGCAGCCCCCTCTATTAGCTCCCAGCAGCATCGACGACTGCAAAGGTAAAAGAGTCACCGATCCGCCAGGGCACCAGCAGCACCGTCGGCACCTCCAACGGCACCACTTCAGAGACAACTTTCTAATACATGTTATGGATGCGGTGAGATAGGACACCGTAGGTGAGAGTGTCCCTGACCTTAGCAGCAGCAGTCGAGAGCACCACAACATCCTCTACAAGAATGACTAAGAGCACCACAAAGAAAGCCTCTCCGTAGCAGCGGACGACAGATCTCACCACCGAGGCCCCTCGGCAGTTGAAATGAGCGGCCGATTCGAACGCCTCAGTGACATCAGCAGTAGCAGCACCCTTCGAGAGGACAGGCACCTCCTCAGCCAACTCAGTCTATATTCTATGCTGCTCAACAGGACTCACAGTTATCCGGAGGAGTCGTTGAGGGTATACTTCCAGTCTCTACATGTATCGCCCGAGTGTTATTTGATTCCAGTGCTTCTCATGTCTAAGGATTTTTACCGATCGACTGGATTGCCGACAAAGTCTGCTAGTGAGGGATTGACCGTATCAACGCCCTTAGGGAAGACTTCAGTGTTGGGCTGTTTCTGTTCGTCTTGCCCAGTTCTGGTCAGTGATATCTTTTTGCCCGTAAACTTGTACGTGCTGCCATTATCAGATTTTAACGTTATCTTGGGCATGGATTGGCTTGCTGAGTACCACGCCATCTTGGACTGTTCCGCGAGGACAGTCACATTCTACATACCAGACTTACCACAGTTTCAGTTCGTTGCCGAGCCCAGAGGAGAGTCATTGTCCTATCTCATGTCTTACGCAGTTGAGGAGCCCATTGTCTTGTGTATCGATCAGTTGTCAGTGGTTTGTGATTTTTTCGATGTATTCCAAGAGATTCCGGGATTGCTGCCACGTTGGCATATTGAGTTCTAGATTGATCTCGTGCCTTGTACCGCGCTTATTTCGAAGGCCCGGTATCGCATGACACCGATAGAGTTGAGGGAGCTGTAGAGTCAATTGGACGAGTTACGTGAGTTGGGATTTATTCATTTGAGCAGTTCACCTTGGGGAGCGCCGGTACTCTTCGTCGGGAAGAAGGATGGCTCGTTGAGGCTTTACGTGGATTATCGTGAGCTCAACCGGGTCACGTTCAAGAATAAGTATCTGCTCCCGAGGATAGACGACTTATTTGATCAGCTGTAGGGTGCACAATTCTTTTTGAAGATTAATCTGCGTTCTGGTTATCATTAGATTCGGGTTCGAGAGGAGGACATACCGAAGACAGATTTCAGGATGGATTATTATCATTTTGAGTTTCAGGTCATGTCTTACGGACTAACCAATGCGCTGTAGTATTCACGCAGTTGATAAATGAGGTCTTCCATCCATATCTTAATCAGTTTGTTGTGGTATTCATCGATGACATTCTGATATATTCGAGGACCCGTAAGGAGCACGTGCAGCATTTGGAGATTTCACTACAGACCCTCCGTACCTACCAGCTGTATGTGAAACTGGAGAAGTGCGAGTTCTAGTAGGAGGAGGTGAAGTTCCTCGGTCATGTGGTGACGAGGGAGGGTGTCGCAGTGGACCCCTCGAAGGTTGAGGCAGTGCGTCAGTGGGACCAGCCCACGACTGCATCTGGATCTATAGTTTCCTTAGTTTGGCAGGCTATTATTGGCGTTTCATTGAGGGCTTCTCCCGTATTGCAGCCCCGTTGACCAGATTGACTCGAAATGGCACAAATTTCTTTTAGACTGACGCATGTGAGCAGGCATTTATGGAGTTGAAGGACCTTTAACGTCCGCCCCTATTCTCACTCTTCCCTCTAGGAGTGATGGATTTGTTGTATTTATTGATGCTTCGAGTATTGGCTTGGGTGCTGTCCTGATGCAGCATGGGAGACCAGTAGCTTATGCGTCTCCCTAGCTCAAGGTCCATGAGCTGAACTACCCTATGCCAGATTTGGAGCTGGCAGCAGTCGTCTTCGCACTGAAGGTGTGGAGACGCTATCTCTATGGGGTCAGGTTCGAGCTCTTCTCTGACCACAAGAGATTAAAGTATTTATTCTCTCAATCATAGCTGAACATGAGGCAGAGACGCTGGATGGAGCTCCTGAAGGACTATGATTTCGACCTCCAGTACCACCTAGGTAAGGCGAAAGTAGGGGCGGATGCCCTCAGTCGTCAGCCATGAGGCCTGGTGACACACATGATGATTCAGGAGTGGAGGATGCTCGAGGATATAGCAGAGTAAGACTTCGAGTTTGGTCTGCAGTTTTCTATTGTTCAGCTATCAAGCTTGTCGATTCAATCCTCTGGTCGCAAGGGTGATCGAGGCTCAACAGACAGACGAGTCGTTACAGGATTACCAAGCAAAGGCAGCATCTGAGAGTCAGACAGATTGGCAGATTGGTTTTGATGGTAGACTTCACTTCCGAGGCCGATTGTGTGTCCCAAATATTTCTGAGTTGCGCAGAGATCTTATGACCGAGGCACATCGATCGCAGTTTTCTATCCACCCTGGCTCGACGAAGATGTATTGTAATATGAGGAGACAGTATTTTTGGGCGGGAATGAAGCGTGAGATCGTCAGTTTTGTGGCCGAGTGTAACACATGCCAGTGTGTCAAGGCTGATCATCAGAGACCCTCTGGTCCATTGCAGCCGTTGAGCGTCCCAATGTGGAAGTGGGAGCACGTATTTACCAATTTTATCATGGGTTTGCTGAGGACTTAGTGTGGTCATGACGCCATCTGGGTTGTCATGGACCGTATTACGAAGTTGGCACATTTTCTTGTGATTCGTTAGACTTGGCATGCGGACCGACTCGCCAAGCTGTTTGTTGATGAGATCATGAGACTGCACGGTGTTCCTTTCTCGATCGTTTCAGACCGAGACCCGAAGTTCACGTCTCAATTTTGGGGGAGCTTTCAGAGAGCGATGGGTACCGATTTGCAGCTCAGCATCGCATATCATCCGCAGACCAATGGCCAGACCTAGAGGGTCAACCAGATCCTTGAGGATATGCTTCGGGCCTACGCGATTGACTTCAGGGGTAGCTGGGTGAGCATCTGCGATTAGCTGAGTTCGTATACAATAACAACTATCAGGCGACCATTGGCATGGCTCCTTTTGAGGCATTGTATAGCAGACCGTGCAGATCACCGAGTTGTTGAAACGAGGCTGGAGAGAGGCATCTCCTAGGTCCCGAGCTTGTGCAGCAGACGTCAAAGGCTATCGATTTCATCAGGCAGAGGATGCGTATAGCTCAGAGCCGACAGAAGACTTTTGTTAATCATCGACGTCATCCCTTGGAGTTCGATGTTGGGGACAAATTGTATGTAACGCCCCGAATTTTGAGGGTCGAGCAAAGGCCCAACTCCCGAGATCCGTCGCATCACTTATGCAACATAGATAATGATGATTAAATGTTGTCTGGTTTAGTCCATTTAAACAAGAATGAGATTATACTAAATCAACATATCATACTCAAGAGACGATTAAATTTAGCAAGCGGAAGACTTTGATAGATATATAAAGTGTGTAAGTGGATGTAGCCCCAAAGTATGATCATGTCGTCAGGCTGGATAATTACATGTATAGTTCCAAAATTTATAAAATGATAAAGTGTGTAAGTGTCATCTAATCCATATCCCTGTAGCCTCAATACGCAACTTCAGGTCTACATAGACCCGCTAGAGAGTTGCATGTAAGAGAACTCCTCCTCATCATCATAGAAGACAGGCTCTATCTCGTAAGTCCCGTCATCACCTGAAACTAAAATAAGGTCTGGTTGGTGTTTTAAAACACCATCCCAGAGTGGGAGTGAGTGATCAACTCAATGGAGCTATAAGGTAAAGGTTAACATGTTATCAATTCAGTCAAGCAGTAATGATAAAGCAGTATAACAATCATGTCCTAAGTACTCTTGTTAATGCAAGAATGATATGTATTAATGATATATGCCCTCGCCTATACTCCCTCTGCCATCTCACGGTCGTGCATGCTAACTCCCACTATGCTCAACACCCACACCAAAGGCACATGCAATGCAGTGCATGGTCGTGTTAGCCAAGTTCTTACTTAGACTTATTCATACAGCAGGTTTGGGAAGCTAAGGTACCTCCCTTTATTTCATTGACCCAAACAATGATCTATCTAGGGTCGTCAATCCTAATTAATCACATATGATAGGTAAGTTTACGAGTTTATACTATAGGTCGCTATGGGAGGCTCGTCACCTCAGCGTAGGCTTAATTCACACTCGAGGTCACTACGAGAGGCTCGTCACCTGATCGTAAGCCTATTTTATACTCGAGGTCACTACGGGAAGGCTCATCACCTTAGCGCAGGCCGACAGCTCGAATATAGTGTCCCATACCACCGTATTTGGCTCATGAGTTTAAGTTGCTCATTGGTCACTACTGGGAGGCTAGTCACCCCAGCATAAGCTGACAGCTCGACCACGGTGTCCCATACCACCATGCCCAGCTCATGAGTCTTAGCGGATTGTGGTACTAAGGTTAAACGGGCTTTTTACTAGTAAGTGGTACCTTAGATTCAAGTAGTAGCGTCCATATATGGTGAACATACATTAGGCCAATCAGGTTACTTGACAAGCTCGATTGGTACGAGCGCATGTTGAATTAATCGACATGGAGCACATACGCACTCTTCGTGGCCTAACCACTGTCGATAATCATCGTACAACTTAGATTCATCGAACGTATCCGTTGTGGCGAAACTAGTTCAGCCACTGATTGTAAACCGTTACCGATTGCCTCGACTGCGTATTAGTCCTAATCATACTCAAATACAACATGCATTCATATAGGACAGTCAAAACAGTATGTGATAACTAATTCAAATATAAATCTCATTTGAGCATTTTAACAAACATATAGTGCACATGTTATCATACATGAATCATGTAGCCGAATGCAACTTACATGAAGGAATCTATTCGTATAGTTAGGGTAATTGAGGATCTCATCTCAACACCTTTAATAAATGTATTTCATCAACCCATTACTCATTCAGACATTTTATCAAACACTTAGACTACACATTCAACATACATGTAAGAAATTAGTTAAAACATATATGATGGCAAATCCTTTCACAAAGGAGTTGTCACACATACAACAATCATGTATTCTCAGTTAATAATCATGGTAAGCATAAATCATAATTCCATATTCATTCAAACATTTTAACAAACACATGGAATACATTATATTCAACATAGTTCATATATATGTGTAATACGTGGAAAACATCGCATCTAAATACATGTGACAGCAATTAAGTCAGTCATAAATCATTAACTGACACTGAAAGCCTTGAAAAACACAACCTAAACATTTATAGTCTTCACCTTCTGTCGATAAACTTGCATCGAACTCAGTTCGAACACTATGCCTTAGTCTATGGCACAACGGCTGCCTGAATCACGAAATAGGTTAGCTATTTCATCGATTCTTTTACTTGAATACCTAAAACAGATTAGTGTTAGGGTTTCTTACCCAAAAATGGAATCGGAATCGCTAGTGTAGCGACATAGGAGAGGTGATTCAGCACGTGGAGTGGCGGGAATGAATCCTAGCGACAAACCACAACTCTCTCTCACTTCTCCTTACTTTCTCCTTCTCTTTTCTCTCTTCTCTCTCCTAGGGTTTAGGAAATTCGTATGGAATGAGAGAAGGGTGGGTTTAGGGCATTATATAAGCCCAGAAGTGATGTTAATGGCCCTAGGGCCATGGTATACTTAGGATACAGCCAAAAGTCGTCTGTTTCAGGCCAACGGAGTTCATCTGGAGGTCCATTACCTGCATACGATCCGGAAAAAGTTCCCTGACGATGGATCTACGTCAAGTTAACATTTCGGTCCGATCGGATTAGAGGATTAACCGTGGAGGACCAGTTTTAGTTCAACGGTCATCGTTACTTGATCAGGGCCACAAGTACACTGACCTGTGTAGGGAAATTTTCCTAATCCAAGGGTGTAGCTAGGTTAGAATCTGACGGTCAGAAACCTTAATTTTGGTTTGCAAGCGAACGACCCAATTCACTTAAATCTGAGTACATTTTCTAAAGATATTCACATTTTTCACACACTTTACTCGGGACTCTAGTTGTGCATCTCTGGACACTATTCATGCTCGATTCCCGTGATGGTTGTCAAGCCCAGTAAGGCGGTCATAACTGTATAGTTTCGCGGTTATTGGACTTTCGACGTGCGGTCCAGGTTTGACACGGAGTTTCAATGTGCTCCCGAGAGCAACTGTGTAATGCCCTGAAAATCGAAGGTTGAGTAGCAACTCAACTCCCGAGTTCCAAAACATCATTTATGCAACATATATGCTTATGATTGAATGTTGTCCATGTTAGTGCGTTAATCATGAGTGAGATTATACCAAAACAGTAATTCATACTCCAGATCAATTAATATAACGCAAGCGGAAGACTAAAAGATGTGTATATAGACGTGTATGAGCCAAAAGTTCACAATTGGTCTCCAGAGTATGAATACATCACTGAGTCACCATATAAATGTAATAGTTTCAAAATCAAAATGTTAAAAACATAGTTCAACTACAATGATAAGCCCTGTAGCCCCATCGATCCGGACGGCCTAAGCGAAACCGCCGGAGAACTGCATATACGAGAACTCATCCTGATCGTCATAGTAATTAGGCTCCGCCACCTGAGTCGCATCGTCATCTGTAACTAAGATAGGGTCTAGTGGGTGTTCAGAACATCATCCTAGAACGTGGGAGTGAGTGATCAACTCGGTGGAATCATATAGCAAAGATTAACATGTTATCAATTCAGTCAAGCAGTAATGATAAAGCAGACATATCAGACATTCCTAGATACTCTTATTAATGCAAGGATGAAATGTATTTATGATGCATGCCCTCACCTACACTCCCTCATGCGACACTATTGATGTTTTATTTAAACCAACATGATTTAAATGATTTTTAAACTCGCAAGTATACGAATCAGATGTAAATATGGTACGTATTACGAGATCATTCCCACGAGGACTGATCGTCACAATTCAAATCTATGACTCTCCTTAACTAATCAAATAAAGAATGGAACAATTACTAAGCACAATTCTATGAAAAACAATTGAAAATAGGGAAGAAAATTCAATCAGAGAAAGAGCACTAGGACTTTCGAATCCACCCCTAATTATCCTAACCCTTGTTTTGTCTGTTGATTCACCTTGATCTAGATTGATACCACTTATACAGAGAAAGCACAATCTGTGTCCTTAATCGGGCATACAGAATGTCTAATTCCTTTAAGCAATGCCATGAATAATATATCCCATGTCCTTAGTCGGGTACATGGAATGTACAGTTCATTTAAGCACCCTGTTTCCTTCTCTATAGGAACCTGCTCTTGATCAGACACGAGCACCTAAAATAAGCATCCATACAACTTCCATATATAGACTCTGATCAAGTTCATATATGGAGAAGTATAGAATTTAAACCAATCAAGCCCACTTAGAGAAAGAAACAAATCAATTAATATTCAAAGTAAATTCAACCAATACAAGAGCTAATCAAATTAGGGGCTTCATCTCAGCCCTAGCTGAGAGATTAGTGACCCATAAAATCTGTTAAAAAGATGAATAAACAAAATTTGTAAAAAAGGAACATCAAACCAATCGATCTCTCTCTCTTCTTCCTTCTCTTTCTTCTCTTTCTTCTCTCCCTTGCTCCGGATCTGGAATCCCCTATTTCTGAATACCTTTCCCACGTCCAAAATTCCTCTTTTATAATTGCTGGAGGGCTGGAGTCGGTGGCAGAGTTGTAGCAGGACACGGAGTGTAACTTTTCGGAGCCATGATCGGTGGGCCCCACAGAAGTATTTTCTGGAAAATCCACCCAGTCCATTGGATTCAGGATGAAATTTCAGTCAAGAATGGGTGGTTTTGAACATCCATTAACGTGGCCCAGAGAAGAAATCACAATAAAATCAATCTTTAACGTCCCGGAGCAGTTTACTTGTGGCATCTGTATCACACATATGTACACGCATGGTTGCAAAGTAACAACATGGATTTGTAGTATTCGCGGCCCTCTATAAGATGAACGGCTTGGATCATCCGGAAGGATAACGTACGGGGCCCACTGACTTCCGTAAAAATGGCCAGCGGCCGTCGTTACGCGGACGCCAAAATGGGGACTGTGGTGATGGTGGGGTCCGTGATCGAATTCTTCAGCGAAATCCACTCCGTTCACCGAATTTTTATCGAAATTTCGGTCGGAACTACATAATTTTCCTCTGTTTTGGTCTGGGCCACAGAAGATCTCATTACACCATCCATTCTGTGTTTGACTGGCTGGATTTCATTCTTGATGATGATTTACAATTCTTCCACCTAGGTAGTGTTAATAAGCTTCATTTAGACCTGATGGACAGTCCAGATTGGTGGTTTGATGGACGATGTGGACCCACAACCGACGACCAGTTCGTCATTTACGGACGCTGGAGAAGAAGACGATCTTGTGAAGGAGAGTCGGGTCAGCGCTCGCGCTGACCGCCTCAGCCGTCCGGTGCACGGCAGGCGTAGTGAGTGCATGGTGTACATGCATCACATATGAGGCCCACTGTGATGTTTTTACAAAATCAGATCCGAGCCTCTGATTGGTCTCCCCATTTAAGGCGTTGAGACCAAATTTGAGCCAATTCCAGATATCAGGTGGGCCCAGAATCGATGGTTTGTGGGCTGATTTGTCAATTGGGGTACTTCCGTAATGATCCAATGGATGAAATTTTATGTGTACGGTTAATTTATGGCCTCCATCTCATGTATGAAGTTTTGAATCAATCGGATGGCGGGAACCATGTGATCTTGCATTCTGGACCCTTTTCGGGCCCCTTTGGCTTACTTTCCTCAGATCCCAGGCGTGTAAAATTTTCATTATTGGTTCTTTGGAGTCTATCTCGTGCTCTGGTAATTTCGGAGCGTCAAATCCATGCTTTTAACATCATTTTTCAATACCCGCTCCTGATTTCATCCTGTAATAAAAACACAATTAAAATATGGCATTAAGCATTATTATGTATGTAAAATCAGGTAATAGTCGGGGTCTGAGATACAATATTCGACCCTCATCACAACCCCCAACCAGCATTTTGCTAGTCCCGAGCAAAACATGCGAAAAATAATTTCAGAAATAAAAAACAATTCCTGTAAACTCAAGTGACTTGTGAACAGATAGTTGAGATGTGAAAATTCTAAGATTCATGAGTGTTGAGCAGAATTTTCCCCTGGAATTAAGCTTACAGTAAACTTCATAATCAAGTTTAAAGTATTAATCCATTAATTAGAACAATTTTAAACATTGAGTTCCATGAGTGTATAGTGTAATCTCGGCTTACAATCATTAAAAGATCCAATTGTCAATTTCATGATATCAATAGTAATTCGTGACAACCAACCTGAAACCAACACTAGCATTTGAGATCATCTTTTCGTTCTATCAGCCTTTGATTTCCTTTATAAACAGTGGTGCCAAGGAGGAGAATTAAATCCGCACCTATAGGGAGCAAACCTATGGTGAAAACTAGTCGCCTAACTCTTTTCTCATGTCAACTATGAGGAATCGAATCTTCATCTATAGGGAGCAAACCTATGATGACGATTATACGACTTACTCTTTCAATTCTTCTTTATAAACTGATGCTAAAAATTTTGTTTTTCAGGCTAGTTCCTTTCATGCCTAATGATTACCAAGTTACCAAATATCGAACTGAAAACTTAATGTATAAGTGAGATCTTATATGGAAATCATGGCTCAAGCAATGTTTACAACTTCTAATCATGGTTTATCAATTCAAAATTGACTGTGAAAGCAAGCAGATGGCTGAATCCAAGAGTCATAAGTTACCAACATCACGTAACTTATAATGTTAAAATCACAACTATCCTTCAAAATCACCTTGAATTCACTAGAAATTCCAGAAAAAATTTTAAAATTTTCACAAATTTTGCTCAAGACCAAGAAAATACTGATTAGGTAACCTAATCTCCCACCCCCAACCTAAAATCTACATTGTCCTCAATGTAAAAGAAATAAACATGCAATATACATGAGACAATGAACAGAAAAGAGTGATGGAAAGATGGTACCTGGACGAAGAATCAAGAGGCTTTCCCAAAATTATCAATGTAAGAGTGAGCTAGCGCAAGAGAGAAATTAACAGAAGCAAAAATAACAAAAAGAAAAATAAAAGAAGATCCTACCTATACCACTTTCGCAGGTGCTCTCGATTGCATTTAGCGTATGCAACAAGCCTTTAAACCCCTAGGTTACCCCTAGCGGACGAGTTGTAGTCTCGTGAGGGTTTGCAGTAATGTTACCCACAAACATTGAAGTAACTAACTAAGAAAAAGCAATACAATAAAACAAAAGGCTGGGTTGCCTCCCAGGAGCGCTAAGTTTAACGTCTTCAGCCAGACAAGAACGGACCATGAATGAACTAATCTTTATAACCAGGGTCCGCCAAAGAAATTACCTCAACACCTTAATTAACCAATCCCAGACAAGTGATGTGAGTTCCCATGAGCTGTGCTATCTGCAATGAGGTAACTGACACTGTCGTCAAATAATTTAAGGACTTTTGCTCAAACGACTTCTTCCATGTTAGGATCACACTTCCTTTGCATTTCACGCGACATTTCTACAGTATGATCCATACATACAGTGGGGCATACTCCCTTATTTCAACTATCTTCCGTTCAATTGCTGCCTTATATGCTCTAAGAACATTAAGCAGCCTGCTCACCTTTGTCTTCTCAGAGTTAAAAACTGTGCTGTCAGGAAGAGTCTCCGAGGGATGAAGAGGTTCCACTTTCGCTCTCCATTTTTCAGTCTCCAATATAGGAGTAGAGTCGAGCAGTGCATTGACTTCGTGGATGGGACTATCGATGTCAAAATTCATGCCATATTGTGCTAAGCAGGTCTCAAGTGGATCTTCAAAAGATTTACGGAAGGAGTCCTGCACTAGACTCTCGATCATGTCCACTTCAGATATGTCATCCAAATCTGCGGATTGTTGTCCTGCATTAAAGACATTGAGTTTAATATTCATGTTACCAAAGGACAATTTCATAACTCCATTCCGGCAATTTATAATAGCATTAGATGTGGCCAAAAATGGACGACCCAAGATGACTAGGATCTGACTATGAAGATTCTGGACAAGCTGAGTATCTATAACTATGAAATCCACTGGAAAATAAAATTTATCAACCTAGATTAACACATCTTCAATAACACCTCGGGGCACCTTGACAGATCTATCAGCTAGTTGTAATGTTACTTTAGTCGGTTTCAACTCACCAAGTCCTAGCTGCTCATAAACCGAATATGGTAACAAATTGACGCTCGCCCCTAAATCAAGCAATGCCTTCCCGATCTTATGATCTCCTATGCCGCAAGAAATGGTGGGAGCTCCTGGATCCCTAAATTTAGGAGGGGTGTTATGTTGAATCATGGAGCTGAGCTGCTCTGCAATGAAGACCTTCCTATGAACATTCTGCTTACGCTTTTGAGTGCATAAATCTTTAAGAAACTTAGCGTAAGCAGGGACTTGCTTGATAGCGTCAAGCAACGGGATGTTGACTTGCACTTTTTTAAACACATCCAAGATTTCATCAAAGTTGTTTCTTTTCTTTGTTGGTGCCAGACGTTGAGGAAAGGGTGCTTTGGGCACGTAGGGTGGCACATTAATGGCTCTTGGACTTTGGATGCATTGGTGTGACTCTCTGCTTCATCTTGATTTTTTGCTTTAGAATTTGATTCATCCCTAGGCATCTCTATTTTGTTGTCAATCTGCTTGCCTGACCTAAGGGTAGTGATCGATTGGGCCTGTTCATGATATTGCCCTTGGTTGGAATTAGAGCCAATCTCATACTGTCCCTTTGGATTAGCCTCAGGTTGGCTAGGGAACTTGCCCTTCTCTCTCTCACTCAATGTGGCAGCTAGTTGACCCATTTGTACTTCCAGCTTGGCAATGGATTGCGCATTTGCATGTAAGCTTTGCTGGTTGGCTAGTAAGGTTTGTTGGGTGTCTTTTTGGAATTGGAGAGAACTCTGCATAAAAAGATGGAGTGTATCCTCAAGAGATGGTTTTCTTGATTGTGTAGGCAGTTGTTGATATTGCGGAAACTGTTGAAGTTGTTGACTGCCAACTTGGAGGTGCGGTTGCATGGGAGGATTTCCAGATGGTCCTCCTTGTTGTGGTCCTTTTGCCCAAGAAAAATTTGGATGTCTAGCCCACCCTGGGTTGTATGTGTTCGAGTAAGGATCATTCCTGTGTTTTTAAAAGTGTTCATAGCATGTACTTGTTCGAGAGAAGTTCTGGGGATGCTTGCACAGATGGACAAGACTGCATAGGATGGGCGGAGACAGAACATATGGCACAAGCCTCGGCTTGAGTTGTTTGTGGAGGTCCATTATTTAATACCAGAGCATCAACTTTCTTTGTCAGGTTATCAAGCTTGGCGCACAGATCTAGCATGACTCCTATCTCATATATACCACCTCTCTTTTGTTGTTGGGGACTTCTGTCACCTCTATTTGAATAGTCCCATTGCTGGGAATTTTCGCACAAGGTTTCAAAAAAGTTCCACGCTTCGACATCACTTTTGGTCATGAACGACCTTCCACTGGTGGCATCAATCATGCGACGGTTCTGGGGTGTCAGACCGTCATAGAAGTATTGAACCTGTTGTCACTTTTCAAAACCATGGTGAGGACATTTAAGAAGCAAGTCCTTCCATCTTTCCCAACATTCATGAAAGTGCTCGCCCTCTTTTTGTGTGAAGTTAGTAATTTCTCTACGGAGGGCATTGGTTTTGTGAACGGGGAAGAATTGTTTAAGAACTTCTTAGACAGTTGGTCCCATATAGTGATAGATCCAACTTCTAGAGAATTCAACCATGCTTTCGCCTTATCCTTCAAAGAAAAAGGAAACAGGCGTAGGCGGATCGAATCGTCTGAGAAGTTTTGGAACTTAAAGGTGGAGCAAATGTCTAGGAATTCTTTCACATGATGATATGGGTCCTCCTTGTCCAATCCGTAAAAGGATGGCAACAATTGTATGACTCCAGGTTTAAGTTCAAAGTGTGCTGCCGTTGTGGTTGGCAACACTATGCATGAAGGCGCATTAAATTGGACAGGAGCTGAATAATCTCTGAGAGCTTTAACTTCATTCTCATTCGCCATTTCAACAGAATTATTTCTCAATCTTTCACGAAGTGTTCTTTCTATTTCAGGATCAAACGGTGCTAGTTCTATATTCAAAGATTTACGTCCTAGCATAAACTATGTTATTGCAATGTAAGAAAGAAAACAAAACTAAGAAGCAACCTAAGAAATAAAACTAGACCTAGAAACTATGAGATTCTAAAACAAGTTAAAACTATGTAAATAAGAATGGGAAGAAAGGACCCGAAAAAGGAGATGATTGATGTCAGAAAATTTAAGAAGCTCCTCCTTCACTTAGTAGCTTCCTTCCTCAATTCCAAATTAGAAGTTTATTTCAGGACCCTACAAAACAGGAAATAGGTTAGTTTCTAAAATAAAGAAAAGAACTCTAAGTCAGTAAAATCCTAAGCTATGAATTATGATAAGAGAGAATTCTAAATTCAATTTGGAACGAAACAGTCCCCGGCAACGGCACCAAAAACTTACCACTATACTACAACGACATGATTATGATATCATGTCCTTACTAATTACCACTCCTGATTTAACATACATGTGCTTTACTAATTACCGCTCCTGATTTCATCCTGTAATAAAAATACAATTAAAATATGGCATTAAGCATTATCATGTATGTAAAATCAGGTAATAGTCGGGGTCTGAGATGCAATATTCGACCCTCATCAACTATCTTACGGTCGCGGCATGCTTTCTTCCATTTGTGCTCTTCAACCCGGGACACATGTAGTCCGATGTTATGAGCGTGATTACTGAGTTATTATTAGTTCCTTTCATACAGCAGGATTGGGAATCTAAGATACCTCCCTTATATCATTCCCAAACAAGGATCCATTCTAGGGTCGTCAGTCCTAGTAATATCTCATACGATGTCACGGTTCTAGGTCACTGCAATAGGCTCGTCACCTGATCAGTGCAGGCCTAGTTTATACTCTAGATGCTACGGAAGGCTCGTCACCTCCACATAGACTCAGAGTACGTTTGAGGTCACTACAAAGGGCTCGTCACCTGATCAGTGTAGGCCGACAGCTTGAATACAGTGTCCCATACCACCGTATTCGGCTCATGAGGCAGTATTGCTCACTGGTCATTACGGGGAGGCTCGTCGCACCAGCGTAGGCTAACAGCTCGACCACGGTGTCCCATACCACCATGTCCGGCTCATGAGCCTTAGTGGATCGAGGTATTAAGGTTAGACGGGATTTCACTGGTGAGTTTAGTACCTTAGGTTCAGGCATTAGCGTCCATACAAGGTGAACATACAATAGGCAAATCGGGTTACTTGACGAGCTCAACTAGCCCGAGCACACATCGAATCGATCGACATGAAGTGCATAAGCACTTCGTGTGGCCTAATCACTACCGACAACAAAAGTACTACTCGGGTTCACCGAACACATCCAATGGCGAAAGCAACCTCAGCCACCAAAGCAGGGCTTATTACTGATTGCCTGGACTATATAATAGTCCCAAACACATTCAATTACAACGATCTAGCATATGAGATACTCAAGCAGTAATGGAGCAATGATTCAAATCATACAATCAGTTGAGCATGTTATGAAGTATAACATAAACATGAATCCACACATGCATTTCTAGGTAAAAGCAATGAATATGAAATAAGGCATATGGAGGAAATGGTACACATCATTAGAGTGGCTGAGAATCCTATCTCGACACCCATTTAAAGAACATTTTACAAGTATTTATTCATACAGACATGTTTACAAACACTTAGCATACACATTATATCATACATGGTATGTATTGCTTAGCATACCTATTAAGGTAAGTCCTTTCATCAAAGGATTGCCGTTTACACAACAATTGCATAGCCACGATAGTTAGTCATGACGTACACTAACACAAGGTTTATACTCATTTAGTCTTTTGCTCAAACACTTAAGTTACGCATTATAACATACACGATGTATGTTAATATAACATGTATTAGGCTAATCCGTTCACCCAGAAGTTGATACACACGCATCTAGCATACATAGACAACAATTAATCATGGCAAGCACAAATCCGAATTTCATATGTATACGGTATTTTCTACAAATACGAGGAATACCGTATATTCAACCTAGTTAATGTATAACTGAAAAACGAAACAAACATCACTTTAAGCATGTGAAATAACACCTACGTCAAGAATAAACCATTAACCGACATTGAAAGCCTTGAAAACTATAATCTATACGTCTATAGTCCACACCTTAAGCCGATAAATGCGTAACGGAGTCGTTTTAAACACGTAGTCTTTGTCACCGGCAGAATAACAACCTATAGCATGAATTAGGTTAGCTATTTCATCATTTCACTATTTGAAACCCTAGAACGGATTAGGGTTAGGTTTTCTTACCTAAGAACGAAGTCAGAATCATCGGAATAACGATTTGGTAGTGATGGATAGGCACGCAGAATAGCAGGGATCGAATCCCGAGAGTGACTTCAACTTCTCTCTCACTTTCTCTCTCTTTACTCACTTCTCTCCTAGGGTTTTTCCCAAATTCGTATGGAGTGAATGAGAGAGGGTTTAAGGTCCTTATATAGGCCTAAAACTAATGGAAATGGCCACAGGGCCAAGGTATACTTAGGTTATAGCCAAAGGGCATCTATTTCAGCTCAACGGAGCACTTCTGGAGCCCCCCTTGAGCCTAAGGTCGGACTTAAGCTCCCTGACCATGGATCTAGGTCGAGTTAAGTTTTCAATCCGATCGGATTTACAGATCGACCGTGGCGGACCAGTTTCCGTTCAACGGTCCACGATCACAGATCAGGGCCACAAGTACACTGGCCTGTGTATGAAATTTTCCCTGATCTAAGGGTGTATTTGGGTCAGATTTTGACAGTCTGAATCCTTATATTCGGCCCGCAAGCGACAAGTCTTAGATGACTTAAATTTAGATTTTTATTTCTAAGATATTCATGTTTCTCACACACTTTACTCCGGGCTCAAGCGAATAGCTTCGGGACACTATCTGGACTTGATTTTTGAGGTGGTGGTCAAGTCCAGCAAGGCGGTCTTAATTATATAATTTCGTAGTAATTGAACTTTCGACGTACGGTCCAGATCCGATATGGAGTTTCAATGTGCTCCCGAGAGCAACTGGGTAATGAGATTGATCCTAGATTTTAGGGTAACCTAGCGTCAATGATTCTACAATTTTTGGGTCTTGCAGATCATATTTAAAGTGATTAGTGCTGATTTCACATGTAATCTAGTTTAACACTAGTTAATCCTCGTCTAATTCCTAACGGATTTGATCTTGAGTGATTTCTGCTTAAGGTGGTACTCGGGTCTTTGTACGGAATTTTTCGAGACGTTACAATCTACCCCCCTTTAAAAAAAAATTTCGTCCTTGAAATTAGTATCTTTTCGTACTCCTCGAGAATCTGAGGGTAGTTCTTTCTGACCTCGGCCTCTGTCTCCCAAGTAGCCTCTTCCTCAGTGTGATGCGTCCACAATACCTTCACAAGTGGGATGACCTTGCTACGCAACACCTGCTCCTTCCTGTCTAGAATACGTGTCGAACGCAGTACATATGTAGCGTCCTCGCTCAACTGTACCTGCTCCCACTTGATAATGTGGGAAGGGTCAGGAACGTATTTCTTCAGCATAGATACATGAAATACGTTATGCACGCCCGCAAGTGGTGTGGGCAAAGCAAGACGGTATGCCACCACACTCACTCAGTCTAATATCTGGAATGGGCCAATGAACCGCAGCGTGACCTTCCCTTTCTTGCCAAAATGAAGGACTCCCTTCATAGGGAAAACTCTAAGAAACATATGATCTCCAACCTCGAACTCCAGCGGTCACCGCCTCATACGGCATAGCTCTTTTATCTGCTCTGCGCTATAAGAAGTCGACGCCTAATAATGTCGATCTTCTCTGAGGTCGCCTGTCCTAAATCTGGGCCAATCAAACTGCGTTCGCCAACCTCTGCCCAACAATGCGGTGCTTGACAGGGGCGCCCATATAAGGCCTCGTAAGGAGCCATGCCAATACTCACCTGAAAACTATTATTGTAGGCGAACTCTGCATATGGGAGACAGTCATCCCAACTGTCCTTGAAGTCCAAAACATAAGCCCGCAGCATATCCTCTAAAATCTGATTCACCCGCTCCGTCTGCCCGTCAGTTTGTGGGTGGAACGCGGTACTGAACTTCAACTTCATTCCTGGATATGAGTCCAGAAGATGGATGTGAATCGTGTGTCTCGGTCTGACACGATCTCCAGAGAAACTCCATGTAGACGCATTATTTCTTTGATGTACAATCTGGCCAAGTCGTCTGCCGAGTTCGAAACTCTGATAGGGAGGAAATAAGCCGATTTCGTTAACCGGTCCACAATCACCCAAATGGAATCATGTCCCTTCCTCGTCTTCGGTAGCCCTGAGATAAAATCAATGGAAATAAAATCCCATTTTCATTCTGCTTTGGGCATGGGCTGAAGTAGTCCAAGAGGTCGGTGATGCTCTGCCTTGACCTGCTGGCAGGTGAGACAACGGGACACATAATCTGCTATGTGGAGCTTTATGTTGTTCCACCAGTACAATCTCTTCATATCTCAATACATCTTCGTGCTTCCAGGATGCATTGCTAATTTCGAACTATGTGTAGCCTCGAGAACTTCCTGTCTCAAGCCATGCAGATTTGGGATGCATAGGCGGCTACAGTAACGTAAGCCCCCATCCATACCAATTCTCCACTTGGTATCCTCATCATCGCTAACTTTCTGTAGAAGCTCAAACAATCGTCCATCATCCTTCTGAGCCTCAATGATCCTATCATCAATAAGTGGCCGCACACGAATGTGCGTGACACTCTCGAACGGCTCCTCCACAGTGAGTTTCTTTTCGAAGTCCCACACAAACTCTACCATACCCCACTCTGCTATCATCAGCGGAGCTGCAAATGCTATAGCCTTCTTGCGGCTCAACACGTCTGTCACAAGGTTGGCCTTGCCAGGATGGTAGGAAACCTCAAACTTGAAATCCTTCAAGGTTTCCATCTATCGGCGCTACCTCATATTCAAGTCCCGCTGAGTGAATATATACTTAAGGCTCTTGTGGTCGCAAAAGAGCTCGAACTCCTCCCCATAGAGGTAATGTCTCTAGAGATTTAATGCAAATATGACCGCTACTAACTCGAGGTCGTGCGTAAGGTAATTCTCCTCGTGTTTTCTCAACTGTCTCGAGGCATATGCAATCACCATGTCCTTTTGCATAAGGACACAACCCAAACCAACTCGAGACGCGTTGGTGTAAACCATATACTTGACCCCTTGCTCTGGCAATACTAGTATAGGGGCAGACGTCAGTCTGTCCTTCAGCTCCTGAAAAGCTGCTTCCGCCTTCTCATTCTAGGCGAACTTCAGATCCTTTCGAGTTAACTGAGACAAAGGTCTAGCTATCTTTGAGAAGTCCAGAATGAAGCGTCGGTAATAGCTTGCCAGGCCTAGAAAACTCCTCACCATAGTAACCGAACCAAGCTACTTCTAGTCTTGAACTGCGACTACCTTAGCAAGGTCCATCGCTATCCCTTCCTTGGACACCACATGTCCCAGGAACTTGACTCCCTCTTTCCAGAAGTCACATTTCTTGTACTGTGCGAATAACTGGTTCATCTTCAGAGTATCCAAGACTGCTCGTAGGTGTTCCTCGTGCTCTTCTCAACTCTTAGAGTATATCAGGATGTCATCAATAAATACAATGACGAATCGGAATAGAAACGACCGAAATACCTTGTTCATTAGGTCCATGAACACGGTCGGTGCGTTCGTAAGACCAAACGACATCACGAGAAACTCATAATGTCCAAAACAGGTCCTGAAAGCCGTCTTCTACACGTTCTCATCCCTGACGCGCAACTGATGATTAGGGCTGTAAATGGTCAGGTTCGGGGCGGGTTTAGCCAAAACCAGACCCGCCCATTTACTAAACGGGTCTGGGTCCAAATTTTAGACCCAGACCCTTTTACTAAATGGGCGGGTCAAGGACGTCCGAGTCAACCCATTAGACCCATTTATAAATGGGTCCGGTCTGGGTAGAGGGAGATCACCTGCACCCATTTATAAATGGGTCAGGTCTAACGGGTTTGGTTAAGGGAGATCCAGACCCTGAACCAAACCCGTTTAGAAATGGGTCCAACGGGTCTAACGGGTCCAACAGGTTGTTGATGCATGAGAAGTGTAGTTTTGTTTTTAGCCTTAAATAAACAAACTTTTTCCAAAAACCTAAAATTATTTTAAATATCATTCAAATGGAATGTTTGTAAATGTTAAAGTTATAGAAACAAAATTAAAATTTTGAGAAATTAAACAATATATACATAGAAATTATACATCTATTGGCTGGAGTGGATCTCAAATAAACAACATGGTGGGCCAGATAAAAAATCAAGGAGGTGTATCTTATTTTCAAACTAGTTTGTATTTTATTTTGAAGTGGGAACGTAGTTAGTTACTTAATATATAGGGAAGTGAGAATGCCAGTAGAATATATAGGGAAGTGGGAAGGATATGGGTCTGGGAGGGTCCGGGTCTGGGCGGGTCTCCTGTAAGGTAGACCAAACCCGCCCATTTACTAACAGGGTTCAGGTCGAGTCGGGTCGGGTCTAAATGAAAGGAACCCAGACCCAGACCCGTTTGACAAATGGGTCTATCCTTGGACCCAGACCCGTACCATTTAGCAAATGGGTCGGGTTTGGGTCGGGTCTTAATGGGTCGGGTCCGGGTACCCCATCGGGTCCGCTGACCCATTTACAGCCCTACTGATGATGCCCTGACTGTAGATCGATCTTCAAAAAATAGCGTGCCCCCTTCAACTAATCAAACAGGTCATCAATCCTAGGCAAGGGATACTTGTTCTTCACCGTCACCTCAATCTTGGGCAAGGGATACTTGTTCTTCACCGTCACCTGTTTAGTCTGTGATAATCGATACACAATCGCAGTGACCTGTCCTTCTTCTTTACGAACAACACTGGTGCTCCCCAAGGGGACACACTAGGTCGTATAAAACCAGCCTCCAACAGACCATCGATCTGTTTCCTCAGCTCCTCCATCTCACATGGAGGCATACGATAAGTCGGCAATGAAATTGGTGTTGCACCGGGTGTAAGGTCTATGGTAAAGTCGATCTCACGCCGAGGAGGCAATCCAGGAATCGTCTCAAATACATCCGCAAAATCCAGAACTATAGGCGTGTCTACAAACGTCGGACTATCAATACTCTTCAACAAAGAAGCGTAATACCTTAACCGGGAAGTGTGACTGACCTAAACAAGGAAAGAAAAGGCTGTGCCCTCAGGTTCATGGGCTGTCACCACCCTAATCTCGCAAACGATCTCTGCTCGCATCCTAATGAGCCAGTCCATACCAAAGATAATGTCATAATGAAATAGGGAAATGACGATCAGGTCGACTTATATTGTCCTGTCTCCTAAGTCTATCGGGCAGCCTTCGCACATCCTGGTAACGTCAGAGAAGGTCCTTATGGCGGTGATGACCCTAACTCCCTTCGTAGGAGCAGTGTCCAACCCCAGTCGCTTGACTGCCGAACATGATATCATAGAAGTAGTGGACTCAGTGTCCACTAGTAAGAAGATTGAAGTACCTTGGATCTGTGTCGTGATTTCAAAAGCCACCGGCGCTGCATCTACTATCTCGGATGCCTCAGATGTAAGTGAGTGCACACGAACCTGCTGCTGACTGTTTGACTGTGGAACCATGGGCCGTTGAGGCGGCCTAAATTGGGGTGTCGGCGGTCGAAATGAGGGGTGTGCAGGTGCAGTCCATAGGAGTGTAGTCGATAGAACCTAAGGGCGAGGTCGGTTGATTCTTTGCAGTGGTGAAAACCCACTGTCTCTCATACGTGTGAAACAGCTCTTCGCAGCGTGACTTGGTCTCCCACAACACGTACAGGTCACACCAGGTCACCTCATCGGAACTAGTGGCGCCGCGATCCTAGGAGGAGAGTCGGTACGGGACCTCTTGCCGAGGAATGGCCTGCTCGGCATATCTGGTCGTGTCCTAGGGATCATAGGCCCATAAGAGCGTGATAATCGATCCCAGTCCTGCTCTGCTCGCATAGACATGCATACTAGCTCAGCATAGGAGGGTATGCTAGCACAACACATCTTCGAGCGAATATCAGATCACAGGCCCTCGAAAAATGCCACATCCGCATCTGTGCGTCAACAAGTATAGTAGGGACGTATCGGCCCAACTCCGTAAATCGGTGCTCATACTCTATCACTGACATGCCTCCCTGTCTGAGGTGCAAGAATTCATTCTCCTTCTCGTGCCGGTATGTAAGGGGATAGTACTTCTAATGGAAGCGATTTTCAAATGCTGCCCACATCCATACATAGTCAACTACAACGGTCCATAGGACACTATCTCACCACAAGCTCGCCTCCTTCTCAAATATGAAGGTTACCAACTCAACCTATTTCGGCTCTATACAGTGTAGCATCCTCAGCATCTTGGAGACGCTGTCCAGCCAATATTCGGCCTCCTCGGGTCTATGAGAACCCATAAAGGTAGGGGGCCACAAGCGCTAGAATCGCTCGAGAAGGCCACTAGTACCCAAGTTCCCCGTAGGGTATACAGCAGGAGTAGGTAAAGTCACACCCTCATCCTGAGCAGAAGGCCTTACAGTCTCAGGAGGGTGTATAGATGGTGAAGGTGGAGCCTGAGCTAGGGCCCCTACAATAGTGGCCTGCTGCGCGCCGCCGCGATATCGCATCCGCCGTCTGGCTTTGGTGCTGCACCTGCTGCTGGTGCATCATCATCAATAACTACTCTAACTTATTCGTAGGTGGGGCTGCCTGAGGCACGTGCTGCGTCGAAGAAGACGCACAGTTCTGTTCACGAACCGGTGGTGTGTAAGGTGGTGGCCCAACTATAGGACCAGTAGATGGCTGAGACTCAGGCATAATCTCACGAACAGAACCCAAACCAGGGTCCGTACGACCATCACTCCGGGGAGGTGCCTAGTCTATCGAATCAGTAAGTGTGAGGCGTGTCATGCTCCACTTGACCGCAGGTGGCATTCCCTATATTCAACATAGGGTGCAACCCATGTCAGATTCAGCATACACACAAACTTATTACACAGCATTCATACACAAATTAAAGCAACTTCATGCATTTCATTTACCAAAATCGTCATAATACCTAAGACACAGTGTTACATGAATATGATAGAAGATGTATGTGAGATAATACAACTAAGACTTCAAACATTTAAAACATTCTACCAACCATTACACTACTAGGCCTATCAACATGAAAACATAAAGATCCTAATACAACATCAAGCAAACACACAGGGCGACGGCGTGGATGACTAGGCATCCGAGTCTAGCGAAGGAGAAGGGGCGCCCTTATCCTGCAAACACCACAGTATAGTTTTCAAGGTGTGAGTCACCTTCTTCAACTTATATTTCAGGAGGCCCCGCATATCCTGTGGTAGGACAGCCTGACCCTCCTCAAGTCGAGCCAAACGGGCATCCCTAGCAGCTTGATCAGTGTCCTGCTCCGGTGCTGTAGGAGGGGAGCTCTCCTCCGTGTCCTGGGCCTCTTCTTCTTCCTCGCTCTCTTCCTCTTCTATTTTAGCTCCACCTTCTTCCTCACTCTCTTCCTCTTCACTCTCTGTCTCATCCTCACTCTCCTCAAGTCGGGCTTGTCGTTGTCGTGACCCAATTTTCATCTGATTGAGAGTAGTTTCATTGATGAAATGTTGCGGCACTGGGAGTTCTGCGCCAAGTCCGTAGCCAAACTCACGTGCAATCTTACATATGAGTCGGTCGAAGGGGAGCGAATCAGTCCTTCTATTAGAGCATGCGGTAAGAACTATCTGTTGTAGAATATACGTAGGCACACATAACTTCTCTCCCTTCTCCATTTGATACAAGAAATCTACCATCAGGCATGTACACTCACTGCGATTACTCCACCTGAGGTAGACGTTAAACGTGCAGATATGGTGGAGTAGGCAAAAATTATCCATCATGTTTGACGCCAGGAGGCTATTGTTTAGCTGTCATTGAACCAGTCGACCTCAAAGGAAATGCGTACAGCGATCCCTTACACGTGCACTCTTCAGATGCGTATCGCTCACATGGACTTGGCCAAGAGGTATTCCCATGAGTAGAGCTATCAGGCCAGCGTCAATTGTGGCCTCCCAACCTCTTCCCGTGGGAATGTTAAACTGCAAGGGCTCCAGCGTAGGCTCTTGAATATGGGCATAGAATGCACGGACAGTGCCCACATTTGCACGATATTTTTCCTCAAATACAGGGCCCCAACAGGCCTCACCCAGGCACTCCAATAACAGATACTCCCCAAAAAGCCTCTCATCCACGTGTGCTTCAAAAAAGACCCTACGGCCCTCATAAACTCCATGAGATAAATTCGCCAGTAGAGCTCTTGGGAGAGGAGCCTGGAGATCGAGGTCCCGCTTAGTTCGTATCTCATGTTCAACGCCCGTGCTTGCGGTGGCGCCCTTCTTTTTCCTTGAACCAGTAGGGCGACTAGGCCTGGCTTCATCCACGACACCCTTTCTCTTTCCCATGAGAGAGAGAAAGGTGGAAACTTAAAAATACGGCCGTAATAAGCTTGAATAGAGCCATGAAAAATCGAAGAAAATAGAGAAAAGGGTTGGGGTCTTTAGGTCTCCATGGATTTGAGCCTCCAAAGGGTGTGTCAAGGCCCAAATGACAGGGATCAAAGAAGGAAAATGAAGAGATGGGATGGGTTAGTGGGTTTACATGAATTTGAGGCTCTCATGGGGGGTTTAAGAGCTCAAATGAGATGGGATGGGTTAGTGGGTTTACACGAATTTGAGGCTCTCATGGGGGGTTTAAGAGCTCAAATGAGAGAGTATTGAGGGAGTAGGCATCAATGGAGAAGGGTTTACAGCAGGGTAGTAGAGAGGGTCACGAAAATGGAATAGAGAACTCTTAGTGGGGTGATTTGAGTGAGGGATATGGGGTTTTTGAAGAAAAGGAGAGCTTAGAGGGGTAGTTTGTGAAGGAGGGGCACCTAGGAGGGGTTTAAAATGGAAAACCCAACATCAGTGGGCCACACAACCTCAAAATCGCGTCGGCCCGAGCCAGCACGCCTGGCCAGGCCCTTTTGGCGGCGAGGCCTCGCCAAAACGGCGAGGTCCTCGCCGGTCTCTAGAGTCTCCGACGAGAGCTCGCCCTTTGGGCGAGGCCCTCCCCCCTCACCCCCCCTTACTCCAAAAACGTGCGAAACCCACCTTGGGTCCCCCTGGACTTGCTCAGTTGGGCCCCCGTCTCCGATTCGAGTCGTTTCGGGTCCTTTCGGGTATGTTTCTGATGTACGGCTGCACATGGAGATTTTTTAAGGCTAAGATAGGGTCAACCATAGTCTAAACCCATCGCTTGACGACCTAGGGATGATCCGGGATCGTCTCATGTGATCACGGAGGTATATGGACTCAATCTTGGTGATCCATTTCGGTGAATTTCGCCAATTGGCGAAACTAGGAAACCTAAGCTTATTTCTACTTGTTATCACACCCACCTAAGTGGAAAATGTGTCAGCGTACATCATGCGACCATAACCTAGGTCCAGTTTAATCCAAATCATGCTTTGATACCAACTTGTAACACCCTGAAAATCGCGGGTCGAGTAGCAACCCAACTCCCGAGTTCCAAAACATCATTTATGCAACATATATGCTTATGATTGAATGTTGTCCATGTTAGTGCATTAATCATGAGTGAGATTATACCAAAACAGTAATTCATACTCCATATCAATTAATATAACGCAAGTGGAAGATTAAAAGATGTGTATATAGACGTGTATGTGTTAGTGCTATGATTTCATATTCCTTTGGTTGTCAAATTTTGTAGTGCCAAAACCTATATGTCTTGTACTTCTTGTGTTTCTTGTTTGTGACTACACACTGCTTCAAGACAAGATCATGAATGAAGAATGTTTTCAAGACAAGATCATAAATAAAGAATGTTTACAAGACATGTCATGGATGAAGTCTACAAGAATAGAAGAATTCAAGTTTTGCTTCTAACAAGTTCAAGATTAGAAGACTTCATTAAGACAAGTCAAGAATGTACCAAGCTCTAGAATGCCGTCAACTCGATTCAAGTTTCTATTTCAAGATCATCTGAGAATACAGACCTTCAAGACTTCAATGTCCATCTCACTTCAAGGTTTGTTTGACCTTAGATTGACCTTAGGTTGGTTTATTTGATAGGTCATTCTGGATACATAATCCGAATATTTTAATATACTTGGTGTGACTGTTCTAAGACCAAAGTCTAGAGATCTTAAGACCCTAGAATCTGCTAGGTGCACTGCTACGACCAGTCTTAGGTTTCTCAAGACCAGTCCTAGGTTGTTATAGATTTTCGGAGTTTCCTGGTTGTCCTTCGACCAGTCCTGGACTTGCTTCGACCAGTCCTGGGAAGTCCTACGACTCATCCTTCGACCGGTCGTAGTCCTACAACTCGAACTCCAGCAACCTATCTCGACTCCTACGACCAGTTGTAGATGACTCACGACCAGTCGTAGGTGGTCCACGACCAGTCGTAGGCTACCTAAGACCAGTCGTGAGTACAGCTAATCTAATCCCGCGGAAATCTTTCAAAATCTTTGATGCTACGACCGGTCCTAGGGATCCTAAGACCAGTCGAAGATGGGATTTTTTAGGCTATAAATAATGCACGAATTTCAAAGTTTATACATTCTTTTCCATTCAATTCAAGCGATTTAAGGCTATACTCTGAGATAAGTTGTGATTATTTTTTTAACTATTGTGCATATTTAATATTCCTTTTGATAGCATTATTCTATTGTGATTTTTGATCCACATTCCAATCTTATTTAGAAAAGAGGAACTTGTGATATTCCTTCTCCTCGGATCAAAATCAAATAGACCTTGCTCTTCTTGATTTAATCTAAAATCAATTAGACATAGAACCTTTCTTTATGTGAGTATTGGACATTGAACGACGTATCATACATCTACTCCGATTGGTTCTACTAGGCTACTTCAAAAGGAGATCCAGGTATTTTACTTTGTAATTTACTTTCTCTGGTTTTGTTTGAGATTTGCCAGAAAAATCTTATTGTATTGGTTATCTGAGGAAAGCCAGAAAACTCAGATTGTGGGGGTTTTTAGATTGTGTAAGCCCGAGATAAAAAGACACAATTGTGAAGGTTTTTGGTGAACTTGTGAAAACCTGTTTTGAGAGTGCATGCTAATATCCCCTGTGTGAGGATATTAGGAGTGAAATAGCATTCTGTGTGGCTATTGGCTAACAGTTGGTGAACACACAGGTGAACCACTATATATCGTTGTGTTGTGGATGTGCTTGATTTCTTTATTCATTTATTCCTTCAGTATTGTGGATTGCTTTTGTGGATGAATGTTGTAATTTTCATTTCAAGCAAGTGTGGTTGAATGGTGTAATAACTTAGGATTTATTTCTATAAGTTATTCTTGATTTATTTTCCATATCATTTGTGATTGCTAGTTTGTTCTAGAAATAAGGTTGTCCTATCATAAGCCATTGGTTTTTGGTGTAAGGTTGTCCTTAGAACAAGATTTACTATCATTCTCATATTTCATGTGCATTGAGATTGTTATTATTTCAGCATTGTTATTTATATCTTTTATTATTCCGTTGTTTTAAATTTTATTTGGCATTGCCCTATTCACCCCCCCTCTAGGGCATATACCTAGGCCCTTTCAGTATGAGCCAAAAGTTCACAATTGGTCTTCAGAGTATGAATACATCACTGAGTCACCATATACATGTAATAGTTTCAAAATCAAAATGTTAAAAACATAGTTCAACTACAATGATAAGCCCTGTATCCCCGTCGATCCAGATGGCCTAAGCGAAACCGCCAGAGAACTGCATATACGAGAACTCGTCCTGATCGTCATAGTAAACAGGCTCCGCCTCCTAAGTCGCATCGTCATCTGTAACTAAGACAGGGTCTGGTGGGTGTTCAGAACACCGTCTCAGAACGTGGGAGTGAGTGATCAACTTGGTGGAATTATAAAGCAAAGATTAACATGTTATCAATTCAATCAAGCAGTAATGATAAAGCAGACATATCAGACATTCCTAGATACTCTTATTAATGCAAGGATGAAATGTATTTATGATGCATGCCCTCGCCTACACTCCCTCGTGCGACACCATCTTACGGTGGCGGCATCCTTTCTTCCATCTGTGCTCTTCAACCCGGGACACATGTAGTCCGATGTTATGAGCGTGATTGTCGAGTTATTATTAGTCTTTCATACAGCAGGATTGGGAATCTAAGGTACCTCCCTTATATCATTCCCAAACAAGGATCCATTCTAAGGTCGTCAGTCCTGAAATAGCGGTGAAGACCGCTTGAGATGAAGTCGGAATATGCCAATATGTCCTAGATGGGGGTGAATAGGAATTTTAAAAGTTTTTACTGTTTATTCAAAATCCTATTACACTAATCCTTATAGATATGCAACTATCAGGATTACTCAAATGTAACTCTATTGGCTTCCAAACCAAGTAGAGCCAATCACAAACTAATCAAGATATAACAATATGCAACTTAGTCTATGTTGGATATGGCTGTGTATGTGTGTGGGATGTGATCAGATATATGAATTTGAATGCATTGACATGAATCACACATGTAGAAAAGCAATCACAGACACAGTCATTTTATAGTGGTTCAACTACTTGTCTACTCCACTCCCGGCTGTCGCACTCAACCTTTGAGTGTACCAGAATTCACTAAGGAGGTTTCCCAGGGCTCACCTCAAACCTAAGGTTTTAAATCAGGTTCACCTTCAACCTTTACAGAGGTTTTACCCGGTTCACCTCAAACCCAGAGTTTTGCTGGTTCACTCCTAACTAGATGTTTATGCTCTCCATAGAGCAAGGGTCCACACAACGCACCCAGATTTTACACCACACAGGTCAAGGACCTACACAAGGTCCTAACAGTTTATGCCCTATACAAGAGCAAGGGTCCACCCTGTGCACCCACTGCGTACACTCCTGCCGGAGGCCTCCTTGCTAACTTTAAAGGATGAGAACCACTTAGGACCAAGACCTAGGAAGGAATGATCACAAGTGTCCTCTGGACTCTGGATACTTACAGATAAGTTGATGAGTCCCATTAAGCACAACGCCAAAGATCATCTCCTCCTTGTTGACGAAGAGTCTTCAGCTCCCTTGATCCGCAACATAAGATGATATACCAATGCTTGGCTTCGGGTTGGGTTAAGGGTGAGATGGAATCCTACTCTCTAAAGATTTTCCCATAAGGAAGATAGAGTAGTTCCTCTCTTATACATTCAAGGCATCCCAGCATAATAATTTGCCATTAAGGTAGTAGCTGGAGGATCCTTGAATGCGGAAGTTCATTCCCCAATCCACTCTATTAAATATCAATGATGAGGGTGGATTGGAGGATGAACTCCCTTGAGAGAAAGGACTTTAGGTATAAGATATAAGTTGAAACACTCAAATGCTCTCTCTGCTTTCTCTCATAGCAACAAAAGACAAGTCCTCTATAAATAGGCAAAAAGTTCCAGCGGATATACAACGGTCACATTTATGACAGAGTTTGATATCATCGAGCGTATACTCTCGATGGCATCGATGGTCCACTCGATGACTCGGACTCAATGTCATACACTTTTAAAACTCCTTACCAATAGGTCGATAAATCGAAACAGTTGTAGATGTCATCGGATTTCGAACTCTGATTCCATCGATGGCTGGGTCGATCCCTTGACACATGAAAAATGAGAGAGACTTGACTTTGAAAATATTTCAGGTTTTCATGAATGATCGGGGGAACTGTCAAGGTCATGGGGAATTTGAATGTCGATGATATCGAGATCTGAGTCGAGACATCATAATTCCAGCAGATTTATCTTTGAACTTGCTGGACAGATTATGGCTTAGTTCAATGCAATCGATCAGGTGTCGATATCATCGATATTTGAATATCGATTAAATCGAAGGGCCCCCGATCATAGTTAAAAGCATCCCGAAATAACTGCTGTAAGAAATGTGCACCCACCATTGATATCATTGATGGACCTCTGATCTTATCGATATTTGATTTCAGATCATATCGGACGGTCATCGATATATCGATGAATTTTGAGATTTTCATTAAAAAACAGGGGCGCCAGAAATCTGCCTGTCGATCTTATCGAGCCACTCCCGATGGTCTCGAGATTTGAATATCGATGGTATCGATATGCGTATTGATACATCGATAATTCGTCCAGATATGTTATGAAGTTACTGGACATATTTAGTGCTTTTATCGATGATATCGATAGGTGTATCGATACATCGATAAATCCGTCCAGATGAATATTTAGTTGCTGGACACTTTTGGTCCTCTTTTCGATAATATTGTTAAGGTATCGAGCACATCGACAGAACAGGTCGATCATATCGAGGGTGCTTCGATAAAATCGACAAGGCAAGAAAAACTTAGAGATTTTCCTATTTTGAAAAAGTTTTCTCACCATAAAAACCCTAAGATGTCTATCTTGTTTTAAGGGTTTAATTCACCCGATGTATTGAGTTATGGGATGTGAGGCTATGATTTACCTATGGCGAACTTCCACACATCTGATTGAGGCAGACACTTGGCTCGATCTTCTTTTGATGTCCTGCAGACTGTCTGACCACCCGTTCATAGTAATTGACAAACAATGGCACTTATAAGGGCACTTTCAAGTCCTAGTAATATCTCATACGATGTTACGGTTCTATGTCGCTGCAAAGGGCTCGTCACCTGATCAGTGCAGGCTTAATTTATACTCTAGATGCTATGGAAGGCTCGTCGCCTCCACATAGACTCAAAGTACACTTGAGGTCACTACAAAGGGCTCGTCACCTGATCAGTGTAAGCCGACAGCTTGAATATAGTGTCCCATACCACCGTATTTGGTTCACCAGGCAGTATTGCTCACTGGTCATTACAGGGAGGCTCGTCGCCCCAGTGTAGGCCGACAGCTCGACCACGATGTCCCATACCACCATGTCCGGCTCATGAGTCTTAGCGGATCAAGGTACTAAGGTTAGACGGGATTTCACTGGTGAGTTTGGTACCTTAGATTCAGGCACTAGCATCCATACAAGGTGAACATACAATAGGCAAATCGGGTTACTTGACGAGCTCGACTAGCCTGAGCGCACATCGAATCGATCAACATGAAGTGTGTTAAGCACTTCGTGTGGCCTAACCACTGCCGACAACAGAAGTACGACTCCGGTTCACCGAACACATCCAATGCGGCGAAAGCAACCTCAACCACCAAAGCAGGGCCTATTACCAATTGCCTGGACTATATAATAGTCCCAAACACATTCAATTACAATGATCTAGCATATGAGATACTCAAGCAGTAATGGAGCAATGATTCAAATCATACAATCAGTTGAGCATGTTATGAAGTACAACATAAACATGAATCCACACTTACGCATTTCTAGGTAAAAGCAATGAATATGAAACAAGGCATATGGAGGAAATCATACACATCATTAGAGTGGCTGAGAATCCTATCTCGACACCCATTTAAAGAACATTTTACAAGTATTTATTCATACAGACATGTTTACAAACACTTAGCATACACATTATATCATACATGGTATATATTGGTTAGCATACGTATTAGGGCAAGTCCTTTCATCAAAGGATTGCCACCTACATAATAATCACATAGCCACGATAGTTAGTCATGACATACACTAACATAAGGTTTATACTCATTTAATCTTTTGCTCAAACACTTAAGCTACGCATTGTAACATACATGACGTATGTTAATATAACTTATATTAGGCTAATCCATTCACCCAGAAGTTGATACACATGCATCTAGCATACATAGACAACAATTAATCATGGCAAACACAAATCTAAATTTCATATGTATACGGTATTTTCTACAAATACGAGGAATACAGTATATTCAACCTAGTTAACGTATAACTGAAAAATGAAACGGACATCATTTTATGCATGTGAAATAGCACCTACGTTAAGAATAAACCATTAACCGACATTGAAAGCCTTGAAAACCATAATCTATACGTTTATAGTCCGCACCTTACGCCGATAAATGTGTAACGGAGTCGTCTTAAACACGTAGTCTTTGTCACCGACAGAATGATAACCTATAGCATGAACTAGGTTAGCTATTTCATCATTTCACTATTTCAAACCCTAGAATGGATTAGAGTTAGGTTTTCTTACCTAAGAACGAAGTCAGAATCGCCAAAATAGTGATTTGGTAGTGATGGATAGGCACGCAGAATAGCAGGGATCGAATCCCAGGAGTGACTCCAACTTCTCTCTCACTTTCTCTCTTTTTACTCATTTCTCTCTCCTAGGGTTTTTCCCAAATTCGTATCGAGTGAATGAGAGAGGATTTAAGGTCCTTATATAGGCCTAAAACTAATGGAAATGGCCCCAGGGCCAAGGTATACTTAGGTTATAGCCAAAGGGCGTCTATTTTAGCTCAACGGAGCACTTCTGGAGCCCCCTTTGAGCCTAAGGTCGGACTTAAGCTCCTTGACCATGGATCTAGGTCGAGTTAAGTTTTCAATCCGATCGAATTTACAGATCGACCGCGTCAGACCAGTTTCCGTTCAACAGTCCATGATCACCGATCAAGGCCACAAGTACACTGGCCTGTGTATGAAATTTCCCCTGATCTGAGGGTGTATTTGGGTCAGATTCTGATGGTTTGAATCCGTATATTCAGTCCGCAAGCGACAAGTCTCAGATGACTTAAATTTAGATTTTTATTTCTAAAATATCTACGTTTCTCACACACTTCACTCCGGGCTCAAGCGAATAGCTTCAGGACACTATCTGGACTTGATTTCCGAGGTGGTGGTTAAGTCCAGCAAGGCGATCTTAATTATATAATTTTGTAGTAATCAAACTTTCGACGTGTGATCCAGATCCGATACAGAGTTTCAATGTGCTCCCGAGAGCAACTGGGTAATGAGATTGATCCTAGATTTTAGGGTAACCTAACGTCAATGATTCTACAATTTTTGGGTCTTGCAGATCGTATTTAAAGTGATTAGTGTTGATTTTGCATGTAATCTAGTTTAACACTAGTTAATCCTTGTCTAATTCCTAAAGGATTTGATCCTGAGTGATTTCTGCTTGAAGTGGTAATCGGGTCTTTGTACGGAATTTTTCGAGACGTTACAAACTGGGTTTGAGATTAATCCTAGGTTTCTAGATAATATTGGGTTAGCGATTCTAGTGGTTTTGGGTCTTGCAGTTCGTATAGAAAGTGATTCGAGCTAATTCATCGATTAATTCAGTTTAGTACTTAATTAATTCTCGTCTAATTTCTAAAGGATTCGGTCCTTAGTGATTTCTGCCTGAGGTGATACTTGGGTATTTATACAGATTTTTCTGAGACGTTACAATGTATCTCAAGGTCTCGCCCATGAAGGGTGTGGTTCGATTCAGAACGAAGGGCAAGCTTTCTCTTAGATTCATAGGACCTTTCGAGATCACTAGGCGCATTGGCGCCGTGGCCTATCGGCTTGGCTTGCCATCTCAATTGTCTGACGTCCACAACATTTTTCATGTCTCTATGTTGAGGAAGTGTGGGTCTGACATAGTTCCTATTATTGATTGGCAGCCGTTGGAAGTTCGTGAGGATGCTTCTTACATTGAACAACCAGTTCATATCCTTGATCGGAAGGAGTAGGTCCTCCGGACCAAGGTCATCCCCTTGGTGAAGGTTTAGTGGAGTCACTATTCTGTTGATGAGGCGTCTTAGGAGCGCGAGGCAGAGATTCGAGAGCGTTATCCCCATCTCTTTGATGATTGATTATATGTTGTATCTTGTATGCTGTCTCTGATTATTATATGATAATATCATTTTTCTCTTCCTAATGAGTTATGTCTAGTTATGGTGAATGTGTAAATTTCAAGGATAAAATTTTTATTTGAAGGGGAGAGTTGTAAGGCCCGTATCCTAGTCCGTACCGTTTCGTAGGCTTCCACGCTCCTTCCAATCTTAAGCCGAGTCCTACATACCGAAGTTGGCTCGACCTAAAACTTGTATCTTAGCGACCGTGTCGTCACCGTGGTTCCAACATCGTGACTCGTGCACCGATCCGATACCCGAGCCAGGAGATGTGGACCCGCGTTCATTTCAAGGAAAACATTGCGCATGCGAATTCCGAGAGAATCTCTACAACCTATCCCATTAATCAATCAATTAATGTCAAGTACATATCCTATCACAAGTACAAGTCAAGTACAAGTAACCCATCTCTCTCATTCCCAAAGTCAACTCTTTCTCTCTCCACCCATCCCTTTCTTACAACTCCATCACTCCATCTCTTATCATCCCATCACTTCTCTCTCTCCCTCATTTCTCAAAAAAAAAAATAAAAAATTCTCCCAAGCAGCAAAAAATTCCAATGTCCAAGCTCTCTCTCCCCTAAAACCAAGTGTGGCCCACTTTCCCATTCTCTTATCTCCCATCTCAACCATCCATTCATCATCTACCTCCATCAAAATTGAAGGCAAGGAGCATAGGAGTCCAAGGGATCAAGGAGTGTAATAGGTGGGTGATCCACCGTTAAATTTCAATTTTTAAGTGCCCACTTGTTGTGAGACCCACTTGATGTATAAATTGTACTAGGGAGGGCCCGATAGTGGCGGGGTCCCTCCCCTTCTCGTTCCTCTCTCTATCTCTCTCCCTCTTTCTATCTTTGATGTGTGGCCCACCATGATGTAAGTGTACATCCAGCCGTCCGTCCAATCCATGGACGCTGGATGCAGTTTGGCTGGTGTACCATGCAGCTACTTAGCTGCTACTAACATGTGTCAGTGAATCATGTGGCCCACTAAGTGGTGTAAAAGATCCACACCGTTCATTCTTTGGGCATGGACCCCACCATGGCAGCGTGTGGGGCCCACCATAACATGCGTGTACATCCAACCGTCTATCCAGGCCTAGACAGGGAAGTTGGATGCAGTGTAGTATTTTAAAATAATAATAATAATAATAATAAATTAATATAATATATATACATATACATGTGTAATGGAGGTAGGCACCACATCGGACCCTCCCACCTTGGCTGGCCCCTGCTCAGCAGCGTTGCAACTACTGAGGAAATCCTCACCGTCCATCTATTTGGTGGGACCCACCATATTGTATGTGCTTCATCTGCACCATCCATTTGGACAGTGCCATATACGGCCCCACCATGGTACATATGATGCCTGCATCGTCCGTGCAGTGGCCCACCTTGATGTTTGTATCTGGCAGTCCATCTGCTGGACGGCCAGCGGCCTCACCATGATGGATATTTTCCATCCAAACCGTTTATTCATCTGGTGTACAGCCACGTATGTGGACCCCACCCCTGATGTTTTTATTACATCCAGACCGTCCATTCATGTGGGGTGTACCATGATGGATGCATAAGGACCATCCACTGACACTGCCAACCTCCCACACATGTGTGTGTGTGTATATATATATATATATGTATATGATATATGTTATATTATAATTTAATATTTTATATTAAATGAGGGGCCACTCCCACGTGGGACCCACCTTTAATATGGTATTTGCACCATCCAGATGGATCTGGATGATGAGGATAGGCAGTATTCTGCCATTGTACAGATATATAAAATATTATATTATATTATATAATAAATATTATAAAATGGTATTGCATTGGTGGGCCACTACGTGGACCGCACCATGATGAATAGTCCTATTTGCACCGTCCAGTTGTTGGACAGTGCAGCGGATATGATATCCAGACCGTCCATCCAATGGACATGGTCGTGGATCCCCACTGTTGATGCATGTGTTGCATCTGAACCATCCATTCATTGGTGAGCTCGTCCTTGGGCTTAAGACCAAAAATAAGACAGATCCAGTTATCAGGTGGACCCCACCATCATGCATGTGTTGTAGCAACAACGTCCTACCATTTTGACAGATAATTTTAAGGCTCAAGATCAAAAATAAAATAGATCTAGTATTAAGTGGACCACACTACAGAAGACAGTGGAGTTGAACGTCTACCATTGAAACCCCTTTGGGTTACAGCAGCCTTGAATCAATATGATATTTTTTCCTCCCTGTCCACGTCCTTATGACCTCATGAATAGTTTGGATGGGAAATAAATGCTATGGTGGGTCTGAATTTTTAATCGTGGGAATCAATATCACCACTGCCATTTGTGGTATGGTCCAAATGATCCTTTAGATATAATTCATTTTATTTCTTTTTTTATATATGTGCTCTATAATGATCTTTAACAATGGATGAATGGCCTATTGGAATCGGCCCATTTGATCGGCTCATTCAAACTTAGCCCATTTGATTTGGCCCATTTGATTCGGCCCATTCGACTTGGCCCATTTAAATCGGCCCATTTGTATCAGCCCATTTGATTCAGCCCATTTATATCGGTCCATTTGATTCGGCCCATTTAAATGATTCAACCCATTTGATGTAACTGAGGCCCATGATGATGTATATTAAGCCCTTGTGCTAGGTCGTGGGCCCATTATATGATTGGCCCTATGAGCGTCATTCCTTAGGAGCAATGTTGGTTAAAGGTCCACATTGATGGGCAATGATGGTTTGACATCACATTGTGACCTTTCCTTAGGCCTTGTTAGGCCCATTCTCATCATTCTCTAGTGGGTTAACCCAAAAGCTTAGGCACCATTGATTTTAATTGATCTATCATCGGCCGTCCATTTATGGACCCCGCCTTGTGTCGAGGTTGATTATCGATGTCGATTATTAGTGTCGATTGTTGATACCGACTACTGTTGTCGATTATGAGTTTGTGATATCATAGCATTATGATACATGCCCATACGCATCATCTATATATTTGTTATGAGGTGTGATTGGCCATTGCATATGTCATAGTGTAGGTGGTTTATGGGACTCCCTGATAGGCAGAGTTACCCCACATGAGCGCACGGTATGCGTAGGATTGATGCATGATTGGACTGTATGACTCATACACTTTGCATTTGTGTGATTATGAATACTGTATGCCCTAGTGACATCAGGGCTATGGCCATCACAAACACATCGTGGGTGGCCAGGTTGGATACCAAAAATATTGTTTCTAGCATTGGGGCACCATAGATGTCCCTTGGTGAAAATCTCTAAACTCGATGGTACCAGAGGATGACTCGAATGTCGAGACCGAGTGGATACATGAGTGCACGAGGGCCGTATACTAGTAGGCCGCATCTTCCATTATGTTATAGTCAGTTAGAAAGGGGTGTGACCTTACCCGCCTGAGTGAGGGGGCAATTTCTAGGTTGAGCTTAACCAGCTTGAGGAATAGGTCCGCTATCGAGGAGCCAGGCCCGATATTAGCAGGTGGATAGTGAAGTCTCTTCTACTCACCTAGTTGTGCGCTCGGATAGGGGCGGCAAGCTGGTGTAGAGTGTACTAGACTCCGGTGATTATCCATACTGAGAACTATACTAATATTTGATCCTCGAGTGATGAGCTGTATTGATATGTGGATTTGGATGAGGTTTGGTATGCTTGAGTTGCATCTCACATCGCATGGCTTTAATATGGCCGATAGCATTCATGTTTTGCACGGCATAGCCTTGGTACGACTGATTTCATTCATGTACATGATTCCACATTACTCTGACATTGCATTTTGAGCACGCTCATATTGCGCGCGCACATACACCACCCTCTAAGCTTTCTATAAGCTTATGCATGATTGATGCATGCAGGTTACGCCCGGATGCAACCATAGCCTCACCGCAGTTGGAGCATGCAGTCGAGCTTCAGGAGTTTCTTTTATTATCATTATCTTGTATTTTCCTTCATACGCATTGTACTCAAAGTGTTTTATCATAGTGGATTTTGTGATGGTGTTCTTTTGGTTATTGTTTGTGGGTTATGCTTATGGTTATGCACATTACGAATCAAAATCATGTTAGAAATCCTCCTTGTAGAATCCCAGGATCGGAACCTGGTGTATGGGTGCTAGGAGCCAAGAATGGAGTACTACAGAAGTTGTCAACGTCAGATTCGTCGATTAAAAATTTTGTGAGCCCGGTTTCCGAGTTTGGGACGTGATATAATACCTCTAGCAAGTGACCTTAGAAGGTCCCTTTAGGCTGACTTGAATTATCTAAGTTAAGACTCATATATAAGCCTCGTTAAACATTAGAGGATTTCAGCCTCATATCAGTGCTCTATAGTTAAAACTAGAGGATTTAGCCACATATTGAGCATAATAGTTAGATCTAAGGATTAAGCCTCATTTGCATTAATAGTTTAAGCTTTAAATTTGCTAAACTGTGGTATCGTATACTTTAGCTTAGACTATCATTGGTAATTCCTATTTTAATTGGTATATCTTTTGAATAACCATAATCAACATGCTCTAAGTTTATAATAACTATATGAATGCACCCTTTAACCCTGATTCGTATGTGCCTTGTAATTGGTAGATTTATGACTTAGAGAATAGTTGTATGCTTTGCTTTTATTGGCATATTTATTGAAACTAACTCTTTGTCAAATACTGACAAAAAAGGGGAGAAAGATTAAGTCCCACAAAAAAAATGATTTCTATTTTACAGGTTTCTTTGTTGTTGCAGGAATTGATTGGGGAAGCAATTATGGGAGAGCATTGCTAGTGTTACATGTCTTAGTGTATCGAGTTATAAATCTTTTATATTTAACATGTAATATTTTGGGTTGTTTTAGTATGTCATTGGTATGTACCATGACATTGTCTAGGTTAGGTTTTTGCCATGTAATTCATAAAGGAAGAGATTGTTAATGCAATGATTTTAATGCCGTATTTATCAATCATGTGAGTCCCTTTGTCGAATAGTTGGTTGAGCCCTTAGAAGCTGAAGACCGAAGAAAAGAGTGAAGATGAAGCATCAAGGAGAAAATAACAGGTAAATGAGGTGCCTTGGTGACATTAACCTGTGACCCAAAATATCCCTTCTACCTCTAGATGATCTTGGCCTAATAGGTATACCTTATTGATCATCCCTTAGCCTTAGGAACCTAATTGGAACATGATAAGTAAGGTTAGAAGAGACGCAAAGCTTCTATGAAAACATACGCCCAAAATAATTGTTTTCACTATTATGTGTTCGCTCACTGGGTCTAGTTAGCTGATGTTATATTGACAGAAAAACCATACATATTTAGTTAACGATGAAACAACTACTCAAGATTCAGGGCAGGAAGGTGAACCGGTGGATGATTCATAAGGGCAGTGGCCCTATCTTGATGAAGACAAGCTGAATATGTTAAATCACTAGCATATCTAGTTGAATTTATGTTATTTCTTTAATTACCTCTTTGAACAAATTTTAAGTTAAGTCTCTGGAAATTATGTCTTTAAACAAATTTTAAGTTAAGTCTCTGAAAATTATGTGTAGTTAACGTATTTATTATTAAATAATTTAATAAAGCCCCAAATGGGTGGATTGTGGTACCACGCTCAGCTTTTGTGAATGTTATAAATATGTGGAGTGAATGCCTATAAATTATCCTGGTGGTGGATATGATTGGACAGATTGAATGAAAGATATATTGCTGGATGTTTGTGATTGTGAACTTAGTGTACAATTTAACTAAGCCTCTAAAAAACATTATGAATATATGATTTAAGTACACCCTATGTACAAGACATGTGTCGTAACTCAGGTCTGAGGGTGCACACTCTGTATCCGAATTTTGGGGCGTGACACTGTAATGCCTCGGATTTCGTAACCCGAGTTTAGTACTCTGTTTTGATCAAAAATGACTATCGAATATTGGAATATCCACCTTTAATAATAACAAAGGAAAATTGAATAACAAACATCATCACTTTATTTCATTAATTTGAATTCCTATTACATCCATCATATTTATATTGATTCTAAAACAAAGTACATTTAATCAATGTAATAAAAAAAATAATGATAATTTCAACAGCATCTCAGCTTGTATGGCGTCCGTTGCAATGACAGAAGAGTTGCACGAGTTTGCGTGGGTTCAAAACCCTTACTTCATGCCGATACACGCAGAATATGTGCATAAGAGATCGAAACGCGGGATATTTTGAATTCTGCGAAGAGACATAATCTCTCTCTCTCTCTCTCAATATATATATATATATATATATATATATATATATATATATATATATATATCGGGGACTCCTGTTGCACGGCTATATAAGTAGTCCCTGTTGCGCGTCCGCACAATAGGCTTTTGTTATTCTCCTTGCATCTTCTTCCTTCTCTTTACTTCTCCTGTGCCACACCGCGAGATACCTAAATGTTGTAGCTCTGAAATCTCGAAGACTCTCGAAGATTCCTCTAATCTCTCTGAAGCTCCTCACTTATAAATGAATGAAATGAGAGGGGGATTGGGAATTTATAGGCTTTCACACGTGTGAATTGCCAAAATTGCATAACGAAATGTTGTTGCGTGGTCATGCATCACACACCTGTTGCACGGTCGTGCAATAGGATTCATGCCTGATCTGGGCAATCTGGCCCCAAGCCAATATCTTGGCAACATTCTTTGTGTTGCGTGGTCACGCAACACATATCTATTGCATGGTTGCACAACAGAGTAATCTTATGTGAATTGTTACATTTTTGTGCTCCAACAGATGCCCCCTCGATTCTCCTTTGATTTTTTTGTGGAATTAAACAAGGAATCGAACTCTTTTCTGCACAAAAATCCTTTTTTTCTTCGTTGCGTGATTGCGCAATCTGTGTTACCCAATCAGGTCTGCACAACTGGTAAACAGGTCTCATTGCCTATATAAGTTGACACCTCCTCTTTTCTATTCGCTTTACTTTCATCTTTCCTCAGTTTCTGCTTCTCTATTGCGCGATCCTGCAACCAATTGCTTTTGCATGACCATGCAACTGTCTTGCATTTTGCGACCCCGCAACACCCTCTGCTTTGGCGAAAAATCTTCTAAGTATCGAAACTCTGCTAGTTTTTCCTTTGTTTGGCATTTAATCCTTTAATCAAATGGCTAAAAGTAAATGAACATACAACGCTTCTCAAGAGCATATGACCCCTCCTTAGAGGTCTGAGCACAATAACTCTCAACCCCTCATAAGTTGAGGATCGTCCTAGCAAGAGGATAAAGACTACAAGCATACATCTGTCCCTTTCAAAAATGATGATTATTATACTGATGAACATTTGTTGTCATCCGTCGAGTCCAAATCGGCATAGCGAGTTCCCCGTAAGGTTGCAGAAAGCGTAGGGCAACTAACCACTTTAACGATCAAACGAAACAAGTACTCTTATAGTGATCTGGGAAGTAACAGACAATACAATACTGTGTCAGTATCCTTGTAAGGCCATAAAAAGCACATGGGCTCTACTGTACCTTTCTGATATTAGTATAGATCAAGAATGAAAGGGTTGCAATTGGTGGCCCATGCAGGGACAATCGCAACATTTTCCTAAAACCCTCGAAAGATGTGCGAGTTGTTTATTTTTAGGCAACCAGTTGACACAGACACAAAGACAGGCAACAAACTAGATCGCAAGTCATGACTAATTGGAAAAGGTAGGGTTTCCACTCGTTTTGGCATTCGGTTGCACACAACTTCTGCCAAAAAGGGGCATCTGTAGATACCCCGCCTCGGGCTGATAAGCTGATTAAGTTTGAACGGATGGATTGACAATCAAACCCCAATCCTAAACCATAACCTTAGAAGCCCTATAACCTAAACCCTAGGAACCCCAGTCCTAAACCCTAAACTCAGCCCAGTCAACCTAAACCTGAACCCTATAAACCCAAAACCCTATAGCCTTGAGTCAACTTAGCGAGTTAACTCACTCGGTCTGTGTACCCAACCCCATAACTCAGTCAATTCACCTAGTTAAGCCTAAAACCAAGCCCAAACTCAAGCCCAAAAGCAAGCCCAATCGGAGAAATGGTTGAAACCTCAAAGCAACAATGTTCATAGTAAAGCCTCCACACACTTGGAGGATGCTGCCTGCCAAAACAGGGAGTCCAAGTGGGGACCGGTAGCAGCCAGGCTGCCGCCAGCCACGTAACACTCCCCCTCTTTAGGGTAGCATCCCTCAAGCATGCGAAACTCTCATTTTTCAAACCTCAAGTCTACGATTAAGGTGCATTTACTCCGATGCCCATCTCCTTATCCAAAATTATCATTTTACCACCTCATCGAACCCATGAGATGATGTCATATAGCAATCTCCAATCCCAACCTTTCAACCACTTTTTGCCCCTAGGATCACCAGGGATTACCAGAAAACTAGGTTGGGAGACTATAAATAGCCCCCTCCCCTTCTCATTTCAAGCATCCAGAAGATCCAATAAAAGCAGAAGCATCCCCTCTCATTAGAACACTCACTCACCCCCATTCAAGGCATCCAGAAGAGATCTTTTAGCCTTAGTTTATCCATCTAGCCATCATTCCACCAAGGAGAGTGAGAGCCCAGCCCAAGCTCCCAAGCCACCTAAGTTCATATCTGAGCCACTCAATCTAGCCTTACGACACTACCGGTCATCCAATCGTTCAAGTTTCTACTAATTTTGTCGGATCAACACATTATTAGCATGCAACATTCATTCCCCTCTTAACCCCCCTGCTCCTCATATACATCAGCATCATAGTGCATTTTCATCGTTTTCATGCATATGACTGGTGGGCTTATGGTATGAGGCTTGTTAATATAATCAGATCTTGCCCACTAGGAACCTTAATCATTTTAACATAAAGCATTCTGTCGTTTTCTCATATCTAACTGTCAGGCATATGCTCTGAGGCTTGCCGATATAATCGCAGCAAGTCCACCAGAAATCTTAATCGGTTGGTCATCTTTTTTATCGTAAGCATCAATACAACATCAAGCATCACATACATACATACTTTACACCCTGCACTTAATCATTTCGAATGTATTCTCTGAGGCTTGCCGATATAGTCTGATCTTACCCATCAGAAATTCAGATCATTCAATCATCATTGCTATTACATCACATTACATTTTCTACAAATGAAAACTACCCTCATTCTTTAGAAATTAGTTAAATCTTATAGAGTAAAGACTGTACATCCGTACGGGCATAGTAGGTGCCTAACACCTTCTGTAACGCCCTGAAAATCGGGGGTCGAGCATAAACTCAACTCCCGAGTTCCAATGCATCACTTATGCAACAAAATGAATGATGATTGAATGTTGACTGTATTAGAGTAGTGAACATGAGTGAGGTTAAGCCAAAACAGCATATCATACTCCAGAGACAGTTAAATTTGTAAGCGGAAGACTGTGATAGATAGATAAAATATATAAACTGTGGTGAGTCTCCAGAGTGTGATAACGTTACTAGGTTAAATAATTACAAGTACAATTCTAAAATGTACTAAGTTGTGGAAGTTTAATGTCTTCTATTCCAAATACCATAGCCCCGTCAATACAATACCAGGTCTTCATAGACCTGTCAGAGAGTTACATGTAGGAGAACTTCTCCTCAACATCATAGTAGTAGTTCGGCTCTACTTCATAAGCATCGCCATCACCTGAAACTCAAACAAATCTGGTTGGTGTGTACAACACCGTCCCGTAACGTGGGAGTGAGTGATCAACTCAGTGGAACAATAAAGCATAGGTTAACATGTTATCAATGCAGTCAAACAGTAATGATAAAGCAGTATAATCAAACACTCCTAACTACTCTTATTAATACAAGTATGAATGCAGTCATGATGGATGCCCTTGCTAAACCACCTTCATGTGACACCATCTTACGTTCGCGGCATGCTTTCATCCCTCAGTGCTCCACATCTTTCAGACACATGCAATGCATGATGAGCATGATTACCAAGTTGTTATTAGTTCATTTCAAACAGCAGTATTGGAAAACTAAGGTACCTCCCTTGTATCATTCCCAAACATGATCCATTCTAGGGTTGTCAAACCTAGATAATCTCATACGATATTATGGTTCGAGAGGCATCGCGAAGGCATTGCAAAGGGCTCATCACCCATCAATACGGATACAGATCTCACCGTATGCGGCTCAATTGCTGGCCGTCAGCTCGAATACAAGTCTCACCGTACTCGGCTCAATCGCTGGCCGTTAGCTCGAATACAGGTCTCACCGTACTCGGCTCAACTCATGCTCTAGTTGCTACGAAGGGCTCATCGTCAATCACAGACTTCAAAGTATACTCAAAGACACTACGAAGGACTCGTCGCCCGTCAGCACAAATACAGGTCTCACCGTATTCGCCTCTCATTGTAGGTGTCGACAGCTCGAATACAGTGTCTCATACCACCGTATTCGGCTCATGAGTCTGGTTGCTCACTGGTTACTACAGGGAGGCACGTGGCCCCAGCGTAGGTCGACAGCTCAACCACGGTGTCCCATACCACCATGTCCAGCTCATGAGTCTTAGCGGATCGAGGTACCATGGTTATGGGATTTCCACTGGTAAGTTTGGTACCCTAGGTTCAAGCAATGGCGTCCAAACATGGTGAACATACATTAGACAGATCGAGTTACTTGACGAGCTCGACTAGTACGAGCGCCCGTTGAGTTGTACGACATGAAGTGCATAAGCACTTCGTATGGCCTAACCACTGCCGACAAGCAACGCACGACTCGAGTTCGTCAACCACATCCTACGTGGCGAATGAATCTCAGCCACAAATTCGATCCCATTACCGACTGTCTGGACTATACAATAGCCCCAATCACATTCAATTGTAGATAGATAAAGCAATAATGGATCAAGATTCAAATCATACAATTAAAGTCTGATAACATCCGCTTAGGGCTGTTAGGGCTGTTACACGCACTCATTGCACCACTCCCCTATCACCCTTCACGAATTTTATGGAATACAACTTAAACATGTGAAGTAATCAGAGCAGAATTAAAGAAACAAGTAATTCAAACATATTAACAAGCATGTTATAAAACACAATACAAACAGGAAATCCAAACACATATGTTTCATAAGTAAGCAGTTAAATTAAACAAACAACATGGAGGACATCATATACCTCTTTAAGGTAGTTGAGAATCCTATCTCAATACCCTAATACATTACAATTTACTAACTACTACTCATTCAGACATTTCAACAAACACTTTAGACTACATACATCAACATACATGAAGTCTGTTGATCACATAGGTATAAGGCCAAATCCTCTCACTAGGGAGTTGCCCCAATTATAACACACGTGCACCCACGACGGATAGTCATGGCAAGTAGGAATCCAAGTTCCATGTTCATTCAGTCATTTCCACAAACACTTGGGCTACACGTTTTAGCATATATAGTGTATGTTAGCCGTGGCGTGACTTAGGGCAAATCCTTTCGTCAAAGGGGGTATCGCCAATACAACAATCATATATCCATGACAATTAGTCATGGCTAGTACGAATGAGAATTCTATACTCATTCAGTCATTTTCATAAACACTTAGAATACACTAGTTTCACATACATAGTGTATATTAGCAAAACATGTATTACGGCGAGTCCTTTCACCAAATAAGTATTTTATCCATATATAATATATTCATACAATAAATAATCATGGCAAACACATTTTCAAAATTTATACATATACGGTACTTTCTACAAATACCTAGAGTATGTAAAATTCCATATTCTTCATCTTTAATCAAAACAGAAAACAGACGGCACTTTGTACAAGTTCAATTGTATGCAGATCATGAATCTATCATTATCTGACATTGAAAGCGTTGAAAACCATAACCTATACACCTAAAGTCTGCACCTTTTGTCGTAGAATCATAACGGAGTCGATAGGTTTGCTAAACTTCCGTATTCGGCAGTTTGGCAACATATAGAATAAAATAGGTTAGTTATTTCATAACCTAAAACTATCAACACCCCAAATCAGATTATGGTTAGGGTTTCTTACCTAGAAACGGAGCTGGAATCGCTGGAAAAGTGATTAGAATGGAGTGGTGGAGCATGGATAGCAACAGGGAAGAAGGGCAGGGAGACTCTCCCACATCTCCCACACTTTCTCTCTCTTTTCTCTCTCTCAAATCTCAAATTCGTATGGCTGTGAGAGAGAGTATTCTAAGGTCCTTATATAGCCTAAAAACTCACCAAATTAGACTTAAGGTCAAGGTATACTTGGGTTTTGTCCAAAGGGCATCTGTTTCAGCTCAACGGAGGACTTCTGGCGGCCCCTTTTCTGTGTGCGGTTGGACTTAAGCTCACTAACGCTGGATATATGTTTAGTCAAGTTTTCATTTCAGTCGGGATTCTAGATCATGCGTGGTGGACTAGTTTCAGTTCAACGGTCAGTGGATCTCGATCGGAGATTCCGAGTACATGGATATGTTTATGAAATTTTTCCTGATTCGAGGGTGTAATTTGGCCAGATTCTGACGGTCAAGTTGCTTAATACTGACCCACAAGCGACAAGTCTTAGATTACTATTTGAGACATTTATTTTGTAAAGAAAACAAGTGTTCTCACCCTCTCACGCTCCGGACTCAAGCGAACAGCAGTGGGACACTGTCTGGATTTGATTTCTGAGATGGTTGTCAAGCCCAAAGAGGCGGTCCTAAGTCCTTAACTTTGTACTATTCAGACTTTCGATGTGCGGTCTAGACCTAATACGGAGTTTCAATGTGCTCCCGAGAGCAGTTGGGTAATGGTTTAATCCTAGATTTTAGGGTAATCTAGCGTCAATGATTCTACAAGTTTTGGGTCTTGCAGATCATATTTAAAGTGGATCAAATGGATTTCGTAGCTAATCTAGTTTAGCACTTAGTTACTTTGTCTCATTTCTAAAGGATTTAGTCCTATAAGATTTCTGTCTGAGGTGGTACTTAGGCCTTTGTAGTTTGTATATAAAGTGATCCAAGTTATATTACTTAGCTAGTTTAAGATAGTGTCTAGGGTGAAAGTACTTAGAAAAATAGAAAGGACAAGGTGGTGAAGGGTGGGATTTGTGAAGGAAATGGGTTAAGAAGCGATTTTAGACTTTGGGATTGAGTTCTGACAGGTTAATAAGGTGTTAAGATCGACCCATTGCCTAAGGACGTCTAATTCCAGGTTGGCAAAAATTCGGGATGTTACACCTTCCCTCTCTGTAATCGCAGTCCCTTACTCCGAATATCTGGAACGTAAACTCATGAGTCATGTTAGGTTTAAGGATCTTCGGGTTTTCAATCTTAAGCATTTTTATGGGGTCTAACCGACTCTAGAATCGTAATAATTAATTAGCGATGACTCTGGTCAAATATCACACCCTCTTATCATTTTTAATGAAAGCCCTTGAGCGAGTCAACCAGTGAAAGAAGGGAGAGTCGATCTCCTATCTCCTCTAGAAATTCACCCTTCAGCGTCCACATAATGACGACTCTTCTGGGGAAAACTAGTCACACTAGTAACAACCTGACTTGAAAAGTAAGATCTTACAAATTCTTGAGTAATACCAGTTCTCACACATCTGCATTTGCATACACATCAACATTCATTCAAAAAAAACTAAAAAGAACAAAAAATTGTGCCTCTACGAGTCAGGCGTCCTAAAAAATATCCCTTATCACAGCATAATATGAACCAGATCTTGAACAATTATGGCCAATCACAAAGAAGTAGCTCTCCCTTTCTCCACTCTCGATATACAGGAAGGCATTCCCCTACAACTACATCCAGCAGGATCAGTGCTAGTCTTTTGCATCCAGGAGGTGGTCCGAAATATAAAGATCATACAAGAAATGCTTTGCCAGCTCACACCAGTGCAAGTTCCAATAGCTAGAACCCAAGTTAGCACAACACAACAACCACAACAGTCAAGGTTTGTGCAGGACTTCTGATACCCTCTTAATGGGGACATCCAGTGTCACACCCCAAACTCGGAAACCGGGCTCACAAAATTTTCAATCGCCGAATCCGGCACTAAAAGCCTCCGTAGAATCCCATTCTCGGCTCCCGGCACCCATTTACCAGGTTCGGATCTTGGGATCCTACAAGGAGGATTTTCAACATCAAATTATTTTATAAGAAGCATAACCATAAGCATAACCCACGAACAATAACCACAAGAACTCCATCACAAAATTCACTATGACCAAAAACTTTAAAGTACAATGCGCATGAAGGGAAATACAAGATAATGATAATGGAAACTCCAGAAGCTCGATTGCACACTCCCACTATAGCGAAGCTACGGCTGTAACCTGGCATCACCTACACGCATCAATCGTGCATAAACTTATAAAAAGCTTAGAGGGTGGTGTAAGTGTGTGCGCAATATGAGCGTACTTAGAATACAATGTCAGAGTAATGCAGAATCATGTTGATGAGTACATGAATGCAATCAGCCGTACCAAGGGTATGTGGTGTAAGATATGAATGTTATCAGCCATATCAAGACCATGCGATACGAGATGCAACTCAAGCATGCCAATCCTCATCCAAATCCACATATCAATGCAGCTCGTCACTAGAACATCAAGTATCAGTACAGTTCTCATTCTAGATAATCACCAGGGTTTAGTACACTCCAAATGGCACTACCCCTTTCCCAGGTGTGCAGTCTAAGTGATCGTAAGAAACCTCACTATCCTCCTGGCCAATACTCTGACAATATCTATCAGGCACGTTAATAGCGAACCCATTCACGAGCTGGTCAAACTTAGCCTAGCATTGCCCCCTACCCTCGGGCGAGTAAGGTCACACCCCTTTCCAACTGACCACCACACAGTGGGAGACGTGGCCTCCTGGTATTCGACCCTCGTGCGCTCATATATCCACTCGGTCTCGACATTGGAGTCATCCTCTGGTACCATCAGGTTTAGAGATTTTCACCTAGGGACATCTATGGCGCCTCGATGCTTAGTAATAATATTTTCGATGTCCGACCCTGTCATCCACGATGTGTCTATGGAGGTCATAACCCTGATGTCACTAGGACGTATAGAAATCATGTCATACAAATGCGAAGTGCATGAATCACACTACCAGTCATGCAACAATCTTGCACGTACCGCACTCTCATGAAGGGAAACTCTGCCTATCAGGGAGCCCATAAATAATCTACCTGAAGGCATATGCTATGATCAGTCACTTCTCATATCAAGATACATATGATGCGTATGAGCATGAATCATGGAACTATACTAAACATATTATATGGTGATGGATTTTGTTCATAACGAAGATGGGCCTAAATGGCCTACACACTATAAGTATGGGCCTATCAATGGGCCCTAGGGAGAGTTACAATGCCGGCATTTAACCATCATTGCTCTTACAATGTGGACATCAAACCATCATTGCTCCTAAGGCATGGCCGCCAAAACATCATTACATGCATCATGGTGGAATCTCACATCGCAATGGGCCTCATATACATCACAGTTGGCCCACACAAAGGCCTCACATACGTCTCATTGGGCCTCATATACCTCAAGTAGGCAGCATCATGTGGGCCGCTCCAATGGGTCAATCATGCATCAAGTGGGCTACATTAAATGGGCCGAATCAAAGGGGCCGATTCCAAAACCATTCATCCATTGTTAGAAATCATTAAAGAGCTTATATATAATAAAAATATGAATCATATCCAAAGGATCAATTGGACCATACCACAAATGGCAGTGGTGATAATGATTCACACTGTTAAAAAAATTTAGAGGCCCACCATAGCATTTGTTTCCCATCCAGACTATTCATAAGGTTACAAGGACCTGAACCGTGAGGAAAAACAAATATCATATTGGTTCAAAACTTCTGTAACCTAAAAGGGGTTTTAATGGTGGGTGTGCAATCTACTGTTTTCTGTAGTGTGGTCCACTCGATACCAGATCTATCTTATTTTTAGTCTCAAGCCTTAGATGAGCTACCAGATGGACGGTTTTAGATGTAATACATGCATCAATGGACCCCACAGAATTGTTGGTTTCATAGAGCCATTGATGGATGGAATAGATAACCACATGACAATTAGATCTGACTTATTTTTCATCTCAGGCACTAGGATAAGCTCACCGAATGAATGGACGGTTTGGATGTGTTACATACCTCATACGGTGGGGTCCACGAGCATGTCTAATGAATGGATGGTCTGGACATTGCGCTGGCAACAGAGGGCCCCATGTCCTTGCTGCTGCACCTGCAACATCCCACATGTGGGGTCCCACCATCTTTTGGTGTGGACGGTGTGGATAAATCACATACATTGGGCCCCATGGCACTGTCCAGACCCACCTAGATGGTGCAGATCTCATATATTCTAAAGGTGGGTTCCACGTGGGAGTGGCCCACCAAAGCAGTATTATTTTATATATTTATTATTATTTTTTATATATAATATTATATATTATATAGTTAAAGATAATATAATATTATATATATGTTATATACACATTGAGGAAGTGTCTGCCCACCGTCCAGATTTAATCAAATGATGCAGATTACCTCAGTTGAAGGTGGGTCCCACGTGAGAGGGTGGCCCACCATATCATTATATATATATATATATATATTGTATGATATATATTATATATATTATATATCATATATAGCAGATTAGGTCCAGCGTCCAAAGAGTCTGGACGCTAGTTGGGTAGTTGGGTGCAACGGGATGGGTCCACATGGTGTGGCCCACCATATATATTATATTATATAATAGTATATATATATATATATATATATATATATATATATATATATATATATATATATATATATATAACATATGCATATATGTGTGTGAGAGAGAGAGTGAGGGGTGACAGCGTCTAGCCACGGTCCAGCCACCGTTCAGCAAGCTAGATGGTGTTGGATGATGTACATACATCATGGTGGTCCCACTAGATTTGGATCAAATTGATATTTATTTTTCCCTTTCATCCAGGCCTGGGTGACCGTCCGATCATGCGGGCCCCAAATCAGGTCAAGGTGGCCCACTTTTTGGATGGCATGGATAAAATACACACATCGTGGGTGGGCCATTGATGATAGAGAGAGAGAGAGAGAAATGGTGAGATAGTGTAACACCCTAAAAATCGAGGGTCGAGCAAAGCTCAACTCCCGAGTTCCAACGCATCACTTATGCAACATAGATAATGATGATTAAATGTTGTCCATATTAGTGCGTTAAACTTGAGTGGGATTATACTAAAACAGCATATCATACTCCAGAGATAATTAAATTAAGCAAGAGGAAGACTGAGATAGATATATAAAATATGAAAGTGTTTCTCAATCCCCAAAGTATGAGTATGATACCAGGCTGAATATATACATGTATTGTTCCAAAATTTACAAAATATCCAAGTGTAACTATCCAACTAATCCATGTAACCCTATAATCCCGTCGAATCAGAACAAGGTCTACGAAGACCTGCCTGATAGCTGAATATACACTACACTAAAATCGTCGTTTAGGAACGGTTTTAAACTGTCCTTAAATGCTTCAGGAACGGTTTAATACCGTTCCTAAATGAGGCGTCGCAGAAAATCAGGAACGGTTCAGAACCGTTTTGGGTATCGTTTTAGGAACGGTTTTAAACCGTTCTGGTGCCAACGGTCACATTTTAGGCACAATTTCAGAAACGGTTTTGAATGATAATTAATGTTGCCAACGGTCAGATTTTAGGATGGAATTTTACTAACAATTTTAAACCCCTTTGTTCATTGTATGAGAGAGAGAGTGTGGGGTATGTAATCTACTTATACTATATGCCAGATAATTACACAAATAGAAGAAAAGGACAATAGAATGATTCTCACACATAATAATCTTTAACCACGGACTGTGGTAGCAACTAATAACTGTCTCTGCAGCTAACCAATCAATATAAAATCCACCAACCACATCCATCCAACCGTCCACCGATCTACTTCAACATCCTGTCCCTCCATTAATATACCCCACCCAAGATAAGTACAAAATACAACATACAAGATCTCCCATTCCCAATTTTTTAATTCTGTTTGTCCTTCTCTGCTCCTGGAATCTTCTCAGTACCCCTTCAAGGGAAACATCAAACGCATCCTTCATATCGGCCAACCCCTCTTTGGGGGCGGTGTACACAAACTTCGGTATATACTCGACTATCTTATCTTTCATCCTCTTCACTCTTTCCTCTCCCAACCCTTCCAAAACGGCTCGAATTGAGGTTCCGTTGTTCACAGCCCTTCTATCAATGAAAACCGAGTACAATTCCGGGTCTTCTGGTAAATGCCACTTGTACTGCAGGTAGGCCGTACGCCTCCAGAAGAAAACCGGGATCGAACCGGCGATCATACAATCGAAGGACTATCTCGTGAAGCTATCACCTCGTGGCTGTACCTATAAACATGTTGAAGGAAACTAAACGTGTCAAAAGCACATACGGACATATATCTAACCATAGGGAAATTAGATTTGTGTGCTTCACCTATAAAGGCTGCTCTCTGATAATTCTGGGCTTTTCAACTTTGGCATCACTCCTTCCATCAACAAAGAGATAGACATGACTTTATTTTTAGAAGCTATTTAAAAGAAACTGAAAGGAAGAGATGGAAGAAGAGAAGCATACCTTCACCTTGTTGTGATCTTGTAAGAGCTTCCATGATACAAAGGGAGCTATCAGATTTCAGTGGCATTACAGACAACTGGGAGTAAAGGGCCCCACCTTGTGTTTCCATCTGAGGAGCTAGAAAGACTCTGGTTAGAACTGCAGGAGAAACAGCAACTGCAGCTTGTGTTTGATGATAACTGAGAAACATAAAAATAATTAGAAAATGTCAATACATAAAAATGATATTAATTATCTCAAATTAAGATGGGTGCACTGTGTATTGATCATGCAGTTTTTTATTTTGCCAGGAAAGTAATAAATTTTATTGAGGAATAAGTACAACATGAGTGTCTAAACTTTGTATCAATCGGCTCCGTCAGCTGCTTCCCATCTCGAGGTGGATAGAATACAACAAGCAAATACTCGTCCATGTCGCATGCAAACTTGGGAGTTCTTGAAATGCTCTTTCAGCGCTTCCAAACCCTAAATACATCGAAAAACCCTCAGGAAAAACCCTTAAACAAATATAGAGAGAGAGGGAGAGAGTGAGAGAGATACTTGCAACCGAGCGTAGGTGACTTGGAAGATCTTCCTGGAGTTGAAGACCTCCCACGCCTGCAAGTGGAAAGATTTGTAGTCTCCATGCTGCCTTGGGAGACGTTAAATTCACGAACCCATACCCCACATTGCACTTGTTCCTATAACAGACACTTAGTTTTTCCTCAAACCCCATACAACCATGTATTTCAAAATCCATGCATTTTTCTCTTCTTTCTTTGAATTTTACTTACGTGAAATCGATGGGCAGATACATGAAGTCGTAGGCAGACAAAGGCTCATCTTCTTCCTCCCCCTTAGCAACCTGCTCGTTGTAGTGAATGCAGTGGTTGTCCAAAGCATGTTCAACAGTAGCTTTTCCGATGCACCAACCCAACAAAAAAAAAAAAAAACCAACATCAGATTTCCAAATAGTTCAAAAAATCAGTGAGATTAATTTTCTTACAATTCAATACCTGTACTTGTTAGGTATGTTCTTGATCATGACAGTCGTTCTGGTGTCTTTGCTTATGGTTTCTTCACTGAAGAGGAAATTGGCATCTGCTTGCTTCTTACTAGAATGAATTGAGAAAGAATTAAATGATTGAAATGGATGAATCATTACAATACTAGAATGTAATATCATAATGTCTTCATAAGGCAATTGTGAGTTGTTTGATGCAACAAAATCCAATGAAGGAATTACAGATTTTATTTATTTTTTGAAAGATGACAACTTTATTAAAAATGGCAAAGCCGAAAGAAAAAGAACAACAAACAACAAAAAAGACAGAAAGAGGAAGCACAAAAATTACAAGAGCTGCGGTCCAACCCAAAGAACTACATTGGCAAGGGCCAAAGAGAAAACACTTCTAGAAGAACCACATTTATCTCGGAAACATCTCTCATAAGCATTTTATCGAACAGTATGTGTGCATCATTAATCTAACCACATTTTACATACATATCAATCAAAGAGGTCCCAACATACAGATCAAACATGGGTTATCAAGTATGTGAAAGAAAAAAGTCACAAAGGTGAGGAACTCAATCTAGTAGATGTAAATGTGTCTATGAAATCAACTAATCTAGATCAAGAACTGATAGAACAAACTATCATAAAACTAAAAAGAAAAAACTAAAGGAAAAATATACTCCAAAAAATCCACATGGAAGAAGCATCAGCTAATAATTCCAGACATATACCATTTTATAACTAAAAAAATAAGAAAAAATATCCTTAAATGGTCTGGAAAAATGTATGGACAGCGTGGATATACAACACATCATCAAAGTGGGCTCCACAGTAAGGGTAACACCTTACTGTGGTCCAAATAGTAAGTGGTCCAAATACTGATGGATCATGGGCATGCATTTGAAATTTAGAAGACACATCAGGTACAACCATTGCATGAAAGTATCTACAAGAGTAAAAATAAACATAAAAATTTTCAGCTATAGCAAAGAGAACAATGTGAATAGGAAGTTACAGTCTGTTACATGTGTTGCGGTTTACCTTTTGCTGGGTGAAACTGTAGGCACTACCTTTCCGAAAACTAATGAGGAATATCATATATTAATGGAAAGCCACCTAACCTTATTTGTTTTGGACTTAGATGACTTGCGCACCAAAATGAGGTTGTTCAGATGTACTCGTAAATAGAGTTGCAAATATCCTGTTTAATCAAGAAGATATTAACCCTCAAATTTCTATTATTGTTATTGTCTAACTAGAAATTAATCAAGAAGATATTAACCCTCTAGTACTTGCTAGTTGACTGAGTCAGGCCAAGATCCTTAACTAGACAGACTGAGTCTGTGGCTTTGGATTAAACTGCACCTTTTGTTGATAGAATCTAGCTTGGGAAATCAAAGAATAAGAGTTATAGTGCAGTTCATCATTACCAATTGCAATTTGAACTGAAGCTAATAACAGTAGAGACATCTGATACTTCTTGCTCAAACAAGTCATTTAATTTGTAAGCAACAGTACAAAGATGATCAACAACATTAACGAGAGCTCTTACTGCATAATCTTTCAGGTTATCCAGTACCCTGATTAAGAAGTGTAATTTAGGTTTTTTTGTTTTTCATTTATCAAAAAGATACTGAACCTGAAGAGTTATTATGAGCCTCCACCAAGAGCATGTGCAGTATCCAACAATTATAATATATCCATGCTACTCATGTTACCAGAAATACAAAAAAAAAAAATAAAAATAATCCTTCTCAACTGGCCATGGATTCATTCAGTTTCTTGTTTTACACTATTTTTCCTTATCAGGGATGAGCAATAAAGAATGAACATGCTCAACACATTAGGAATCCAATAATACATATACGTAGTTGTGACTGGAGACCGACGTGGCTTATCTTCTATTTCCTCATCTTCCATGTTGTGATAAAAGGTAGTAGTACCTTCCTCATCCTAAATATGTATTCCACAGGCACAACAAGGATGGCCAATACTCATATGAATGAAGAAGACTGGCCTACCAATGAAAAATAAATAAAAGACCAACAATGATGATTACATGGCTCTCAACGAAGGCAGATGTGCACTCAGTCATTGAACTTTTGTCAACCAATCATGGGAATTCTATGATTGAACTTTTGTAAGTGAAACAATTTCATGCATGCAACACAAAATTTATCTAGCACTACAATGTTATAGGACAAAAGGCAGAAGACTGGACTTTTAACTCTAAAGTAGCTGTGATGTAAACCAATTCCTAACAGATTTCTCAGATGAATATCATAAAAAGATGAAATATAAATTTCAGAAACCTGAAAGAATGGTTATCAATTAAGAGGAATATATGGCATGTTATATGGAAGAGGAATTGAATGGATTCAAAGTTGGAAACTCACTTCAGTCTCTGGATTAGAAATTAGCAAATTAAGACCCGCTTTGGATCAATCAAGCTAACTTTATATCCCAAATTCAGAACAAATGCCATGAGGGTCTCGAAATCTGGCCACCAAAGCTGCAAGAATTCCGATGCAAATGAAAAGCTGGTTGACTGATCCAAGTGCACCACGAATCTCGGTGGGTGATATCTAAGCCACCAAACATACCCGTAGATAGTCAATACACCACCAAACATTGGAAGGAATACAACTTCCAAACTTCATGATTTAGAACAAACATTTTCCCTATGCTTTTAAGTGTCTGGCACAACAAGGAGCCTTCCATAGCTGAGATGGTGGAGACATCTCCCTGTGAGGGATGGCCAGTGATCTAGTCTTGCTGATGCTTCCAGGTGAATTTGCAGGGTCAACTGAATCAATCGCTTCAAAGAATAAGCAGATAGTATATGATGTCCATATGTGATACATACAACAAGGATGCCTCAGCTTAAGAGAGTTGATGTTTGTATATTTCAGACAATGTAATTGAATTTACTGCAAAGTCCATATTCAACAAAAGGCCAACTTTTTTATGTATGTGTTATATCTAAGAATTGGGTCGAGTGGACCACAATATAGAAAGCAGTGGGGATTGAACACCTACCATTGAAAACTTCTTGGGGGCCACAAGTTTTGGATTAAGCTGATATTTGTGTTTTCCCTTCATCCAGGTCTGTGTGACCTTACGAACTGGTTGGATGGCAAGTAAACATCATGGTGGGCCCTAGAAATGTTTCAACAGTGGCTGTCATTGCCCTAGAAATTGGGAATTTCATAGCCATAAACCAGAATAGTCTATATATAGAATAATTGGTGGGGGTGGACCATCTCTCTCTCCCCCTCCTAAAAATTAAAAAATCTCCACCATGTGACATGAACCTTTTCTTTTGTTTGCATGACATGTTGATTACGTGATGGATTCCCTCATTGGTCGATCGGCCCACACCCACATAAGATCAGATGGTGCTGTGTGGGTGGATGGAGGACCACATATAATCACCAAACATCAGATGGTACTGTTTTGGGCCTAGTATTGCAAATTGCATAGGGCTAGCCAAAGATTTAAGTATCTAAAGAAGGTTAAATAGATGTATCTAAAGAATCCAATGGTTCTTACACAATTCAAAGCAAACACGAACAGGGGTAGAAACTTGTTTGATATAGGAATCAATGTATATTGAATTAAAATTCAGTGTGGTGTGGGGATCTAAGCCTTAATGTTGGTCGGGACTCACCATCTTAGTCTCATTGTTGAAATACTTCCATTTTTGTTGCACATTAACATTATACAAGGGCCTATAATCCTCCGCTTGAGCATCAAGTATAAACATTTATTTTTGGAAAGCATTACATTTAAAAGATCTGGTGTAAACATGAAACACACAAATAAATGCTTGGACACTACTAAGGTATATTTTGAACATGAATTCTCATTAGACGACTCAAACAACTTCAACACAACATAGAGGCATCAATGTAAATGGTGAGTTTGTTACAACTAAGGGAGCGCCATCAAGACATTCACATTAATTTGTTTAAGGCACTACTTTAGTCTCTTCTGACAACATAGCTTCAATGTGAATCTAAGTAAATCCTAGCTTCAACGCAAATTGATGAATGTGGCCCCAATGTGGTATAACATTTAATTAGGCCACATGCCACCCTACCTACGTAATGATCAAACGAGATATGGCTCAATCAAACCATACCATGTTAGGAATTAAGTGCTTACCCTCATCCACTAAATTCACATCTTGACGGCCACGTTGCATGAAAATGAATAAACCATGAAATTGAAACAATTCACTCACACCCGAGCCTTCGAAATGAAACCAAAACAGTAATTAGGTTGAGCAAGCGGCTCATTGCTAGCCCGTATGAAGCTCCGAAGGATGGATGAATCTCTATTCAAAGCCAAAACTTGCATTGAACTTATATATATATATATATATATATATATATATATATATATATATATATATATATATATATATATATATATGAGAGTACAAGTAATGAAAAAGTTTCCAATGCTAGGAACAAGGTCAAATGATTTCATACCATTCCCAATCAGTTGATGTACAAACAGGCATAAGAATGAACACAGTTGGTCTAATCTAAATATGTAAAAGGCAAAAAATAGCTTTTTTTAAAGGTAAACAGAAATAACGTGTACTTGTCTCTTCAACTTACTATTTGGATGAAACATTCTAGAAACAAACCGAACTATTGGTGGCTTATTCGGATAATCCTCTGTAAATTGAAGTGTCAATTTAAACGTACCTGAAGGATTCAAAGAAATTTAAAACACGATGAAATCATTTTGTAATAGTCAACACATGAAACATCAAGAAAAACCTACTCATAAATGCAAGCAACCAAAAGTTGAACAGATGTTAACAAAACCACTCAAGTTATTGCAACCTATCAACCACAAAAGATTATGAGAATGGCTGTGTGATTGGTGCGCATGGATTGACTTACATTTCTCATTTATTTTTGGAAAGCATTACGTGCTGCACATCTGGTGTAAATTTAGGCATATGCAATTACAAACAAAATAGAAGTGCAATTAGAAAAACCTATGGTTGCAATTCTACACAATCAGCAAAATCAGCATCTGTAACCAACTCCTTTGCAATCCTAGGTTGTAGTCTTACAGCCACTCGAACTCTTCCAAGAACTGTCCCAAGCATCCAAAGAAAACAAAAGAAAATTCAGAATTGATCATAATTAAAAAAATACAAATAATTAAAAATTTTCAAAAAATTGAGAGATGAACATGCTTCATCATCATATTAAAAAGTGGGGCCCCAAATACTTACTTTAGAAAAGAAAATTTCCCCTATTTTCCCAAATTTTCCATTTAACTGCACTTCTTAGAAGCATTGTTCAATATGACACTGTTCAAAACTTTGAATTTTAAATACATTCAAACACTAGGAATGTGTTTCTCTAAATCTGCAATACACAGATAACAAAAATGAAATACAATCATATGGAAGAAAATCATAGACACCAATCTACAACATTGTCTAGCAAAGTTTTCAAATAATAGCTAACAAGAATAATCCAAAAATAAGACATAATCAAATCTCAGCTAGACCAGTCTGGTGGCAGTTGTTGCATACCTTCTGATTGGTACAACAATAAAGAAGAATGTGGAACTTTGTAGCGCTTGTCGCAGAGCTCGGTGTCAAAAGCGAGTAAGACAGACGAAGAGCATTCACGAGCAAGGTGGCCCCTTTTCCCACATGTGTGGCAGATGGGATCATTGTTGCGCTAGCCAAACAACATGGCAGTGCTCCTCATGCGGTTCCAAAGACACGCTCTCGAGGTGCACTCAGCTATAATATGCCCAGGAAGGGCGCAACTGTTACAGACAGGCACATTTGGACAGTCTCTTGCAAAATGCCCCGGTAGGAGAATCTAACAGTAGGAATGTTGTTAACATGCATCTACAAATGCCAATGACAGCCCACCTCTTACTGCTACAACACAAACTCCAACCCACTTAATCAAAGCAGAACAACCCTCTGCTCAGCTATATCCATACAAAACATTCCTTATTGAGCCATTTCATCAAACAATTAACATACATGAATTATAAGAGATATAAGCAATCTACCAAAGGATGTAAAATTGGAAAACTATGACACCCGTATTTTTCAATTGAGAAGTAGATTCATAAGATTCATGCAAAGAATAACGGAGAAGATCTTTGTGGAACACTTATGAATATGGCATGTGTGAGATGTCTGGACCATTCATCAAGTGAGGATATTGTGAACATGCCCTGGACCAAAAATCAGGCAGGTCTGCTCATCAGACGGGTCATGAATGTATGTTGAACATGAATTGACAATCATTATTTTCTAACCGTCCATTTTTTCTCATGCACATGTGGCCCACCGATGCATTCACCATTCTGATTTATTGACGAGGTGATGTTCACTGTCAGCATCACCTAATTAATGGCCCAGACTTGCATATGCATTCCATGTTAGCACTAATGCCATTAAGATCTTTCTCAATCCACTTTAAGTAGATTGTCTTAGCACTTTTCTTACTAATTTACCAGATATAACAAAATTGTACCATTTAGAGACTGATTCCCCCATTCTTGATGATGGCTTTTGTGCCAGTAGATCCCGCAGACTACCCATGTAAACCTCCAACATGCTCATTGAGAAAGTAAAAGAGACAGAGCTATCCTGAGAAGCTTGATGGAAGAGTTCTTCCATAGCTCGAGGAACAAGCTGATCACTTGTCCCTTCCTGGAGAATTAGCTCAACCCACCAAGTATTAATGCTAGAGAACAAATTCAAGAACACAAATACAAAAGAACCCAAGTTACTGTCACTGACCATAGTAAACGTCTTCCCAGTGCCAGTCTGACCAAATGCAAAAATGCATACATTATGCCCATCAAGTGCAGATTTGAGAACTGGCTCAACTTCTAAGAAAACGTCTTCTACAAAGATTGAAAGAAGCAGAATATTTTATTTTATAATATATATATATATATAAGAAAGAAGGATCAAGAAAATGGTCTAATTAAAATTAATTAGCACTAGATGGTGTTTACCTTGTTTCGCCTCCTGAGGAAAAACCTTATCGAAATTGAATTCTTTCCTACACCCGGCAGATCAAACTATGATTTTCCGCACAAATATCGTTTCTTGGAAAGTATTTTCCACACAAATATTTCCCAAGCTCCCAAACAGGCCCTTACTAAAGTTCCAGTTCCTACGCGAACCAAGCATACAATGGACAAATAGACATCCGGTGTTGACAGTTACAGGTACATCTAAACATAGCAATTTTACACGACTGATCAATTCCATCCGTGGAAAGAGAGATAACAGTCAAGGAGCTTCGATTTTGCTCAAATCCAACAAGTTCTGAATTTTGGCATATTCGTGGTCGATCATTCACCGAATTTGAAGAAATTCGCATCGAATGGAAATTGCAAGCTGCGGTGAAATTAGGGTTCCGTATTTCGCATCCTGATTTCGCCGAATTCGTGACGAACGAAGAACAGAATGAGTTCGACGAATCTGGGAACCGAACGACTGCCAAAAATATCAAAAGCGTGATTTCATTCCTGCAATTGGAGAAGAAAATGGAAAATCGATTAGAAGAAGAGCGATCGAACTCACAAATTAGAAGATGGTTTTGCCGTGGATTCGTAGCTTCAGAGAGATGTGGAGAGGGAGATCGAGAGAGAGGGTTAATATCGGGAGAGGGAGATCGTAGAACGGAGATCGAGGGAGATTGAGAGGGGTTGAGATCGGGAGAGGGAGATCGACGGAGGGAGATCGACGGAGATTGAGAGAGGGAGAGGGAGAGGGAGACGCAGACGACGATGGCGTAAGGAAATAAGGATTTAGGGTGTTTTGGGGTTAGGAAATGAAGAAAACATTTGGTAGTCTGCGGTAATTGACAGTAATGTGGCTCTCGGGCCATGTGGGGTCCACTCAAAAGTTACTAATAGAATCCATTCCATCCATCTGTTTCAAAATAAAACAATAAAGCATAATAATAATAAATACGCACATCCAACACTCAATTAGGACACACCAACAAAACAATGGAAACAACAGCGTATAAAGCAACTAGTCGAGTATGGTTGACTACCGTTTCAAATCAGAAATGGCTCTGAGCCGTTTCTGAACAAAACTCCTAACCATACCAGATACGTGATTTTGGTGTAGTGTCCCCTTATCAACCTGCCACAAAATCATCACAAATATGTATGAAGTTCATCAGGATATCTATAATCGGTCCTGCTGCTTAAAAATCTAAAATGGCCAAGATTTGACTGTAATCAACAAAATTGATATTCAGAAAAGTTGTCCTTCCTCTAGCAATAAGTTGCATCTTGCATCCTTATACAGTGCATGAAGTTCTTCATTTTCTTCCCGACAATGTGCATTTTCATGCAGGATATAGAGGATGCTCAGAAGATCTGTAGGAGTGTTATTGATTGCTTTGAAAGAGGCAGCCTACCAAACCTCAGTGAGGAAGAGAGGAAGACAGCTCTCCATTTTATAATTGTTGGCGGAGATTCGACTGGAGTGAATTTTCTGCGGAGTTGCATGATTTCGTTTGTGAGGACTTGGTCAAGATGTATCCCACAGTTCAAAATTTAGTAAAAATAACAGTTATCCAGTCAGGGGATCATATTTTGAACACGTAATTACATATTCTCATATCCTTTTCTGTTCTTCTTTACAAATTGTTATTGCACAAAAGCTAATTGCAAGTATTTCTTTCCACATGAATTCCATGGGCACATTTGGTCTTGATCCAAAAAAATCAGGCCTAATGGATGATCCTAACTGCTTGATAAAAGCAGGGTGCACAAATGGGCGAGTGTTGTTTCTTTTCCTCAAATCAAGCACTCTGGATCATCCAACCAACCTGATTCTCAGGGATGTCCTTTGTATGGTGTGGGCCACCAGATGAGGAGTCTGGATCTTGTATGCTTCTACCACTTCTCCCATATAAACTCTTGTGCAATAATATATGCAAAAGGTTGTGTGATCAGCATTCCTCATTATTGTTAACATGCTCAGAAATCTGGGTAGCTCCCAGTAGCAAACCGCGAAGCACGAAACACTTGTTACATAGAACCTTCAGCCTCTTTGGCCTTCAAAGTTCTCTTGAATATTTTTGTTTTGCTGCTGTAGGTGATGTTAGCATTTGTCTTCTAACCTACACTATGTAAATTTTTATCTCTAGTTTCCTCATAGTAAATCTTAAGTCGAAATTTATCTAAAATGGCCAAGATTTGACTGTAATCAACATTAGATGTGAATATAATAACAAAAAGTAAGGAGGGCACAAAGGCATTCACCAAAGATCCCTGCTAAGGATATTCATGAAAAGAGAACTAAGAACCCTCATGTGGTTACGTGGAAAACATGCAAGATCTGGGCCGTTCGTCAGGAAACCAATAAGACTATTAAACTAAATCGACCAACCATCCACATTCAATTCTAATCTGTGCCAAATAAGCAGCCTGGATGTCACTCACATGTGCCTTATGAAGTCTCAATCCTCTTTGTGCAAATACACTTAGCATTTTTCTTCACCAAATAAACAGTTTGTGAGAGAGTACATACCGTATCATTGACTGCATCATCAAGGGAATGAACATAGCCATGAAGCCCATCACTTCCACCATGTCCTAAAGGGAAAAAAAATCATAAATAGGGAAATGAACCAAATTCAATAAAAATTTGCACGATTCAGCTCTTCAAACTGTCAATATTAGGATGGTATCAAGTCTTTATAAAATCTATTAAATTATTGAATCCATGCAGTTATGCTTCACAGAAGGGGAAAAAGGAAGCACCAAATGCATAATGTAAAACTAGCTGCCATAATCCTCCGCATAAATCACACTCAAAGCATGAATTTGGAACAATATCTTCTTGTCCATGGATAGGCACAAAAACACAGAGACACCTAACAGTGATCAGCAAAAGGCAGAATATGCACAGATCCTCACTCGTCTCGATCATATCCCAAATAGACTCAGCAAAAAACTGAATTGCAATGATCATATGAATCTCCAATTGGCACATCAGAATCCATATCCTATATCTCAATAGAAATCCCAACAAAGCTATGCTAAAACAGCACTTTGACTATTTAGCAAAACAGCAGTTCGAGAACCATAACCAGAGCCAGAGCAAAAAAGATATAAAAAAATGAAGATTGTATGCAGACAAAAACTAGAAGCACAGGCCGTCACTATATCAATGTTATTCATGATCCAAATACAACTAGCACAAGCTGCATTACTTTCTAGCCTACAAAGCAGGAATTAACAAGCTACCAATATTCTCAAGGATACCAACTTTGAAGCAGCTCTAATGATGGAAACAGAAGTGTTAAAAACCAACTATGAATCTGCAACTTATCAAAGATTACTAGCAACATAGCCAGAAGAAGATTACATATGATGCCATAATCCAAACATTCAGTGTTCCATCAATAGAACCTAGCCACCAGAATGCTCAACTAACACCATTATTAGACAATCACTGAAATGCAACCATAAAATGCATACAGATGGTCCAAAACCAACAATTCTTCGCTCCACCAATGATTGAAAAGTGGAATACCTTCAGTAAATTTTTACAACCATCTGCATCCAAAAGGTGAAGCTCCTCTAGATTTTCTAGCCCTGCCATGGAATCAGAATTACCTGTTTCCTTGGACAAAAACATAGCGAATTAGGACTGATGGGAGGTGAATCCCAATGAACAAGAATTCAAAACCAAGTAATTTACCAATATCAAAACCAGTTAATGCATTCTCTTCCCAACCATCTGTGTGATATCAAGTCTCAAACAAGTATCAAATAAAAATAAATAGAACTGCTCTAACTAATTAGCCTATATTCTTTTTGAAAGGGTAAGTAAACACACCATATAATATGGTTGGTTACATGGGGTGCAAATGCTGAAATCAAGGAATCAAGTTTCATAAGTGATTGATATAATGCATTATTTTATTTTATTTTATTTTTTGAAAAGTCACATAATGTATTACAAGGAAAGAAAGAAAAATGATACCAGAAATACCGGAGACCTTTAGAAGTAGAAGAAACAATAATCCATTATGTGCTTATGTCATGTTCTTTAGAATATCAATGTTAGACATGGATGTCAATGCACGCATCATGCATGTGGATGGATGATTTCACAGTATGGAATTTTGGATGCATAACTACATTGAAAGGAAAGGATGCATGAAGGCAACGACAGGGAATGCCCTATTCAAGTAGAGCTCGTGAACACCTCTTGGCAAGATTAATATGCTAACTTGTTAACATCCCACATGACATCTTGAAAAAGGATTTGGTCCTTTATGCCACAACTAGTAGGCATTATCTCAAACAACTCTTTGATATTCTCTGGCAAAACCCAATACACCCTAAGCATCCCACTACAAATTGTAGCCATGCTCATGCATGAGCAGCTTACAAAGTTTCATAGTGGGATGTTCTTACGCTAAAATGTGAAAAGTGATAGTTGACAAGCAAGGAATTGGGATTGAGTTCTCTCAGACCATTTTTTCTTGTGATGGGGCTGAGACTTGCTGTGCTAGATTTTGCCAGAGCCTCACACTATTTGGAGTTCAATCTTTTGCATGGCTGGCTACAGAGAACAAAATCCTTGCTCTCGGGAATCTCAGGAAGTACCAACAAGCATTTCCTAACATGTGCATCTTTTTTCTTTTCTTTCTTTTTTTTTTTTGGAAAAAATCACGAAAATTTCATTACTATCTGAAATTTACAGCCATATCAGGAGGGTCCCAGCAAAAAAAGAGCGGACCACTCCCATCATATAACTCTAGCTGCACACTAATTACCCAAAAACAGAAACAAAACAAGACAAAGAGGCCTCCTCTATCCCGGAAGGGAACCAGAAAAAACTGCTCCTCTTACTCTCTCCTAACATGTGCATCTTGTTTCAGATTGATGGGTACTATGGATCATATGCTTCTTCATTGCTCTATGGTGAGATCAACAAGCTATCACTTGCAAGGTTAACTAGCAAATCTCAAAAACATGACATGCAGAAACGGCACAACCATAAGCTGCTTATGAAACAATGAAGACTAAAAGATTTGGGGTACTGCAAACCAAAAGGCAAAGTACCTAAAGTGAAAAGTCAGATGCAGGTGCATTCATAAAATATGCAGCAGATCATATTAGGTTTTAAAAAATACATCCAAAATGCTTCATCATTCATCACATTTAAACCAACTCTTACTGAGCATCATTTTACCTTCCTTGAAAACTTTAGGCCTTAGACTCTTATGTTAGTTTTGCACCACATAAAAAATGGTGGAGACTCTTCAATCATACACATGGCCTTGTTGTATGGTAATCCAAACTGTCCAAATTGCTAGAACAATGGCAGATGGAGCATAGCCTAAAAATTACATTGAGAAGATTAACTATCTGATTTTTTCCACTTTTAATTTGGACCATTTAATGTTTTACTCTTGACCATCCATTTGATAACTATTTATTAGATGGTTAGGATTTCTTTATTGGAGTATTCTAAAGATATGGTCTGATAGATGTGCATGAGTGTTACATGTGATGAGGATGAGTAACTACCATTTTTTAAATTGTGGAAGACGAATAAAGTACAAGTCTACCATTAAAGCATTATGATGAGATGAGCCGTTAGGTTGACAATTTGCAATCTAGAATCACCAGGCTCTGAACAGCAAGCAGAAAGCTTTTTTCACGATTCAAGGAGCCGTGCATTCGTCAGTTGCTTGTACTTTGGGAACATGATCGTCTGATTGCAGCTGTGGCCCCACAATGGAGTTATGGATCGAATGGGTAAGATCTTTCTATTGGTATAATTTCTTCACATTCGTCTATACATAGTTGGGCCCACTCAACCTGTGGAGCCAATCACCTGGATGCGAATTTCCACATGTTATAGGGAGCTGTGGGGCCCACAGGGAGCTGCCAGCAGGGTAGGTTACAGAGCCTATCTTCTTATAACTGGTGTCTATGAAGAGAGAGAGAGAGAGAGAGAGAGAGAGAGAGAGCAGGGTAGGTTACAGAGCCTATCTTCTTATACAGAGCAGATGCAGATAAGGGTGAAAACGCTGATATACCTGTCTGCACGCTGCTGCTGCTGCACTCACTCCCTCCCTTCGTCTTCCCCATTCAACCGTGGACGACAGATCACACACCCCATATGGAGCTGCTGCTGCTGCTTCTACAATATTAGATACCCCATGTGTGGGGACTGTCGTGGGATGGTTGATGTTGCAGGGAGAGGGAGATCGAGAGAGGGAGATCGAGAGAGAGGGTTGAGATCGGGAGAGGGAGATCGAGGGAGAGGGTTGAGATCGGGAGAGGGAGATCGAGAGAGAGGGAGATCGGGAGAGGGAGAGGGAGATCGAGAGAGAGGGTTGAGATCGGGAGAGGGAGATCGAAAGAGAGGGAGAGGGAGATCGCGTTTGGGCGTTTTGGAGGTATTAGGGCGTTTTGGCGACAGAAATAATCCAGTAGTCTGCAGGATATTTATATAAATGTGACTCTCGGGCCATGTGGGGTCCACTTAGAGGGTTCTAATAGAATCCATTCCGTCCATCTGTTTCAAAATAATACAATAAACTATATTAATAAGAAATAAGAATATACAATGATCAATCGGGACACACCAATAAAAAAGTGAAAGTAACAACGTATAACAGCCACTATTCGAGTACGGTTCACTACCGTTTCAAATCAGAAACGGTTTTAAGCCGTTTCTGAGCTAAAATGCCGACCGTACCGGTTTGGCGATTTTGGTGTAGTGATAGGAGAATTCCTCCTCCTCGTCCATGTCGTCCATTTCAGTTACATAGACTCCATCATTACCTGCATCTACAATAGAGTCTAGTTGATGTCTTGAAACACCATCCCAGGTGGGAATGAGTAGCTAATTCAGTGGAACTATAAAGCAAAGGTTAACATGTTATCAATTCAGTCAAGCAGTAATGATAAAACAATACATCAAACAATCCTAACTACCCTTATTAATGCAGGAATGATATGGGAAAATAATGCATGCCCTCGCCTGCACTCCCTCAGCAACTTCATCTCACGGTCGCACATAGCAAACTCCCTAAACGTGCGCTTCCTCGCCAAAGCACATGCAATGTGGTGTATGGTCGTGTTAGCCAAGTAATTAATTAGGCTTATTTTGTATAGTAGATTCGAGAAGATAAGGTACATCCCTTTATATCATTTACCCAAACAATGATCCATCTAGGGTCATCAATCCTAGTTAATCACATACGATAGGCAAGTTATAGGGCAACATCACTCCTGATTGAAAAGCAGTGGATAGGCAAGTTCACGAGTTTACACTCGAGGTCACTACGGAGAGGCTCATCACCTCAGCGTAGGCCTAGTTTATACTCGAGGTCACTACGGAAGGCTCGTCACCTAAACATAGGCCGATAGCTCGATACAGTGTCTCATACCACCGTATTCGGGTCACGAGTTTAGGTTGCTCACTGGTCACTACGAGGAGGCTCGTCACCCCAGCATAGGCCGGCAGCTCGACCACGGTGTCCCATACCACTATGCTCAGCTTATGAGTCTTAGCGGATCTTGGTACAATGGTCGAAACGGGCTTTACGTTGGTGAACGATACCTTAGATTCAAATAGTAGTGTCCATACATGGTAAACACACAATAGGTCAATCGAGTTATTTAACAAGTTTGATTGGTACAAGCATATGCTGAATTAATCGACATAGAGTGCATAAGCACTCCACATAGCCTAACCACTGTCGATAATCATCGTACGACCCAGATTCATCGAACATATCCAATGTAGTGAGACTGATTCCGTCACTCAAATAGGAATTGTTACCGATTGCCTGGACTACGTAGTAGTCCCAATCATACTCAAATACAATAGGTATTCACATATGATAGTCAAAACAATATTTAACAAATAATTCAAATATAAATCCCATCTGAGCATTTTAATAAATACATTGAACATGCCATTATACATATACATTTCATCCATAAATCACGTAGTAGCAATTTAGATTACATGAAGGGAACATAAATATTGATAAGGTAGTTGTGAATCCTATCTCAACACTCTCATTAAATACGATTCATCAAGCAATTTCTCATTCAAACATTTTATCAAACACATAGAACATGTTATTATACATAAATCACGTAGTTGAAATTAAGACTACATGAAGGAAATTATACATCTAGATAAGGTAGTTGAGAATCCTATCTCAACGCCCTTAATAAATACGATTCATCGGACAATTTCTCATTCAGACATTTTATCAAACACTTAGACTACACATTACCACATATATGAACTAAATTAGTTATAGCATATATTATGGCAAATCCTTTCACAAAGGAGTTATCATACATACAACCATCATGTATTCTAGGTTAATAGTCATGGCAAGCATAAATCATGATTTCATATTCATTCGAACATTTCAACAAACACATGAAATGCATCATATATTCACATAGTTCACACACACGTATAAATTATTGAATACATCTTAATTAAGATCATATGGTAGCAATCAAGCCAGATATAAATTATTAGCTGACATCGAAAGCCTTAAAAACTATAACCTAAACGTTTATAGTTCGTGCCTTTCGTCGGATTGCTCGTTTCAAACTCGGTTTGAATCCTACGTTCCCGAATACGGAACAATGGGTACCTAAATCACGAAATAGGTTAGTTATTTCGTCGTTTACTTTATTTAGATTTCTAAAACAAGATTAGGGTTAGGATTTCTTACCCAAATCGAAGAGGGAGGCGATTCGGTACGTGGAGTAGTGGGAAAGGATCCCAGCAACGAACTCCCTATCTCTCTTCTCCTCACTCTTTTCTCCTCTTTTCTCTCTTTTCTCTCCTAGGGTCAGAGAAATTCGTATGAAAGAGAGGGGTGGGTTTAAGGTCTTTATATAGGCCCAGAAGTGATGTCAATGGCCCCAAGGCCATAGTATACTTAGGTTATAGCCAAAGGGTGCCTGTTTTTTACAAACAAGGCCCTTAGGAAGGCCCCTTTTTCACTTACATCATGGAACAAGTTCCCTGACAATGGATCTATGCCAGGACTGTGTTTATGATGCGATCTGACAAACGGATCGGCCGTGAAGGACCTGTATCAAATCAATGGTCGTCGTTCCTCGATCAGGGCCACAAGTATACCAATTGGTGCAAAGAAATTACCCTGATCCATGGGTGAAGTTTGGTTAAAATCTGACGATCCGAAGTCTTCAATTTCGCCTGCAAGCGAATGGCCCAAATCACTTAAGTTCTGGTTCACTTTCTAAAGATATTCACGTTTCTCACACACTTCGCTCCAGGCTCAAGTTGTGCATTTCTGGATATTATTTGGGCTCGATTCCTGTGATGGTTATCAAGCCCAATAAGGCGGTCATAACTATATAGTTTTCCAGTAATCGAATTTTCGATGCGCGGTCCAGATCCGATACGGAGTTTCAATGTGCTCCCGAGAGCAACTGGGTTTTGAGATTGCTCTCAAGTTTTAAGTAATGTTGAGTTAGTGATTTTAATAATTTTGGGTCTTATAGTTTGTATAGAAAGTGGTTCAAGCCAAATTCATAGATTGTTTAGTTTAGTATTTAACTAAATTCTGTCCTAATTACGACAGAATAAGGTCATAGGTTAGTTCTATTCCCCTTTTTGGCACTTTTAGTTAGTATATTATTTTAATTATCTTTCTAGTAGTTCATCATCAAGTCTACTTTATCTCTATCAAATTTTACTAGATTTCATGTTGTAGAAAAATTCTAAAATTTCTAGTAGCAGCAACTGTCCGAACTAATAATTTTGGATAGTTGTCACATCAACCTAGATTCAACTATATTAAAAATTTTATTATATTTTTTAGTTATTTTTATATGAAACTAGACTTATCAAGCTTCAATATGGCTTTTGAATCACCTAAATCGGAGTTATATTGAGGGAGATATGACTTTTTTAAGTCAGTCAGAAAGTGTAAAAAATTACAGCGAGAGTCCACCAAAAATCGGTGCACTGGCGGCGCACCGCGATCAAGGTGGTGGTGCCGCGGTCCGCTGGTCATCCTGGTGGTGGTTCTGCCGTCCAATATTTGAAACGAGCGTATCTTACAAACCGAAATGAGTTGTTTGACATACAATATATGATTTTGGAGTAGGAGAAGCTGATCTATCCAAATTACCTATTTATTTTGTTATATTCCATAATGTTAATGGTCAAAAACCTATTTTATTTATATATTTAATAATTATAATTAAGTTAGTTTAAGTATTGTTCTTTATCATTTAAACTTTAGTATTTGTGTCTAATATGAAAGTACTTAGAAAATTTTAAAGAATAAGGTGGTGAAAGGCGAGATTTTGAAAGAAATGGGTTGAAAGGGGATTTGAGACTTTGGGATTAAGTTCTGAGAAGTCAATAAGGCATTATGATCGACCCATTGCCCAAGGACGTCTAACTCTAAATTGGCAAAAATTCACGATGTTACAGATAGAGGGACCCCGCCAATATGGGCCCCTCTCTACATTGCATACATCAATGTGGGTCCCACAACAAGTGGGCCCTAAAATTGAAATCAATGGTGGATAACCCACCTATTGCACTCCTCCTTGATCCCTTAGACTCCTATGATCCATGCCTTCAATTTTGATGGAGGTAGATGATGAATGGATGGTGGAGATGGGAGATGAGAGGGTGGGAAAGTGGGCCACACTTGTTATTTTAGGAGAGCTTGGGGAGGCTTGAACATTGGGATTTTTGTTGCTTGGAAGATTTTTTTGAGAAATGAAGGAGAGAGAGAAGTGATGGGATGATAAGAGATGGAGTGATGGGTGATGGGTGATGGGTGGAGTGATGGATGAAGTGATGTAAGGGTTGACTTTGGGGTAGCTTGTATAAGAGAAAAGTAAGGGTAGGGTATGGGTTGCTTGTACTTGACTTGAGGTGTGATGTGTACTTGATTGATGGGATTGATTGATTGATGGGATAGGTCAAAGAGATTCTCTCGTAATTCACACGCGAGGTATTTTCCTCAAAATAAACGCGAGCCCATATCTTCTAACCTGGGTATCGAATCGGTGTGTGAGTCACGACGATGGCACGGTCGCTCGGGTACAAGTTTCGGGTCGAGCCGACTTTGGTATGCAGGACTCGACTTAGGATTACGTGCAAACATTGAATACAGGTCGAGGGTTGCGGGAATTCGACCGGAAGGACTGCGGAAGCCTTCGGAATGATACGGACTATGATACGGGCCTTACATCCAGCCTGCACAACCATCTACATGAGGGCATTTCTTCCAATATCCTCTCACGAACGAGAGTCACTTCCATCATTCCACACTCTGAATTCCTAGTCAATTCCAAATTTTTATCCCTTACGGGAATTCTAATCAATTTCAAAAATCTCCTGCAACCAGGTTTTCCTTACAGCCTCATTTTCCAATCTCGATTCAACAAACTCCCTATAACGGGAGCAACCACAAGGTCTAGCATCCTCCAAGTAGGAATCATGGAGGTGTCAACAAGGTTAATTATTATGAGAAGGATACAAGGCATGCTTAGCAATGGGCAAAACCTCTCCCATCTAGTCCCTCCAAAATCAAGCAACTTCAAGAGCAACTGCGAGAGATGGAGATAAAATTGCAGAAGCATCGTGGGGTAGATCTCCCATCCACCAAGTTCAAGGACCTTTGTCCCTTCCTTGATGCAAACATACCTCTGGGCTTTAAGGTACCAAATTTTAAAAAATATAATGTTACAGGATGTCCTGTAGACTACCTAAGAGTATTTTGTGGAGAGCTTAATGCTATGACAAGTAATGACGGAGCATTGATCTGTCTATTTCAGAAGTCCCTAAAAGGTGATGCATTAGACTGGTACACGTCATAGGACTACCATTGAATTAAAACTTGGTAACAACTTTCCCAAGTATTCATTGATCGTTTCATGTACAATCTTAATGTAGCACTGAGAAGAGCGGATCTTGTTGCCTTAAGGTAGAGGTATGATGAGTCATTGTTTGCTTACATTAGTCGGTGGCAGGCCATGGCTGCTAGAATGAAGACACCCATAGACGACGAGGAGAAAATCTTCATGATCGTCCACTCGGCAAACTCAAGTATCTCTGATTACCTTGTCTCTCATCCATATGCTAACTTTACCCAACTCATCCACGCCGGGGAACAAGTCGAAACCGGAATAAGGGATGGGACAATCTCTCCTTGGTGGCCTCATCGGGCCTCCCCGTTATAGCAAATAGCGGAAGGAAGGCCTATTGAATGGAAGAATGGTAATGGAAGTGTTCCCCTCCCCCATCTAATGGAAGAAGATGATCTTATCGCCTCTACTGAAGACGTGCCATTCACCCCTCAACAAGGACAACATCAACAACACCAACATCGACCAAGATGGAACCCACAATACCCTAATCATGGGTGGCAAATGGGCATGGTTCGTGAGCCTAGGCAGTTCACACAGATAGACCGAACTTACAATGAAATGCTAACCGCGTCATTCCAAGGGCAACTTCTTACCCCACTGCCTCCTAGGCCCCCCTAACAAATCCTTTACCACCAACCTTCATTGAGAACAAGTATTGTGTATACCATCAAGTTAGGGGTCACACAATAGATCTTTGTTTCACCTTAAAACATGAAGTCCAAAACTTAATCGATCAATGAAGAATTTCAATCGAGGCCTCTGACGTGGCGGTGAACAACATACTCTAGAATCCCTTCTCACAACATCAAGCGGCAGCCATACCATTGATGTCATCAGGGAAGAACCTCTTCTCCATCTGGTCCAATTTGTCCATACCATTGACTCTCATTCAGAGTTTGAACCCCTCATCCTGCAAGGGGCACCCCTAACCAGTCCAACCTCTATGCCCTTAAATATACAATGGGCATTTTCGGTCAGTCCAGTATTCGCACCCTCAACCAATCAAGGGGACAACCTCCATGCTTCAGTAATCAACCAAGGGCACACCCTGCCAATCTTCTCATATTCAATCAATCTAGGGGACAACCTCCCCACTCCAACAATCAACCAGGGGCACACCCTTCTTGTCTTAGCATCAATCAATCAATGAGATAACCTTCCCACTCTAGCAATCAACCGGGGGAAAACCTTCCATATCTTAGCTTTAACCAAGCAAGGACACACCGTACTTGTCTCAACTTTAATAAATTGAGGGGATAACCTCCCCTCTCCAGCAATCAACCAGGAGCACATCCTTCATATCTCAACATCAATTGATCAAGGGGACAACCTCCCTGCTCCAGCAATCAACCAGGGGCACACCATGCCAGTCTCAACATCATTCAATCAAGGGTCAGCCACGGGCACTGTAACAACCTGTGATTTCACACACATACAAAGAATAATAATAATAATAATAATAATAATAATAATAATAAACTATAGTAGCTAACATCTTTAGACATTAAGCATTGAGTTCAACCCACCTAACGTCACAAATCGGTCAAACCCTTCATAAAAAGATGCTTGAACAGGCCCTGATAAAGATCAGACGGTGCAGATTTCTTAGATCAGCATGTAGGCCCCACTTTTAAATCATGCACGTACACCAAACCACGTACACCGGTTGTGCATGGAAACTAGCTTCGGGTCAAACAGAAATTGTAAGACCCATATCCTAGTCTGTACTGTTCCGTCGACTCCAGCGATCCTTCCCGACGAATTTCGGCAACCTGTGGCTTATAATCGATGTTTGTGCACTACCCTAAGTCATATCCTGTGGATTTGAGTCGGCTTAATCCAAGACTTGTACCATTGTGACTACACCATCGCTGCGATTCCAACGCCGTGTCTTGCATAATGATCCGATACCCTGGCAGGAAAATGTGGGTCGGCGTTTATTTCGAAGAAAACACTGCGCGTTTGTAATCCCAAGAGAATCTCTACATCATGTCCCAGCAATCAATCAATCAATCACCTCATGTTAAGTACAAGAGCAACCCATGCTTTCTTTCTCCACAAGTCAAGCAAACTCCAAAAGTCAACAAGTCTCTCATCTCACCCATCACTCACCTGACACTCATCACTCATCTCACATCCATCACTCACCTCACATCCATCACCCATCACTCTCTCTCCTTACAACCACCCATTCTCTCTCTCTTTCTCAACACATTTTTCTAAGCAACAAAAATTCCAAGCAAAGTGGTGAACGTCCATGGTTTTCTAAGAGAGAAGTGAGATATGTGTGGCCCACTTCCCAACCCAAAATCCTTCATCTTAGCCGTTCATTTCTCATCATCCTCCATAAAAGAGAAGCACAAGGAGATCGGTGTTCCATCGGACCAAGAAGATCGAACATGAAATAGTGGTAAAGACCGCTTAAGTTGAAGTTGGAATATGCCAATATGTCCTAGAGGGGGGTGAATAGGACTTTTTAAAGATTTATGAGTTATTTAAAAATCCTATCATGTATGCAACTTTCAGGATTACTTAAATGTAACTCTACTAGCTTCTAAGCCAGATAGAGGATCCAATCACAAACTAATTAAGATATAGCAATATGCAACTTAGTCTATGTTGGATGTGACTATGTATGTGTGTGAGATGTGATCAGATATATAAATATAAATACGTTTTCATGAATCACACATATAGAAAAGCAATCACAAACACAGTCATTTTATAGTGGTTCAACGATAAGTCTACTCCACTCCCGGCTGTCGCACTCAACCCTTGAGTGTACCGGATTTCACTAAGGAGGTTTCACAGGGTTCACCTCAAACCTAAGGTTTTAAATCAAGTTCACCTTCAACCTTTACACGGAGGTTTCTACTTGGTTCACTTCTAACCCTGGAGTTTCACTGGTTCACTCCTAACCAGATGTTTATGCTCTCCATAGAGCAAGGGTCCACACAACGCACCCAGAGGTTTTTACTCGGTTCACCTCTAACCCTGGAGTTTCGCTGGTTTACTCCTAAGCAGATGTTTATGCTCTCCACAGAGCAAGGGTCCACACAACGCACCCACAACGTACACTCCCGTTGGAGGCCTCCTACGAGGGCTTCAAAGGGTGAGAACCACTTAAGACCCAATCCTAGAAAGGAATGATCACAAGTGTCCTCTTGGACTCTAGATACTTACAGATAAGTTGATGAGTCCTGTTAAGCACAATGCGGAAGACCTCCTCCTCCTTGTTGACGAAGAGTCTTCTGCTCCATTGATCCGCAACACAAAAGATATACCAAGATTAGGCCTAAGGTTGGGTCAAGGTTAAGATGGAATCCTACTCTCTAAAGGTTTACCTATAAGGAAGGTAGAGTAGTTCCAATCTTATGCATTCAAGGCATCCCAGCATAATGATTTGCCAATCAGGTAGTAGCTGAAGGATCCTTGAATGCGGAAGTTCATTCCCTAATCCACTCTATTGAATATCAATAGTGAGGGTGGATTGGAGGATGAACTCCCTCGAGAGAAAGGGCTTAAGGTATAAGATGTAAGTTGAAACTCACAAAAGATCTCTCTATTCTCTCTTACAGCAACAAAAGACAAGTCCTCTATAAATAGGCAAAAAGTTCCAACGGATATAAAACGGTCACATTTATGACAGAGTTCGATATCATCGAACAGGTTCGATATCATCGAGCGTATACTCTCGATAGCATCGATGGTCCGCTTGATGACTCGGACTTGATGTCATACGCTTTTGAAACTCTTTGCCAATTGGTCGATGAATCGAAGCTATTGTCGATGTCATCGGATTTCGAACTCCAATTCCATCGATGATAGGTTCGATCCATCGACACTTAAAAAATGAGAGAGACTTGACTTTGAGATATTTTATGTTTTCATGAATGATCAGGGGAACCGTCGAGATCATCGAAATTTGAATGTCGATAATATCGAGATCAGAGTCGAGGCATCGATAAATCCAACTAATTTATCTTTGAACTTGCTAGACAGTTTATGGCTTTATTCGATGCAATCGATCTAGTGTCGATATCATCGATATTTGAATATCGATTAAATCGAAGGACCCCCGATCAAAGTTAAAAATAACTTAAAATATCTACTATAAGAAATGCGCGCCCACAATCGATATCATTGATGGATCTCTGATCTTATCGGTATTTCAATTCAGATCATATTGGACGGTCATCGATATATCGAAGAATTTTGAGATTTTCACTAAAAAACAAGGGCGCCGAAAATCTGCCTGTCGATCTTATCGAGCCACTCTCGATGGTCTCGAGATTTGAATATCGATGATATCGATATGTGTATTGATATATCAATAATTCGTCTAGATATATTGTGAAGTTACTGGACATATTTAGTGTTTTTATCGATGATATTGATAGGTGTATCGATACATCGATAAATTCGTCCAGATGAATATTTAGTTGTTGGACATTTTGGTCCTCTTATCGATAATATCATTAAGGTATCGAGGACATCGACAGTGCAGGTCGATCATATCGAGGGTGCTTCGATAAAATCGACAAGGCGAGAAAAACATAGAGATTTTCCTATTTTGAAAAAGTTTTCTCACCACAAAAACCCTAAGATGTCTATCTTATTTTAAGGGTTTTAATCGCCTGGTGTTTTGGGACATGGGATGTGAGGCTATAATTTACCTATTGCGAGCTTTTACACATCCGGTTGAGGCAGACGCTTGAAATAATCTTCCTATCAAGCTCTGTAAATAGTCTGACCCATCATTCACGTAACTTGACAAACCAGGGCACAAGTAGGTGTACTTTCAGAACAGTGGGTGCTTCTATAAGCTAAATTTTCATGTGTTTATGATGGGTCAAGTGAGGCCTACCGATTGATCGTAGGGATCTCACTTTGGACCCTTGATGTGGCCGATGGCCCACCTTGATTTTCATTATCATTCAATGATGGGGCCATTCTCTATGAACCCCATCATGATGTTTACTTTCCTAAGATCTAAAGAGGTCATCTAGACCTTCCATTTTGGTAGAGAAGTAATCTCCACTATTGATTTTTGATTTGGTGGGCCCACATATATTGGGACCCACTTGATGTATGATTGAATGCTTAAAAAGGAGGGCCCATAGTGTTAGGGTCCCTCCATTACACGTGTGTCCCACTTTTTTTTCTCTCTCCCTCTCTCTTTCATTTCTTCCTATTGTATGTGATGATGTGGCCGTGTGGCCCACCTGGATGGACCCCACCATGAAGCATGTATTTTATCCAAGGCATCTGTAGATGGGGCCCACTTTACATATGTGTTGTATCCACACCATCCATCATTTGGGGGTCCACCTGAGCAGGGCCCACCTTACGTATGTGTTATGCCAAACCGTCCAGCGTCCAGGGACGCTAGACGTGTAATGAAAATAAAAATATTAGCTTGATTCACAACTTTTGGGCGGGCCACTCATGCAGGCCCCACCTTGATGTATGTTTTTAATCCAAGCCGTCCATTCCATTCCTCAGATCATTTTAGGTGTTGAGCCGAAAAATGAAGCTGGTCCAATTTTCTGGCGGGCCATACCTTTGAAAATAGCGATTTTCACCATTTAAATTCACTTTAATTTTTCTACATGTCGAATATGGGGCTCGTTTGATTTGTCTTGAGTCGTGGAGTGCAATGGCTAAAACGGATTCACCAGATGCGGGCCCCACGCATGAAAAATCGCAAAAAAATAGATTTCAAAAAAAATTTAAAAAAATAATAACATATACAAAGAATGTTATTATCGCTGCCAGAGCACGTGTAAGCAGTAGCCGCACTGCGGCGTGTAGGTGGACGGACAACAGGACCCACGGTCCCAGCCATGGGCCCCATCATGATGTGTTTTTTTATCATCCACACCGTTCATTCGGTGGCCCCCTTCTTGAAGTAGGCCCCCTCCAAAAATCAGCCCTATCTGGAACTCAAGTGGCCCACATCACAGGAAATAGTAGGATTGAACGGCTACCACTGAAATTCTTTTGGGTGTCACAGAAGTTTTGGATAACCGTGAAATTTGTTTTTCCTTTTCATTTAGGTCCGTGTGACCTTAACAACAGATTGGATGTTAGATAAACATTATGGTGGACCCCACGTGGGACCCACAATGATGTATGTATTTTATTCACACCGTCCAGGTGGACGGTGGAACCCACTAAAATGTATGTGTTTTAACATGCCGTCCAACCATTTTGCTAGGCTGTTGGATGGCTAGTGGACCCCACCTTTAATGTATATGTTACATCCAAATCATCCCTCCAGTTGGCAAACTTGCCTTGAGGCTTAAGACAAAATGAGGCAGATCTAGATCAGGTGGACCACAGACCACATTACAGGAGACAGTGGGTTTGAACATCCACCATTTAACCCTTGTGCTTAAAAGTTTGGATCAATACGATATTTGTTTTTCCTCTTAATCGAGGTCTTTATGACCTTATGACTAGATTAGTTAGAAAAATAAACTCTAGCGTGGGCCCTGTGATTTAGTTAACCGCGAAGATTATTGTCTCCAATGCTAATTGTGGTATGGCCCAAATGATCTATGATTCATTTTGGGAATTTATGAGGCCTGTGTTATTAGGCCTATCTTGATGTATTTGTGGCCCGTTGTTGAGGCCCACCTTGATATATATGAGACCCATGTTATGAGGCCCATTTGATGTATTGGAGGCCCATGGGTCGAGGCCCAATGAGATGTATATAGGTCCATTGCAATGTGTGATTTCACCGTGGTATATATAATGATGTTTTATGGCGGGCCATGCCTTGGGAGCAATGTTGGTTTGACGTCCACATTGTAAGAATAATGTTGGTTAAATGTCCGCATTATAACTCTCCCTAGGGCCCATTGATAGGCTCGTACTTGTTGTGTGTAGGCCATCTAAGCCTCATCTTCATTGTAAGGATAGTTCATCACTTTGTAACATGCTTAGTATAGCTCCATGATTCATGCCCATACGCATCATATGTATGCTTAATATGAGGAATGTTTGATCATAGCATAAGTCGTTGGGCTGAGACATTTACAGGACTCCTTATGAGACGGAGTGCCCACACATGAGCTCGTGGTATGCGCAGGATTGCTGCATGATTTGACGGTGTGACTCATGCATCCCGCATATGTGTGACTTGATCATTGTACGCCCTAATGACATCAGGGTCGTGGCTCCACAGGTACATCGTGGATGGTCATATCAAATATCAGAAATACTTGGTTCTAGCACTGTGGGCACTTAGGATGTCCTTAGGTGAAAATCCCAGAACTTTTTGGTACCAAGAGATGCTCCAACGCCTAGACCGAGTGGATACACGAGCGCCCGAGTGTGCCAAATTTCAGTAGGCCGCAACTCCCACTCTGTCGTGGTCGGTTGGAAGGGGGTGTGGCCTTATCCGCTCGAGTGAGGGGGCTATAAGCTAGGCTGAGTTTGACCAGCTCACAAACGAGTCCGCTATCGACGAGCCGGGTAGTATTGGCAGACTACTGGTCAGGCAGATAGTGAGATCTATTCCGCTCGCTGGACTGTGCGGCTAGGGAGGCGGCAGTCAATGTGGAGTGTACTAGACCGGTGATATCCTAGAGAGGAACTGTACTGATATGTGTACTTAATGATGACTGGCATGCTTGCTTTGCATCTTGCATATGACATTTGGCTACATAGGCCTCGCATCGCATGGCCTTGGTATGGCCGATAGCATTCATGTCTTGCATCACATACCTTTGGTGCAATTGATAGTATTCATGGACTTACCGCATATTTCTGCATTACTCTGATATTGTACATTTGGTGCTTGCATCGCGCACACACTTACACCAACCTCTAAACTTTTATAAGCTTATGCATGACCGTTGCGTACAGGTGGCATTGGATCGCAGCAGTGCTGAGGCAAGAGCGCACATCAGATTATTCTGGAGTTTTTGATCACCCTGTATTTCCCTTTCCGCATTGTACTTAAAGTTTTTGATATAGTGGATATGTGGTGATGTTGTTTTATGACTTGGTTACGCTTGTGGTTATGCTCCATTATAATAAAAATTCATACTGAAAATCCTCCTCGTAGGATCCCAGGATCGGAATCTGGCATACGAGTGTCGGGATCCAAGAATGGGGCACTACGGAGGCTGTCAGCGCTGGATTCGGCGATCGAAAATTTTGTGAGCTCGGTTTCCGAGTTTGGGGAGTGACAGAGTTTGACCCGATAGAAGTTTGAAAATTGGATTTCCACCCAACTTCCCGCCACGCTCATAGTTCAAACTCCACCGTCTGTTTGTCATCACGAAACGGCCCACCATCAGGGACCATCTCTGAAATCCAAACCATCCATTGTGATCGATAGGGCCCACTAACCGTATCCACGTCGGAGTTGCACATAGTGATACCCGCTCGCGTGCGCGACAATCCACTCCGGTCAGCGTGGTGTCACGGCCTCTCTTCAAATGCGAAAATCCACCTCAGGAGCACTTGCTGGCAAGATCCGACTGTTCGGTTACGTGTGTCACCATCCATGCAACACCCAGAGTCCTTGTCAGCCTTACGATTTCCAAAAACGCACCCCTAACCAGTAAAATTCAGAAAGAATGTTTCCTTATTGAGGAAAGATGAATCCCAGCCGATCACAATCACCTAGAAGCTTCTCTCAAGAAAATCCTAGTCGTCGGCTTTAGGGTTGTTAGAAATCTCATAGCTACACGAGAAAATCATGAGACGCAAACCGCTTCTATGTGGCTAATCACGTTTAACCTTCAGCTTTTGGTCACCATTGAGTGGACCCCACATGCATCCCAAGAGTCTTCTGGACCATCCTAATGGCCCTGATCAGCGGATTATCCGACCATTGCAAAACTTCCATGGCCGATGGGTCATCTTCTCTGAACTGACCGTCATTGACGGATCTTGATAGGTGGGTCCTTTCTCTAATCTGAGACATCCATCATGTGGTTGACCCGTGAAACCATTCGGCTAAATAAGGGAACCCATATGATGGGTTTCTCGATCCTTCTTTTGCTAATAGTATGCTAATCCTAGAGATTTTTCATAGAAATATCTAGAAATAGAAGGGCTATAAGTAGCTAGAGGTTAGGGTGTTTTTCAAGGAAGAGAGAGAAAGAGAGAGAGAGAGAGAGAGAGAGTGTGTGTGTGTGTGTGTGTGTGTGAGAGAGCGCAACCAATCGAGTTTCATGCCTTGTAGCAACTCGACTCAGCCACCTAGCCAGTGAGTCAGTATTAAACCCTGGCTCATTTTCCTGCCGAGAGAAAGAGAGTGAGAGGTGGAGAGCCCTTTCGACCACGGCAACTGATTGGTCAGTCCGAGATTCGGTCCAACTCGGTTGTGGACTCGGCAATTCCACATCGACCCCGTCTTCCAGACTCACCATAAATCCTAACCGTTCCAACTCAGTCGGTTGTCTCCAACAGTTCGTGCCAGTCGTAGATCGGAAAGAGAATCCAACCAACCCGTATGACCTCCATCGACCAACAATCATAGGTACCTAGTTGCTGTTCCACCAAGTTTTAAGTTCGAGTTGAGTCATTATCACTCTAACTCAACCCAGATCTGTATCTCAGGATAAAACCCAGGCTTAGATCAGAGTTGGAGATTAGTTTCCCTAAATCTCTCCACACCCTTAGGTATCGCAAATTGACTTCAACTGTCTGTCATGATGTTGTACTCAACTCGTTAACGAGTTGGTTCCATGAATAACCAACCGGGTCAAGTGCGTCTTATATTCAAGGACCTACATTTGAAATTAGTCAAAGGGCCTCTGAAGATATCACTAATTTCCTGGATGAGATGAACTAGGGACGATTGGTAAATAGACTAAATCAGCTTCGTATCTCTATGTTAAATGACTAGACTAAGTTAACTCAGTGATATCGGGTTGAAACGGTGCATCCAAGAATGCGTCCGACTAGCTACACTATAAGTTGAGGGCTAAGAACAACCGCCATTCAGGAATAAAAACCTAAGCCTACTATCCAGTTTTGAAATCTCTTCCCAACTCGGTCACGAGTTGACTCATCAAATCCCTTAAGAAGATTGAATCTACCCTAATCTTAGCCGAATATTTTGGGGCCCTTACTAATGATCTAAAGTATCACTGCAGATCCGAGACCCCAGCAACCGATTACTACAACAAGTAGTTTTTCCAAATTTGAAACCCAACTAGTTGCGAGTTGACAATGCCAACTGAGTCAACTTGGTAATAATTCACTAAAATCTTGTAATGTCTCATTCAGGGGCTGTCTACAACTGTCCACCTAGAAGGATAGTTTCCTCCAATCAAACTCAAATCAAGTAAGTGAGGGCAATCTCAACTTACCTATAGTCCATACATGAATTAGAATAGAAATTGATTCACATTGATTTGATTTAGGAACTCATAGAATCACCTCATGGGAGGGTTCAAATCAAGAGGAACACTCATTCAAGGTGAGGAATGTCCCACATCGCTTCTTTCATTCATTTTAATCCAATTGGTTTTAAGCCTAAAGAGTAGTGAAATTTGGAATAGTGTAAATACTAATTTCACTTCTTTTTATGTTTAGTTGATATTGATAATCACTAATGGATGTTTAAAATCATATAACTCTAATTCAGTTTTATAAAAGTTTGTATTATACTTCTCATGCCACATTTGATATTGTTTGGTTATATGTACCTTTCTCCTAGTTATAATATGAAGTAAGGAACCTTGTTTCCACCCATCTTATAAATTTTATTGTTACCTCTTACATGCACTAGACTCCATTTAGTTTAAATCTATTATGTATAGAAGAACATGAATGGTAATTGAACCCTTTCATTCCTATTTTGTATCAATGAACATGAGGAGATGCTTCATTCCTTATTACTCAAACCCCAAATTCAATAGCTAGGTGGATAGAATTTAGTCTTGTATTCCATATGTCATATTAATAATTGCTTGATTATATGCATATTCCAATGAGTAATGAAAAGAGCTATGAAGTTTCATTTCATTCTATTTCACATATTGTACAATGAAGATCATGTGTGGAATGTTATTTTACCAAGAATTAACCGTACTTGACATGTTACATTTATTGGCCCTCATTCGGACTTAGAGAAAGTAAAAGGATTTATGTTGAGCTCATGTATGATGTTTGATATCCTAGTAAAAGTCCTCAAACTTTGACAATGTTTATGAGAGCACTCTTGTTAATCCTATGGAGTGTTATGTGTATCATGTTGCATGACATCCATGCATGACATATGAGCTTTTCTGAGTGCTCAATGTAAGCCACATTCTGTTCAATTTACTGAAAGTTCTATTACTTCAGTTAAACTCATAGAACATGTGCATTTGTGCCACTTTGGGCGCTCTCTCTTTACATGAAGCTTTTCTGGGATTAGACACTCTTCGAGCGTATCCCGGGTATTTTTCCAGGAGTTAGGATATCCTTGAGTGCACTCACCTGTATGGTCTTTTCCGGGTAGCTAGTTCTCCTTGGGCATACCTTTGAGTACTTTTTCGGGTGACTAGTTCTCCTTAGGCGACCCTTTATTTTGACAGCTGGATGTGCATCCCCAGATCTATGACTTGAGCATACATTCATACATCTATACATTTATATACAAGTTCATGTTATCCTTATTATGATTGAATATGTTGGTTTAAACTTTTTTGGAATGAATTGATATGCATGAATCCTTATGGAAATTCCCACTGAGTTTTCCCTCACCCAATCGTGCGGTTACACCAAATAGACACAGGTATGATGGCGGAAGGTGGCACATATGATGGGACTCCTGGTGTAGCTGAGGAGGAGTATGGTGAGGAGGAACCATACGATGATGTTGTCAAGCCGCTGGAGCTCCACTAGAGACTTAGGATTTACTGCTTTACATTACAAACTCTACATTTGTTTATCTTTGAGTTTTGTAATTAAATCCCCTGCTGAGGGATCTCACTTTACTTCTTTACTTCCACTCACGTATGATGAACTCTTTTCATTAGCTTATACAGCAGTTACCCTTTTGATTTTATGTAGTTTGTTACTAAGTAGACGTATGATAGTCTCATTTTATGATGTAACCCTCGGGTTCTCGTACTCGAGAGATCATCCTCGGGTTATGAGGATCATGGTGTTACAAGCACAACTTACCCATCCTAGCAAAGCAAGGGTATGCCTTGGCTGCGCTACTTACACCATCATCTGCATCAGTATTATCAGTTGATGACTAGGGGCAGAAGTCCCCACCATCTAGCCACAAAAATGAGAGACAAAAATAGACTGTCCTCCAAGGCATAGACGTACAATGCTCCAATGAGGACAACCCATACCATAGTCTCGAGTTCAAGACTACGTATTTCATTCCTCTTGCATGTCCCATCAGATCAAAATATGTCTTCCCTCCTGACAAGCACCAAATCTTTTACTACCGGCTTAAATATCAATGCTCAACCCCAATCATTGAGGGTCGAAAGAATGTGAACAAGAGAAGACTATGATATTAGCATCCTCCAGGCAAGAAACCAAAGCATAGGGGTACCAGAAGAAAACAATGTCGTCAAAAGGAGGGCAATCCTTTCACTTGCACATCAATCCCATCTAATGATATAGAGGACTCGGACAAGGGGGATGAATTGCTCCTGATTGCCTGGACCACAATCCTAGTCCCACACAAGCTGGAAGAACTCGAGGAGCTGCAATCCATTGGGGACGAAACAGGAGAAATCACATTCGACACTTACTTGCAGCTCAACCCAGACTCATCCTGACATTTGGGCACAATGATGGGGGCCCATCTACTAATCCCTTCAACCCTGCCTCCTAAGGGGAATGAGTGTAATGCGGTAAGGGGTTTGTAGCCCCCTGATGGCAATAAAAGCTAATGTGAATAGCACTTGGATTCCCTAGAGGGATCAGGCAACCCCTAGTTCGCATCATCGTCTAGTTTAGGTTCCCTTATACAGCAAAAAAAAAAAAAACAAAAAACAAAACTTTAAAAAATCAGAATTTTCAAAAAATCCAAAACACCAAATATTTCAAAACTCCAAAAAATCAGATATTTGCAAATTTTCAAAAATCAATTTTTTTCAAAAAAAAACTTTTAAAAAATCCCAATTAATAAAGTGCCAATTCTGTATGTCAAAGAACTTGAGTATGAAGCCAACTTATATGATTTTAATCCAGAGTTGGACTTTGAACTTAAGGGTTAGGATGAAGTCGATGATGTGGAAGATGATGAATCGACTCTCGAACTAGAGGGTCTCTTTAGAAAGTTCAAAACCAAAAGCTAATGTCAATCTGAAATTTTCAAAAATTGTAAACCTAGGATCTCCCCAAACTCTTAAGGAAGTACACATTGTCAATCCTTGCCCCCAGAAAATGAGCAGAGAATGATCAAATTCTTGAAGCCATGACTATTCAATCTTACATCCTATGAAGGCTTGTGAGGATTAGATCAAAAACTTGTCAACGAAGCCTGAAATGAAGCTTGTTAAGTAGAAGCTGTGAAGACCATGCTTACATTCCACGTCAGAAAGTACTTTAAGTGTCAAGAGCGCATGCATTGAATCCATGTGTGTGCTTTGAAGCTCTATAACTTAACAATGCTCCAGCCATCCTTTACACAGGATATCGACGTCAGTGGAAAAGTCAGCCTGACAACATTTAATGGTCATGAGTTTGTGACGATCAATTGCTTCACAAAGAGCGAATGGAGGCAGCATCCTGCATCTCACACGATGATGCTCATGAAGAATGACATCATCAACCGCCACAAGATCCCACATGTCATCATCATCAATAATAGGATGCCCTTCGTGAATCCAAAGATCGACGATCTACAAGAGAAAATTAGAAGACACAGGGTCTCTTTCGTATGTACTTTGAGCCAATCAGACATCTGTACACATAGCTACAGTCAAAACTCTTTACAAGATAACTTATGGAACGGAGGCAATCTTACAAGTTCAAGTTGAAATCTCATGAAGAGTGAAGCCAGTGAAAGAAAAGTCAGATTGGGTTTATAACAAGTATCACCACATCTATCAAACTCAAGGGGCAAGTTTAAAACTCACATGAGATGGCCCAATCATCAGAAGAGTTCTTGCAGAAGGCGCCCTTCAACTCACCAACCTGGGGCGAGGATTTTCCAGAGCTAATCAACACCGATAACAGGTAGGCTTATCTAACCATGTCAAGATTGACAATAACAAAGCTGAAGTCAACTGACCAAGGCTGGTCATCCTAAGAATCACTCCCTCCCATCCTCAACTAAGTGCTTTAATAAGAAGGGTAAAAAAAGAAAAAAAAAAAAAAAAAAAAAAGAAACAGGGACAAAATAAGAATGCGCAGTCTGAGATAGCAAAAAAGAAAAAGAGAAAAAGAAATGAGGATAAAATAAGAGGACGCAGTCCAATAAAGTTTTTTAAAAAAAGGAGAAGGAAAAAAGAAAAAAAAAAAAAAAAAAACAAAAGAAGAAAAAAAAAATCGACCCAAGAAGCCCATCCCCACTCACATCCCCTTAGGATGATCTTAGCTTGAGTCAAAGACTTTGCCATCGTGACTCAAGATAAGGAAGAGGGAGCTATTAGTTAGCCGGTAAGGATGGAAGTCTGATCCCATTATCACTGTAGAAATTAAACAAAAAGAAAAAAAAAGAATGAAGAATGCCTAAGCAAAATGAGGGAAGTGAAAACCTAAAAGGACGCTTTGAGTAAAAATAGCAGGCATGTAATTGACTTAGTGAAAATCTAAAATGGCACCAAGGGTAAATATAACAAAGCTGCCAAGGGGCAGGTAAGATCAAATACCTGGAACGTGGCAAAAACCTGAAGGGTGCCACGGGCAAGCCGGACGCAGAGAAAACCTGAAATGGTGCTAAGGGAAATATTGGCAAGAAAAAAAAAAGGAAAAAAGGAAAAAAAAAAAAAAAAAAAAATAGGTATATGGAAGATCTAAGGGAGCACGAAGATTCAATACATGCAAAGATTGCAATCGTGAGTCAAAAATTCTTTTAAGCCTTCCCAAATCATAGGGGCAGAGTATCATTTTCCATTACCTTCAAGGGATCGGGACCCTTGGTGTGTAACACCCCGTACTTTTCTGTACTCCGGTGTTACCATGAGAACCTGACTTAGTATAAATACAACCCCGATTTATGTGAGCATTCATACTCTGGCCTAAATCCAATCATCGAGATGGTGGAGCAACTATGAGATTCAAGATCTACCATCTACTGCATCCTTGATGACCTAGTGATCAATCCACACCTAAAACCACACGAACCAGTTTAAGTCTAACCACTTGACGAGTGTGAACCAACATATGAAAGCATACATCACTAGTTTCGGGGCCCAAATCAATAAATCCACTTATCATCAAGTCTAGGTAATTTGATTAGGCGAGTCAGCTAATAGACTACACCATTGGAACGTCGGCATATACATCTAACCAGCAGATTTTAGTTCAACAATCCATAGGACCCTTTAGGGTCGGGTTTAGTCACATTTAATAACAATCTGACCGTTAAATCATTCAAGATGACCACTTGGACATGTGAATGGGTAGATATGGCCCACTTAAACTATGGATCTGCCTAACCTTTGGCCAGGTGTTGTACCTGGACCTATGAAGTCGAATGATCGGGCTAGACCTTGAGTAGACATCTTGGTGGACCACTATCGATCGGTGTTGAAGCAATCTAGCCATTCAAGTTCATTATCGTGTGCCCAATTAAGATATAGGATTGACGAACCATAGATGTATTTGACAAATTCCCTCTAAATTGAACTATAGACCTTCATAACCGTTGATGATCCCATTCAGATATAATCAAACCGTTGGATTAATAAAACCTATAACTAAGGACCCCGAATCACAAAGTATGGTCCACCTGAATTTCGGATCTGCCCAAACTTTGGACTAATGGCCTATTAGGACTAATAGAGGCTAGTCAATGGAATGGATCCATCAAAAGGATCATTCGGGGGGGGGGGGACCACAACATAACAAAGTAAAAATAATAATAATAAAATGGATAATAATAGTAAATAGTTCATAATATAGTAATAGTGTAAAAATTAATGTTAATAATTGGTATTTGGTTAGTAATCTATTATAAAAGTCTTACAAAGGATCCCTTGGACCTTTTTACCCATTGACATTCAGTTTCGGAATCATCTAACCATCAGATTGATGGGAATCAGCAAATAGGACCCGAATCCATCTGTGGGGCCCACCTGAAACTTTAGATCTACCTTGGTATTTGGCCAAAGGCTTAAGTGAACTCCTAGGAACGAATGGATGGTGTGGATCAGGCAAAGCAGTTCCTGTGGACCTCACCTAGCCACGCATGCGTACACCAGCATGTGCACATGATGAGCACCGACCTGGTGGACTCGGTCAGCTGGCGTTGACCCGAAACTCCTCAAAATAGAGGGATTTCCCTCTGTTTTCGGATTTTAAATAGCAGACGGAGAGGTATCCAAAAAGGTTGGATGACGGCCCACCGGTGGTCCCATCTTCAAGATCCGAACCATCCATCGGATTCATATGATGGGCTCGACCAAAACCCAATCATCAAGACAGTTTTCCCGGTACGTGTGAACACACGATCTTTGGTGCAATGGGGTCCTACGAAACACATCGTTTCCAAAAATGGAAACTATCTCAATGCCAACTCAGCGATCCGCGTGAGGGAGATCCGTGTGATCTCAGCCCTCCCTGTTATTAGATCCTGACCGTCGTAACAGGGATTTTAGAAAAAAAAAAAAAAAAAAGGAGGGAGAATGAGAGTGAGAAACATAGCAGCCGCACAAAAACGCCTAGTTTCTCTCCAAAAATCTGCCAAGAACTCCAAGCTCGAACCCATCAGGCAAACTGCAATAGAACGGCGATTCCTCCTTTCCTTAAGCTCTGTGGCATCAATCTGAGTCGCCCAATGTTCCCGTTTCAAAGAAACGGAAGCCTATCAAAGATCTGCCATTAACAGGGGAGAAGAACGAGAGAGGAAACGTGAGAGAGAGCAGCGTCCTCTTTTTATCGTGCCACACCAACTGCACTCGGACCTATTTCGATCTGAGTTGGGTCCGAGTTCGAGCTAGGCTCCGTCCTGGTCCGTTGATGAGAAGGGAGAAAGGTAAAGAAAACCAGAGAGAAATAGAGAGAGAAGGCGAGCTGCTGTCAGACCATTGTCGCACCAACCGAGTCATCCCTGTGCTAAACTGCTGCTCCAGACACACCTGTTCTCATTGACAGGTAAACCCTCCGTTTCTACACTCCAGATCATTTGAATGGCGCTCTCTAATCAGGTCGCTAAATGCAAAATCGATCTGTTAAACAGAGCCGAACTCTGGCACTGTCCTAACTCTACTGGCCTCGACTGAGATGCATCTCAGTGGGCCACACACATCATACACGAGATGGGCTGCAACCGTGTGGACCGCACTCTCGCTTAGAGGCAGCAGGCCACACCCTGCACGATGTGCTGGGCCGCACTTGAGACCGATATATGGGCCGAATCTGTGCTAATCCCAGCCACAGGTTTGGGTCGAGCCAGCCGCCTCCTGGGATGCTTCTGGACCATGGATCTGGGCAGTAATGTGCAGCCAAATCCTGGGCCCCGTCATGGAGTTGGTTGGGAGCCAATCTGTCCCACATATGGGCTTGGTTTTGGACCCACCGGCAAACACATACAACCCATCTCTCGGGCTGTGTAGATATAGCTGTGGCTGGGCCAGAAACGGATTGCCTAGCCCCTTTTTTCCGCGTGGTGTAGTAAAATAGCTGGGCCAGGACAAGCCCAGCCCGACTGGGTTTTGTGGGCTGGGCCAAGCCAGGCCCAGCTCGGGACTTGCTATTGGACAGTTTTAGGTCCAGTCCTCAGGCCCAATTTCCATGTCTTTGGGACCCTTACAATCTCAAGCATTCACAATAATTAAAATGCGTAGCCATTAGCAATTATCTATACTCATAATAGTTATTATGGACATTAATAATAATAATGATAATAATGTCATTATTAAATCCTAGTGCCTTGTTTTGTCACTCTCAAATGTTATTATTAACAGTAGGTCATAATATTAGTATCATCATAACAATTGTTATTACTACCATAGTCAATATAAATAATAACCATAATGTTAATAGTTACTTTGTAATTATTAACTTTACACCATAGTTAATGGAACACCAACTAGGGTTCAAAATCCTAAACCTAGGTAATCCAAACCCTAGGTTAAGACCCTAACCCTAAATAGTGTATAAGCTTGGGTCTAATTATACGAACTTGCAATTGATGGTAGGAGTTGATTCAAAAGAAAGCACGCATTTCTTAACGATGGTGCAGGCGGTTCAAGCATAAGGTGAGGACTCACACTTTGATCTTCCCACTTGATTTCATCAATCTAGATATAGATGATGGCATGATTCCCTTAACTGAGTTACTTACTTTACTATTGAATATGCTAACTTGTTGTGTAGTTAATTCATGTGTCGGACAATAAACGTTTCTTTTAAATTATAACAAGCATGAATGGCTTGATGATAACATGCTATCCTTTATTGTATATGTATTAATTTATTTATATGCTACCACTTGTGCTTGAATGATGAATTGAATAGAACTTACCTTGGACTTATGATCCTGCGGTCCACATTTGCCTTACACGGCTTGAATCGCACATTTGCCCATGTGGCTTGGATGGGTCATTAGTGCCCTTTGTGGCTTATTGGTTATATTTATACATCTTGTTGTTTCCTAGCCATCTTACGATTTCAGTCATACCATGATTTCCGGGTGGAGCTAAAGTTCGTTTATTAATTTTCTAACCATCTTGTGGTGTTCATGTATAATATGATTTTCGACTAGTCTTGAGTTTGTATGTTGATTGTCTCTTCATCTTGCGGAGTTCAGTTGTACCATGATTTTGGGGTGGAGCTGAAGCTCGCTTATCAATTTTCTAGCCATCTTGCGGAGTTCACATACGACATGATTCCGAGGTGAAGTGGGAGTTTAAAGGGTGATTTTCTATTCGCCTTATGAATTCCACTTGTACCATGATTTTCAGATGGAGCTGAAGTTCGCTTATCGATTTTCTAGCCATCTCGCGGAGTTCACGTACAATGTGATTTCGGGCGCAATAGAAAATCGTATGTTTGATTGTTTAGTTATTTGGACATGTTTCCTTACATTGCGACTGCCATTATATTTTGTTTATAATGAAATTCTGTTGATTGGTTCGATTTTCTTAATATGAGTATGACTACGAAATGCCCTGTTTAGTGTATCTAATTTCATGACTTGTAATCTATATTGGATTATGAATGATGAGTGCGTAATTTTAGAGGGTGCTCCTCACTACGATAGCCATTGACGTTATCAAACCGTAACAGTTAATGCAGGTGTAGGGCAAGCCAATTTTGTTCACTAGGTTGCTGGAGCAGATCAAGTAGCTAGGGAGCTAGGTGGGTTCCTTGCGGCCCATATTGAGCTCTACCACTAGCTGATAGATTCTTATGTCTGCTTATATGAACTTTGTTATTTGGGATTGTATAAGTCCTGTATGGGCGCCACATTTAGAAAATTAGTGATGATCAGAATATTTTTATTTAATGCATGATTTATTCTAGTTTCATTGACTCTGATTAATGACAAACGGTTCAAATTTACACTAGATTTTATAAGCTAACACTCGGGTTTTTTTGGGAAACGGGTTATATACTTGGGTCCTGAAAACATGGGGCGTTACATGGTGAATAATTAAAAAATTGATTATGATATCCAGCTGACTCAACATTCTAATTCCTACATATACAGGTACAACAAGTACAAACCACACATACACATACAATAAAAGGCACAAAATTTTCAAAAGCATTCTTTTCATTTCATCATATGTTTTCTTTACATGTATATGCCTTTCCTTTGCTTACAAAAATAAAATACAATGCTTTCCACTAGTTTCGTACCATACAAAAGGTGCATACAGACAACCCAATAAATCCAAAAACTAAGCAATAAACTCTCAGTCCTCGTTGGAATCCCCAAAATGTAAGTATCTCTCGTCCTAAACCAATACTTCAATACTCTTACTAAAAGTGCTCTCTCTATCCTCACAAGTACTAAAGCTCATTGACCACAAAGCAATCTCACTTCCTAGTGCAAGCTAATGCGCGAAAATCAACAATTAGCATGCCATGACCCATAAAATCTGTGTCAATCAAGAGAACTTTAGAAGTCAAACACAGTGAGGTAAGTTTGTATGTCCAATAAAAATCGGCATGGATCACAACCATCGATTCATGATCTGATTAACCAGATCATTTTTAAAATCCTAAAAATACCAGCATCAACTCACGATCCGATGGATTGGTTCGTCCAATAAAAGCCATCATCGATCGCAACCGTCAACTAGCGATCCAATGGACTGGATTCTTTTCAAAAACCTTAAAAACATAAGCATCGATCGTGACCGTCAACTCGCAATCCAATGGAATGGATTCTACCAATAAAAACCATCATCGATCACAACCATTGATTCACATCTGATGGACTGGATCTCCCAATAAAAACTAACATTGATCGTGACCGTCGATTTGTGATCCAATGGACTAGATCATTTTCAAAAATCTCCCAAAATACCAACATCAATCGTGACCGTCAACTAATGATTCAATGGATCGGATTCTTTCAATAAAAACTAGCATCAATCGCGATGTTAATTCACGATCCAATGGACTGGATCCTTTTAAAAAATAGAAAACTATCATCGATTGCAACTATCAACTCATAATCAGATGGACTGGATATTACAAATAAAAACTAGCATCGATCGTGACCATCAATTCATGATCCGATGGACTGGATCTTCCAATAAAAACCATCATCGAACGTGACCGTCAACTCGCTATCCGATGGACTGGATCTTCCAATAAATACTGGCATTGAATGCAACCATCAACTCATGATACAATAGACCAAATCATATTTCAAAATAAAAAACATCTCCCCAGAGAGACACATAAAAAGAACGGGACGATGGAATCAATCACGGATCGAAATCTTACCTTCAAGACCGAGGGACGATGGACTCGATTGGTCGCAAATTGAAATCTTGACGCCATCCATGAAAAAATCGACATCATTTATAAAAGCCGGAGTTGATCACGACCAATGATCTGGATCAGTCCAAAAACAATTAAGTTTGATTGCCCTGTGAGATTATGGAATGGATCAACCATCTCTAATTGGAGTCTTGATCACAACCACTAATTAGACTTGCATCAAATGAACCATCCCCAACAAATTTTAATCCCAATTGTTACAACCAAAATCTAAGTAATCAAATACAGCATCATCAAAATCCATAATCCCCAGCTAAGTCAACCTCCATCACTAACTAGCATGTGCACTAGCCCCTTGCATATTTTCAATAAAAACCAGTGTAAGACTTGTCCACACCATTCCGTAGGCTTCTGCGGTCCTCCCGGTCAAATTCTAGTGATCCGCGATCTGTTATCGACACATACGCGCAGCCCTAAGTCGTGTCCCATATTCCAGAGAAGACTTGACCCAAGACTTGTACTATAGCGACCGCATCGTCGCCGCGGTTCTGACACCATGTCTCGCGTGTCGAGGCGATACATGGGTTAGGAGATGTAGACCCGCTTTTGGTTCAAGGAAAATGCCGCGCATTGCAAATACTGAGGGAATCTCAACAACACATCACATCAATCCATCAATCAAATGTTAAGTACAACACCCATCCCCAAGTACAACCACCCCTCCCCAAAGTCAACTCTCTCTCTTACAACCAAGTACACCCATCCATCACTCACCATCCCTCTCCCATCACTTCTCTCCCATCAGCTCTCTCTCTCTCTCATTCTCTCTCTCATTCTCCAAGCAACCCACGTCCAAGCTAGCTCTATGAAAGAGCTTTGTGTAGCCCACTCCCTACTAGCCTATCTCCCATCTCCACCCTTGGATCGTCATCTCCACCATTGAAGGAGCACTTTTGGTGCATTGGAAGGCTAGGGAGGAAGAAGAAGGATAGGTGAGTGATTTTTTTATATGATTTTGATGATTAGAGGGCCCACTTATGGTGGGACCCATCTTGATATATGATTTGTATCAAGAGGGGGCCATAGTGGTGGGGCCCCTCCGCTACTCTGATCCCTCTCTCTCTCTCTCTCTCTCTCTCTCTCTCTCTCTCTCTCTCTCTCTCCCTCCCTCCCTCCCTCCCTCTTTCTCATCATGTGATCCACCATGATGCATGTATGTTATCCAAGCCGTCCACCCAACAGGGGCCCGCACCGCTGCCACATCCAACGGGGCCCACCTGGCTGTCCATTGAGGACAGGCCTAGATGAAGGGAATAGCAAATACCAGCTTTGATCCAAGCCTGGTGGGCCACACCCATGTGGACCCACCTTGATGTATATATTATATATACCCACCGTCCATCTGCTGGACGGTGGAAACCACCTTGATGTATGCAGGATTTCCACACGTGGGCTGGGGCCCACCATGATGTGGTGTTATATCTAGACTGTCAGGACGGTGGGTCTCAGCAGCCCCTGTTGCATCGCTAGCAAGTCTGTTCGATCATGAGGTTTGGGTTTAATCCCCACCGTCCGTCCTGTACATGGCGTGGGACCCACCATAATATATGTGGTTTATATCCACACCGTCCATCCATGGTGGGACCTACCCTCTACATGTGCACGTGTGGGGTGTGGGACCTACCATGATGAATGTGTTGCGTTCTCACCATCCAATCCCTGGACGGTGGAACGGTGGTATACCTCACACCTGTTATATATAATAATATTATATTATATTATATATATATGTGTGTGTGTGTGTATGTATGTGGTGGGCCTCATGTGAGACCCACTTGCTGGATGGGTTGGTTGGTACTCACACCAGCTATATAGCCACTGTACCACATCAGCAAGTTCTGTGGGTCCCACCTGTTTTGACATCAGTAGGTTCTATGGGACCCCACCATGATGTATTTATTCCATCCATACCGTCCAGATGATGCTGGACGATACTGGACAGTGTTTAGATGGTACTAATTTACATAGACAATGTTTGGATGGTGCTGATTTACATAGACATTGTTTGGATGGTGCTGATTTACATTGGATGGTACTGATTTACATACACAATGTTTGGATGATGTTGATTTACCTGGACAATGTTTGGACAGTGCTGATCATCATTAGTGGGCCATGGGCCCCTTACAGTGTGTGGCCCACCGTGAGGTCTGTGTTGTATACACACTGTCCATCCATTTTCTGAATCGTCGGCTGCCTCATGAGGCCCATGTCTGAGGCCCAATATGATGTATATGAGGTCCTTGTATGAGACTCATTGGTGCGGCTCGATGATACGGCCCACTTGATGTATATTGGCCCATTGGTGTGGCCCACTTGATTATATATGAGACCCATGTGATGGGCCCACCTGCTTGAATCTGAGGCCCATGGGCAAGGCTCATTAGTATTCGAGGCCTATGGGCAAGGCCCATTGTGATGTATTCATGGCCTATGTGCAAGGCCCATCGTGATATGTATTAGGCCCATAATGCATGGCCCATTTGATGTATTCGAGGCCCAGATACGTGGCCCATTTGATGTATATGAGACCCATGTGTAGGGCCCACCTATTGTGTATTTGAAACCCATGGGTTATGGCCCATTGTGATGTATTTGAGGCCTATGGGCAAGCATGATGTGATGTATTTATAACTCATATGATGAGGCCCATTGAGATGTATTTCCGGCCCATGTGATGCGGCAAATGTGATGTCTGAAGCCCTTGTGTAAGGCCCATTATGATTGTATGGGGCCCATCAAGATGGTATGCGGCCCATTATGTTATGTATGAGGCCTTTGTGTGAGGCTATGGGCCTAATATACGTTTGGCTCTATGTGGGCCACTCCTTGGGATTGATGATCATTAAATGTCCACATTGATGGGCGATGATGGTTAAATGTCTACATTGTGACCTTCCCTTAGGCCCTTTGTTAGGCCGATTATCAATCCCGATTGTCGAGGCTAATACCGATTAATGAGGCCGATTTCGATTGTTGAGGCCGATTGTCGAGGCCGATTTCGATTTTTGAGGCCAATTCTGATTGTCGAAGACGATTATCAAGGCTAATTCCGATTGTCGAGGTCGATTCCGATTACCGAAGCCGATTATCAAGGCCGATTTCGATTGTCGAGGCTGATTGTTGAGGCCGATTCTATTATCGAGGCCGATTCCAAATATCGAGGCCGATTCTGATTGTTGAGACCGATTCTGAATGTTGAGGCTAATTTCGATTGCCGAGGCAGGTTTCGATTGCCACGTCCGATACCGATTGCCGAGGCCAAGGCCGATTCCGATTGTCAAGGCCAATTCCGATTGTCGAGGCTGATTGTTGAGACCGATTCCAATTGTCGAGGCCAATTTCGAATGTCGATGCCGATTCCGAATAATGAGTTCGATTATCGAGGACGATTCTAATTGTCGAGGCTTATTCTGATTGTCGAGACTGATTCTAATTGTCGAGGCCTGAGCTGATTATCGAGGCAGATTCCGATTGTCAAGGCCAAGGCCGATTCCGATTGTCAAGATCGATTGTTGAGGCCGATTCCGATTGTTGAGGCCGATCCCAATTGTCGAGGCCAATTGTTGAGGCCGATTTCGATTGTCAAGGCTGATTTCGATTGTTGAGATCGATTATCGAGGCCGATTCTAATTGTTGAAGCTGATTCCGATTGTCGAGGCCGATTCCGATGTTAAGGCTGATTATCGACATCGATTTCGATTGTTGAAGCCGATTCCGATGGTCGAGGCCGATTCCGATGTTGAGGCCGATTGTCGAGGCTGATTCCGATTGTCAAGGCTGATTCTGATGTTAAGGCCAATTCTGATTGTTGAGACCGTTTCAATTGTTGAGGCTGATTCCGATTGTCGAGGTTGATTCCGATGTTGAGGCCGATTCCGATTGTCGAGGCCAATTTCGATGTTGAGGCCGATTCCGATTGTTGAGGCTGATTCCGATTGTTGAGGCCGATTCCGATTGTCGAGCCGATTCCGATTGTTGAGGACTGATTCCGATTATGAGGCCGATTCCGATCGTCGTGGCTGATTGTATAGGTCGATTATCGATGCCGATTGTCGATACAGATTATAAGTATGTGACAATATAACATCATGATACATGACCATACGCATCATCTGCATGTTTGATATGAGATGTGATTGACCATTGCATATGTTATTGGGCAGGTTGCTATGAGACTCCCTGATAGGCAGAGATTATCTCACATGAGCGCATGGTATGCGTAGGATTGATGCATGACTAGATTGTATGACTCATACATCTTGCATTATGTGTTGTGATTACTCTATTCCCTAGCGACATCTGGGTCGTAGCCTCCACAGGCATGTCGTGGATGGCCAAATGGGACACCAAAAATCTGTTACTAGCATTAGGCCGCCATTAATAACCCTGAGTGAAAATTTCTAAATCCTCTTGGTACCAGAGGACACCCCAATGTCGAGACTGAGTGAATATATATGAGTGCATGAGGACCGTATACCAGTAAGCCATGTCTTCCACCGTGTCATGGTCGGTTGGGAGGGGGTCTGGCCTTACCTGCCCGAGGGTAAGGGGCATAGCTAGGTTGAGTTTGACCAGCTCGTAAATAGGTCTGCTATCGACGTGCCGGGTAGATATTAGTTAACTACTAGCCAGGCGAATAATGATGTCTCTTTCACTTGCATGGTTGCACGTCCAGTGGGCGGCGATTGCATGTAGAGTGTACTAGACTCCGGTGATGATCCCAGAGATGTACAATACTGATATGTGGACTTATTGAGCAGGAATTGCATATTTATTCATTCATTATTCACTTGGGCTGGTGGTGCGCAACTATTTGTTATGTGTACCTTCGCAATGGTCAGGATTTCGGTTGGGGCGCGCAACTAACCTGAGATTAGAAGTTTACCATATTGAGTCTGACTATCCAAATTTAGGTATGGGACTAGTTTGGATAGAAGTCCCTTATGATGGACCACATAGCCTACAATACTACATACTATCATCTCAACTTTACACTCCAGATTGGTCATTTCATTCGCACCGAATATTGCATTACGTCCGCGGCATATGGTATTCTGGGTTGATACGTTTCTGCATTCACATGGCCTAGATGATCCTAACAGTATTTGTAGACTCATCAGGATTTGTATACTACATTGCTTCCTCAGCATATGATATTGGCTTATTATGTTTTTGCATCGCATAGCCTGGATGAGGCTGATGATATTATGACTTACCAGCATGTTTCCGCATTATTCTGATATTGTACAATTTATGGATTGCTAGTATTTTCACTTACTCTGACATTTATATGCTTGGCACTTATCTTGAGCACACACTTACACCACCCTCTAAGCTTTCTATAAGCTTATGCACGATAGATGCGTGCAGGTGGCGTTAGGTTGCAGTAGCGTTGAACTTGGAGCGTGCAACCATCTTCCGAAGCTTTGATTTTAACATATGTATTTCTCTTTCAGCATTGTATTCAAATGTTTATTATTAGTGGATATGTAATGGTGATGTTGCCTTTGTGATTTGGGTAAACTTGTTGTTATGCTTATTACGAGTTAAAATCCTCCTTATAGGATTCCAGGATCGGAATCTGGCGTATGGACATTGGGAGCCGAGAATGGGGTACTACAGAGGTTGTCGGCACCGGATTCGGCGATTAGGAATTTTGTGAGCCCGATTTTCTGAGTTTGAGGTGTGATAACCAGCTTACTCGAAGTCCTATAAGTGTCCCCAGTGTAGACGATCAGTAACTTGACACATTTCAAAATCATCTTATAATTAAAACTCCCGCGGAGTATTACTCCCAGAGTGGGGTGACTTTTAACATCACAAAACATTCTCAAAATAAAGCGTCCGACTTCCAAGACACTAAGAGATCTTGTAAGTGCTAAGATGTTGAGCACACATATGTTGTTAAATTTCGTAAAGACAAAACCACTTTATAGTAGATCTTTAAGATCGGTTTATGTTCAAGAGAAGATCAAGCTCAAGATCTGTTTATGATCAAGAGAAGATCAAGCCTAAGATCGACTAATGTTCAAGAAAAGATCGAGCTCAAGTTCAAGATGAAGTCCGAGACAAAGTTCAAGTCAAAGAAGAATCAGATATGTGATATATCTCAAGTGGTATAAACCCTAGAAAGACCTTAGGACTAGGTGCTATTAAAAATGTGTAATTTTGGATTTTTATACTTATTTTGCCTAGAATTCGACCAGCCTAACTTTTGGTTCGGCCAACCTAAGCTTCCTCGGCCAATCTAACTTCAAGCCCAAAGCAATAACAATTTTTAATGCAAATTCTTGAAATTCGGCTAGCCCAAGAGAGTTCGAGTCAAATTCCAGCAACATCATCTTTTAGAATTCGGAGGAATTCGGCCAGCCGAAGGTCACATTCGGCTAGCCAAACTGTGTTATTTAGCCAACCGAAGTTGACCTCAGGCCAGCCGAATTTTGGATAATTCTTATCCCGTGCAATCTGAAATCCGTTGAACTTAGGCTAGTCGAAGCCTTACTCGGGCTAGCCGAAGTTCTAACTTCTTTGCCTATAAATTGAGTTCTTCTCTCATTCCGAATTACATAAGTTAATTATAATAATCCTCTTTCAAGAGAGAGAAAAGCTCAAATTTTTAGCAAGCTATTGGACGGTATTTATAATTTAATTTATATAGCTTTTTCAATTCTATTTTTTCTTAGATCTTTCAAGTTTGATTCTAAAGAGAGTAATCTATATTCCTCTTTTAAGATCTAAAAGAATTGATTTAAGTAGCTTTTGAGTTTAACTTAATTAAAATCAATAGAACCCTAGCCTAGACCATTTCTATCTGATTGAACACAGAACAATCTATATTTAAGAAAGAGGTTCTTTTGCTACAAGTTTCTGCTACATCTTCTACGGTGAAGATAAGTATACCTTCTAAACTCTTTTAAGGTTTTGTTTGAGATAGCCTGTTAAAATCTCAGTTTTAAGGTTTTGTCTGAGATAGCCTGTTAAAATCTCAGTTTGGATTTTTATTGTGATCCCTGTAAAAATCACAAGGAATTGTATCAGGTTTTAAGGTGACCCTGAGAAAACCTTTTCATAGTAAAAGCCAAAATTACGAAAGAAGTAATTTTGGGAGTGAAGTAGGTGTGGATGTTTTTATAACACCGAACCACTATAATTCTTTGTGTCATGTGATGAATGCTTTATTTCTATTTGTGGTGGATTGAATGTATTTAATTTCAGTCGAGTGGTGAATGTTGTCATACTTTTAATTTACTCTTACAAGTTTGAGGTTTTGATTTTAAAGAAATTCGTGAAATAAGGTTGTCCTGCCTAAAACTTTAGGTGAAGGTTATCCTACGAATTATTTGGAATTAAGGTTTTAATACTCAAGCAATTGAGATCTTTGTTTTATTTATATATTCAGCACTTATTTCGATTATTTGGCATTGTCCTATTCACCCCCCCTCTAGGACAACTTAAGCTATCCTTTTCAGATCTTTTATATATCCGATATCTCACAGTTTTTTCAGAGATCATCGGATCCGAATGTATACCAAAATACAATTAGACTGAACTCCAGTGTCAGCTCCACTATATCAAGTGTTAATGCTTTGAAAAGATGATAAGCAAAGACTAGTCAGAAAAAAAATCATCTAAATGGAGAAAATGACAAATTGTAATCTAAGTGTCGAAACCAGAAGATTGCATGGAAAAAGGTCACCCCCATATACCTAGATGTGGATGCTTGAGGAATTTGATCGAGTCCGAGTCGGCATAGTAAGTTCGCCTTAAGGTCGAAGAAAGCACAGGGCAGCTAACCACTTTAATGATCAAATGAAACAAGTACTCCTGGGGTGATCTGGGAAGTAACGGATAATCCAGTACCGGGTTAGTATCCTTAAAAGGCCGCAAAAGGCACATAGACTCTACAGTACCTTTTTTATGTTAGTACTGATCAGGAGTGAAAGGGTTCGATTGGCAACCCACGCGGGGACAATCACAACATTTTCCTGAAACCCTCGTGATATGTGTGAGTTATCTATTTTTGGGCAACCAACTGACATAGACGTAAAGGCAGACAAATAATCTAAATCGCAATTATCGTGACTGACTGAAAAAGGCAATGTGTCCACTCGCTTTGGCATTCGATTGCATACAACCTCTGCTAAAGAGGGGCATCTGTAGACATGCACCTCAGCCTTATAAGCTGATTAAGTTTTAATGTATGGATGGACAACCGAACCCTAATCATAAACCATAACCCTAGGAACCCCTGTCCTAAACCCTAAAGTCAACCCATTAAATCCAGTCAACCTAAACTTGAACCCTAGGAACCCAAAACCCTAGAGCCTTAAGTCAACTCACCCAATCAGTCTACCCAATCCCACAACCCAGTCAACTCACCTAGTTAAGCCCAAACCCAAGCCTAATCGAAGAAATGGTCAAAACCTCAAAGCAACAATCTTCATAGCATAGCCTACACACGCTTAGAGGATTACCAGAAAATTGGGTTGTGAGACTATAAATAGCCCCCTTCCCTTCTCATTTCAAGCATCTAGAAGATCCGGTGAAAGCATAAGCATCCCCTCTCATCAGAACACTCACTCGCCCCCATTCAACGCATCCAGAAGAGATCTCTTAGCCTTAGCTTAGTCATCTAGCCATCCTTCCATCAAGGAGAGTGGGAGTGAGAGAGAGAGAGAGAGAGAGAGAGAGAGAGAGCCCAGCCCTACTCTAGCCTAGCCTAGCTAGAGTCCAAGCCACCTGAGCCACCTAAAGTCAGATTCGAGCTACTCAATCTATCCTTGCAATACTACCGTTCATCCAACTATTCAAGTTTCTATAAGTTTCATCAGATTAGTGCATTATCATCGTGCAACATTCATTCCCCTCTCAAACCCCCTGCTCCTCATATACATCAGCATCATGATGCATTTTCATTTTTTTCATGCATCTGACTGGTGGGCGTATGCTCTGAGACTTGCTGATATAATCGGATCTTGCCCACCAGAAACCTTAGCTAGGGAGTTGTTGTTTTAGCATATACATTGCATTCCATTGTTTTCTTGTATCTAACTGTTGGGCGTATACTCTAAGGCCTGCCGATATAATCACAGCATGTCCACCAGAAACCTTAGCCGGTTGACCGTCATTTTATCATAAGCATCAATACAACATCAAGCATCCCATACATATATACTTTACACCATGCACTTGATCATTTCGAACATATGCTCTACGGCTTGTCGATAAGTTAGATCCTGCCCATCAGAAATTTAGATTGATCAATCATCACTGTTATTGCATCGCATTACATTTTCTGCACGTGAGAACTACCCTTATTCCTCAGAAATTAGTCAGATCTTGTGAAATAAAGACCGTACATCCGTACAGGCAGAGTGGGTGCCTAACACCTTCCCTCTCTGTAACCACGGTCCCTTACTCAGAATCTCTAGAACGTAAACTCACAAGTCATCTTAGGGTTAAGGATCATCGGGTCTTCAATCTTAAGCATTTTTATAGAGTCTAACTGACTATAGACTTGTAACATTTAGTTAATGGCGACTCTGGTCAAATATCACACCCTCTTACCCCTTTTAACGAAAGTCCTCGAGCGAGGCAACCAATGAAAGAAGCGAGAGTCGATCTCCCATTTCCTCGGGAAATCCATCCTCCATCATCCACACACACCATATGAAACCGTGGTCATTGAACTTCCACCGTTAAAAGCTTCCTAGTGTCCACCGTAATGTTTATTAACCATCAAGCATATCGATAAGTTCACACAAATTTGGATGAAAGGGAAAAACAAATATCAGCTTGATCTAAAACTTTTATACCCCACAAAAGGTTTTTAATGATCATTAACCACTGTTTTTTGTGGTGTGGTCCACTTAAAAATTATATTCGCTTTATTTTTTGGACCATGACCTACAATAAGTTGGAAAAATAGATAGATGACGTGGATATACAATACATATATCGAGGTAGGCCCCTATAGACTACACATTTTAATATTAATAAAGCCGATATTTATTCAAACCTATTCCATTTATTTTTATTTTTATTTTTACACACACACCCGCCACACACCCACGCATGCCATAGTGGGATTTCACCACCGATGGGTTTCGAACCCAAGACCTTGTGTTGAAACTCCTTCGAGTCTACCACTCGAGCAAGGACCGGAACCCAACCGATATTTATTCAACCCTATTCCATTTATTTGTACATTCTTGCACATTTAAGAGACATACAAACCTAAAGACTGACGAAAGAAAAGGTCTTTTAAGGTCGTAGGCTCACATCTATTGTTAGAAGGCAAAAAGAACTCACTTGGAATGGCTAACCCCTACCCTTCTCACAAATCTCATGAACGTAATGTATACCAGTTGTTGAGAGGATAACTAGATTCTAGTCTAGTATCCAATTTGTCTAAGATGTGGGGAACACCAACAATTTAATTATAACCTTTGAGTTTAGCAGAGTCTGGCACGCCCACGCATCTTACTCTCACTCGAACAACCAATCTAAGCCTTCATTTATATGTGTGGCCTAGTTTGATTGAATTAGTAGAAACAACTACTCTCCTTTCTTTTTCTTTTTCAACAAAGTGGAGAATCGAGAATTATTGGCCCACGTAGTATCTCACATCCCACTTGTTTAATAGATGCAAACTAATATTATTATTAAACAATCCAAATATAAGGTGGATCCATTCATAAGGTGGACTAATCCATGAAAAGTAAAATACACTGTTCCAGATATCCCAATTCAAGTGAAGCCTATCTCATGATCTCGTCATCGGCTTGATGTTTTGTCTCTATGATCACCATGGTGTGGTGCATACGTCTAGTACACTAAGATGTTATACACATACCACATGGGCCTTACAAGTCTTTAAATTTTTCTTTTCTTTTCTTTTTTTAAATTAAATGAGGGCATTTTTATAATTTCATCCCCCAAAAGCCACCCGGTAAAAATCCCCAAAAAGAAATAAGATACTCCGGCAGCAACATGGGTGGAACTTTCATAAAATTCACTTCATCCATCAGATATATTTATACCTTGGAATCCAAAAATCACTTTCAAAAGTTCTCTAGTAGGCCATACCATATTAAAAAGTTGGCATCGGAAGGTCATCATTAGTTTTTTTGCTTTTTTCAAGGCCTATCTTGGTGCATCATTTCTTTTAATGTACATGTAAAGATGAATGAATTATCTAAAATTCAAAGTATTCCAAAACATAGGTAAGTAGTAATAATGAATTTAGTAAGCTTTTAGGTATAAATATGATGGGGTGGGCTAAAAAAGAGGTGATGCTTCTGACGTCTACAGGGTGAATTTAAAGCTACTATTAGGGGTGTACACCAACCGAGCTAGCTCGGTTAGCTCGCTCGACTTGACTCAAAAAAGCTTGATTCGAAGCTAAGTTCAAGCAGAGTCGAGCTGATTTTTTGAGCTCGAAAATGAGTTTGACCCGAGTTCAAGCTGGCCCCAGCTCGACTCGACACGGATTGAACCCAACTCGAATCGAACTTAGATTGAACCAGTTCGGTGACTCGGTTACTTTGACATTGATGTTGCTCACCAAGTGTTTGATGAAATGACTCAACAAAGTGTGGCTGGTGGCAAGGAAGGTATGTATATGAAACGAATACCCTTTTTTCTTGATTTTTATGTTGCTTAGAAGGTGTTTTGATAAAATACCTGTAAAACCACTGCTACTGTTTTACATACAGTAAGA